>OY992877.1:45988830-46467995 GCA_963921405.1 Cepaea hortensis
CCACACTTGACCTCCGCAGCCTCCATTTCAGCAATAACAACAACAGTCGATGCACTTCTTCGTGCAGACTTCATATATTGCATCAAATTCTTCGTTAGTCGGGAAAACAACGAAATAAACAACTGTTGGACATTGTAATAACGGAGAGTGCAAAGATAGGACCCTCCTTGATTATCAAGAAAACAAATAAAACAGTAACAATGGTGATATCAAAGAAAAATGTGACATACGAGGGCGAGTCAATAAGTAAGTCACACAGTTTTGTTGGATGGCAGGTAAATGTAGTTGGCGTTTTCTACAGGTGTCATTAGGTGACAGCAACATCGAACTTTATATTCCCGTTCGTCAGGTGGCGCTAGGTGTCTCATGCGCATGCGCAGCGCATAAACAAAATGGCGACTATACTTACGGAGTGTACAACCAAAAAGCAACGTGCTGTTGTGCGTTTGTTTTTGGTTTTTTTTTTTTTTTTTGCAAAGGACTGCCTGCAAAGGACATTCAAGAAGAAAGGTGACAATGTGAATTCTGAATCGTACTGTGAAGTTATATCGATGCTTCATGATGCAATTCGAAGAAAACGTCCAGGACTGCTGACTAGAGGCGTGTTGCTTCTTCATGACAATGCCTGACCACATACGGCTCGATTAACTCAGGAGAAAATTAACCAATTAAGATGGGAAGTTCTGGAATATCCACCTGACAGCCCCGACTTAGCCCCTAGCGATTTCCACCTTGGTGGGAGACATTTCACGAATGACGCTGAAGTTGAATGTGAAGTGAAAACGTGGTTTAGAAAACAGAGCATGCAGTTCTATGCAGCCGCTTTGGGAGGACTGATAAAACGGTGAGATAAGTGCATCAATGTTGGTGGAAATTATGTAGATAAATAAAAGGACAACTGGTTTCAAGGTGTTATCTTATTAAGTTATTTTTCTACAGCCATTTGTAACTTACTTATTGACTTCCCCTCGTATTAATAGAAGGGGAAATTCTTAACCAAGTGGATAGTTTTAAATACCCAGGGGCATTTAAAACATGTGGAATATGTACAACAGAAATTATGAGCAGAATAGGTCTGGCAAAAGCCGCATTTATGAAAATGAAGAGTATCTTACGCAATAAGTCACTATCAATGAATGTCATAAAGAGAGTGCCGAAGAGCTATATAGAACCAGTTTTGTTGTATGGTAGTGACTCTTGGAATGTAAATGAACAAATTAGGAAGAACTTGGAAGAAACAGAGATGTGGTTCCTGAGACGAATGTTGCGAATTCCTTGAACTGCCAGAGTAACTAACAATGATTGCCTGAAACAGGCTAATGAAACTATAACATTTTATACAACAATAAGAAAGAGACAAACAGCCTTCTTTGGTTATGTGGTTAGAAGAGAGGCATTGGAGAACATCGTGACAACTGGAAAGATCGAAGGGAAGAGATGCAGAGGCAGACCAAGGGAAATTATGCTGGATGGATTGAGACTGTGGCATGGAGGAATATCAGCAGCAGCGTTGATCTAGAATACCAAAGACCGAGATCTGTGGAGAGACATGAACGCCTGCGCCAGATGTATGTCACTTGATGGTGATGGTTTTAGTAATAAGACGATATAAAGTAGGCATTTTAATAATAGGACTATATAAAGTTGGTATTTTAGTAATAGGGCTATATAAAGTAGGAATTTTAGTAATATGGCGATATAGCGTAAGTATTTGGTAATGACGCGATATAAAGCAAGTATTTTAGTAATAGGATGATACAAAGTAGGTATGTTAGTAAAAGGGTGATATAAAGTAAGTAAATACCAAAATACACGACTTATAGGGGTAATGGGTATACGGTGATAGCTCCACGTATTAATAGATCAATCGGCACTCGATCGGTGATATGATTAATATAAATCCCGCCGCTTTTACTTCCCAAGATCTGTCCTGGTATCCATGGAAGACAAGGGCGGCTTCGGAGCCCAGATCAACTTACCAAATAATCAGGCTCGATGAGGATTCGAACACACGAGAATCAGTTCAGCCCTACCGCGGCTACCATTGAAACATAAAGAAAACCCGGTTATTTATTTATTTATTTATTTATTTTTTAAATCTCAGAAGGGCCAGGAATTCGAGTTTCTCGACCATGTCTTATCTGGCTTCAACCCTTTTGACTTGATGTTCTTACAGTCTGGTCAAGGTTGCAAATTTACGGTCACGGTTGATGCGTTCAATCGCCCTGCCTTTATGTAGAACTAGATATGGACACCATGTTACATTGATAAAGATAAAGCTAAATATGGACACCATGTTACATCGACAATTATAAAGCTAAATATAGACACCATGTTACAACGATAAAGATAATGTTAAATATAGACACTATATTACACCGATAAAGATAAAGCTAAATATGGACACCATGTTACAACGGTAAAGATAAAGCTAAATATGGACAATATGTTACATCAATAAAGATAAATTTAAATATGGACACTATGTTACACTGATAAAGATACAGTTAAATATAGACACTATATTACACCGATAAAGATAAAGCTAAATATGGACACCATGTTACATCGACAATGATAAAGCTAAATATAGACACCATGTTACAACGATAAAGATCAAGCTAAATATAGACACCATGTTACAACGGTAAAGATAAAGCTAAATTTGGACACTATGTTGCATCAATGACGATAAAGCTAAATATAGACACCATGTTACAACAATAAAAATAAAGCTAAATATGGACACCATGTGTCGATAAGCGTGGGCGATCATGTTTCGCCATCTAAGACAATCACCAGAGTCGTGGATCAGCTACGTGTTCCTGTATCGACCATGCCATGTGGCCAGTCCATCCAGGTATTTACCTCTCTGCCTTCCCTTTGTTTTCTACCCCTCGATCTTGCCAGTTGTCACAAAGTTCACCAATTTATTTCTTCTCATAACGTGACACCAAAATGTTGACTGTCTACGTCTAATTTCTCTAACCAGTTTACGATTTCCATTTGTTTCTTGTAGGACTTGGTCATAGGTTTTTCTGTTTGTCCATGGTATTCTTTGCATTTTCATCAGAAACCACATTTCCAGAGCCATCAGATGATTTTCAGTCTGTTTGCTCATTGTCCACGCTTCACATCTATACAAAAGCTATGTGACACTATGTCACATCGATAAAAAAAAAAAGTTAACTGGATTATCCTTTACATTATGTCACAGTCAATCCCAGCAATTTTGGCAAAATATGTCCGTCCAATCGTGCCAAACCTCCTACGTCATCGATTATACGGCACAATTCGGAAACCGGTCACGTGATTGAAAGGGACAATGCGTTTCACGTGTTGTTTAACACACAGAATGGTCGCTTGTTAAAGGTTCGCTGAAGCAATCGCCATTAATCGGCAGAAGCCAGTCTTGTGCAAACAGACATACATGATAGTTTAAAATTACCGCGATAGACAATTGAAATTACTGTGTAAATATGTGTATATTTCAGCTTGAAAGATTTATGTAATCAAATTAGTTTATGCTGTATCATTTCTGCAGTATGTACCTGACGAGATGCAGCGAAATATGCCAGGATTTGAAACTATTTGCTTTGTGTCCCAATAGGGCATACGTATAATAAGTAATTAACGTACTAAACATAATGCTTCTTTCCGCTTCATTTATTATTAGTAAAACACGCATCCTTCCCTTCCGCTGAATGCTTTTACCAAAATCGTATTTATGACCGTGCGTCGTGCTGTTTCACATTTCCATTACTATTAAGCGTGGCAACCAGATCATTGGAGTGCGTCTTCACTATGATCATATTCTAGTTTCTTGTAGCGGACCGCATGCTTGGAGTCAGGAAATTGCGCATGACGGTTTCAGCGAAGCACAACTATATTGTTACTGGTGCAGAGATTTCCCAGGGACACGAAGAGACTGCTAATCCTGCCAGTAATGCAGGCAGCAGCTAACAACAACAACAACAAAATCAGGAGAGCACAACGAGGCAGGGAAAATAGAAACGGTGAAGTGCTGAGAAGTACAACAATATGTTGAAAAGGTGAAGTGCTGAGAAGTACAACAATATGTTGAAAAGAGAATTCATCATGAGTGATGAAGGTATGTACTGAATGCGGGAATGTGTTAAACTGTTGAATAGTTCACGTTTTTTTTTCTCCAAATCTATATCTATAAAACAGAGTGTATGTTTGTTTGTGTTTTGGGGATTTTTGTATTGGATGCGTTCGATAACGGTACATCCGATTGAGATTAAATTTTCTACACGTCTTCCTTTCAGTCATTGGCAACCGACTATAATAATTTCTTAATGTAAAATTTTCTACTTATTTAATAACATTTACTTTTCCATTTTCATTATATAATGTCTATATAGCAGGGGGACTTCACTCTAGAAAAGTTATTTCAAGGGGCATAACTTTTAATAACATTTCTATATACTTTATAGTCATATTGTTGGACTTACCTGCAATATTGTTAAACTCTTTGTCTATAGTTATTTTTAGGCATATGAGTTATATTAAATAATGATATAATCTTTAAGGTATTTTTAAAGTTTGCATAAAAATAATGCATTATGCATAACATTTTAACCCATCTTTTTCTGCTTACAAAACTTATCAACTGTCATGTCGGTGATTAAAAACAGTTTTCATTAAAAATAATGAATGGTGTGTGGAAGGACATGGACATTCTTTTAAGTTACTGTGCGCCAGGAGCTGGGCGAAACCACGCCGGGTCAGATAGATAGACAGATAGTCGGGAACGGAAGCTTATTTGACTACTTATATGAATGAATTAAATGACATGCTCCCTACCAGGGACTGGGTGAAGCCGGGAATAATGATATAATCTTTAAGGTATTTTTAAAGTTTGCATAAAAATAATGCATTATGCATAACATTTTAACCCATCTTTTTCTGCTTACAAAACTTATCAACTGTCATGTCGGTGATTAAAAACAGTTTTCATTAAAAATAATGAATGGTGTGTGGAAGGACATTCTTTTAAGTTACTGTGCGCCAGGAGCTGGGCGAAACCACGCCGGGTCAGATAGATAGACAGATAGTCGGGAACGGAAGCTTATTTGACTACTTATCATCATTGGCACCTTGCCGTCTTGACATAATAACTTTTAACTATGGCGGTAGCGAGTGTGACTGATAAGGCCAATTTGCGCTGTAAATGTCCGTTCACAGTGGGTGCATGTGAACACGTGGTCATTTCCACCATCATGCACCATCTTACGTCTCAAACGCTTGGTGTGTGACTTTTCTGCAATAATTTTCTCCTTTGACTTTATTCCATTTCTGATATTTGCCCTCCATGCAACACGTTCAGCGGCGACTTGCTCCCAATGTGCATTATCAATGCCTGTATCAATCATGTCCCGCTTACACACATCTTTGTATCGTAGTAGAGGCCGACCCTGAGATCTCTTACCCATCTGTAATTCACCAAAAAAGATATCCTTTGGTATTCTACCATCATCCATCCTCCTAAGATGTCCTATCCATCTAAGTCTACGAAGACTGAGCATGGAATAAACTGTCACACAACCTGATCTTTCCAATACTTCAGTATTTGTGATTTTGTCTTGCCACTTAATACCAAGAATTCTTCGCAGACACCGCATATGAAAGCTGTTTAAATTGTTCTCTTGGTGTGAGTAAGTTGTCCAGGTTTCACTACTTGACTACTTATATCTTCTTCTTCTTCTTCAGCGTTCCGAGCCATTGAGGTTCTTTGCTGCAAATACAATCCGTCTCCATTCGTCTCTCTGGTGGACCTTCTCTTGCCAGTCGTTGATTCCAAGTGCTTGTAGGTCTGTACATGTATTATCTCTCCACCGCCTTCTTGGTCTACCTCGGGGTCTACGGTCATTTATTTCCTGAGTGTAAGCGAGTTTTGTTTCCCTATTATCTTCCATTCTTTCTATATGCCCCAGCCATTGTAGTCTATTAGCCTTCATGATACCAGTGATTAGCGGGGACTTAAACAGATCATAAATGTCTTTGTTACTTCTTCTTTTCCACTCTCCACTTTGTGTATCCCTAATGGGTCCAAAGATGCGTCTTAAAATTTTGTTCTCAAAGGTTTGTAACAACGCTTCGTCTCCTTTCGTTGTACTCCAGGTTTCAGAGCCATACAGCACAACTGGTCTGATCAGTGTTTTGTATATTGTGATTTTGGTGTTACGAGATAGCGCCTTTGATTTTAGTAGATGTTGTAGTGCATAGTATATCTTATTTCCAGAATTGATTCTAGTTTGTATTTCTTCCCTTATGATGTTGGAGCAGTTGAAGATCGTACCCAGGTATTTGTATGTTTCCGTTCTTTTAATGGTCATATTATCTATTTGTATGTGGCCAGAGTTTCTAGCCATTCCGTCTCTTGAAATTACCATATATTCTGTCTTATCTTGGTTGATAACCAGTCCCATCTGTTGGGCTTTTTCCTTTAAGTGAGTTAATATTTCCAATGTCTTTTGTTCACTTTGCCCTATAATATCTATATCATCTGCATAACCAAGCAGCTTGGATGTTCCTCCAATATCACATTCCTCCTTTACCTTCCTTACAACTTTCTCTAGAGCCAGATTGAAGAGTAGCGGCGATAGTGCATCACCCTGTTTCAAGCCAGATGTTATTTGGAAGGGGTCTGATTTCCTGCCTTTATATGTTACTATATTATAAGTATCTTCCATGCATAGTCTGGTCATGTTGATTAACTTCCTTGGTATTCCAAATTCCTGCATAGCATTCCATAGACTATTCCTATGGACACTATCATAAGCCTTTTTAAAATCCACAAAAATGTTATGGAGATCTCTTTTATATTCCCAATGTTTCTCGGCTATTTGTCGTAAGATAAATATCTGATCTATTGTTGATCTGTTTTGTCTAAAACCCGCCTGGTAGTCACCTAATATGTCTTCTGAATATGGTTTTAGTCTATTTAGTAATACTGCGGATAGTATCTTATAGCTTGTGGACAGTAGTGATATTCCTCTATAATTTCCACATTGGAACTTGTCTCCTTTCTTAAAGATAGGTATCAATAATGACTCTTTCCAGTCATGGGGTAATTCTTCTGTCCTCCAGATTTTTATTATTAGTTCGTATAGCTTTAGATGTAATGCATGGCCACCTGCCTTTATAAATTCAGCAGCAATTCCATCAGTCCCAGTTGCCTTATTGTTTTTAAGTCGTGTGATTACATATAGGATTTCTTCAAATGTAGGTTCTTCAATTTGTGGTTCGCATGTTAGAACCTCTTCTTGTGAGAAAATGTTACTTGGAGCTTCACAATTTAGTAATTCAATAAAATATTCTTTCCATGTGTTGCACATTTCCTCATTGGTATTTATCATATTCCCATTTTTATCTTTTAAACCATATGTGTTTTGTTGGTGCCCTCGTTTCATTGACTTCAGTTCTTTAAAAAATTTTCTGGATTCATTTTTCTGGTGATTAGTTTCCATATCTTTGATTATATTACTCATATATTCTCGCTTCTGCTGTCTGACTATTTTTTTAGCCTCTTTACATTCATTTCTATAATGCTCTTCCTTTTGGATGTTATTGATGTCATTTAACCATACATGTCTGGCATTCTTCTTCCTAATGACTGCTTCTTCACATTTTTGATTGAACCATCTGTTCTTTCTATGCGTGGTTAACACACCGAGACATTCTTCTGCGGTAGACTGAATTGTATTCTTGATGTTCAACCAAGTTTGGTCAATGCTTTCCTCCAAAGGGTTTTGCAGAGTTTCAAGTTTACATTGTATTTCATCTGTAAATTTCTCTTTGACTGTAATGTCTTGCAGTTTTTCTCTGTTATATGTTGGGTGTAATCTTTGTAATTTAGTATAGAAAGATCTGTTAAGTTTTATTTTAAATTTTGCTCCAACGAGGAAGTGGTCACTGTGGCACTCAGCTCCTCTATAACTTCTGACTTGCTGTATGTTTGATGCATTTCTGTTGTTAATTAAAATGTGATCTATTTGATTATAGGTTCTCTTGTCACATGATTTCCAAGTTTGTTTGTGTATATCCTTTCTTTGTAGTCTGGTACTGCTAACCTGCAGTCCTTTGGCTTCTGCCAGGTTGATGACTCTCCATCCATTATCATTTGAAGTTGTATGTAGGCTTTCCATACCGGCCACTTTTTTATTAGTTTGCTCTCTACCTATTTTTGCATTGAAGTCTCCCAGCACAATCAGGATGTCCTGTTTGGGGGTTTCTTCTATGACATCTTCCAGATCATTATAAAAGTCTTCTTTAATATCATCTTCTTTCTCTTCAGTAGGTGCATGTACATTAATCATCGTTATACTTTTCCATTTACCTTTTATTCGTAATTTACTAATCCTGTCATTAAAAGCTTTAAAGTTTAAAACGTTCCCCCATAACTCTTTTTTGATGACAAATCCTGTTCCTAATTCATGTTTATTTTGGGTGTTTCCTCCATATATTATAATCATTCCATTTTGCTCTAAAGTACCCTCTCCTGGCCACCTTATTTCTTGGATTGCTGTTATATCCATTTGATATTCAATCAGCTCCCGGGTTAGTTCTTCGGCCGCTCCAGCTCGATATAGTGTCCGTATATTCCATGTTCCTTGACTACTTATATGAATGAATTAAATGACATGCTCCCTACCAGGGACTGGGTGAAGCCGGGCCGGGACAGACAGACAGACAGATAGACAGACAAACAGATAGTCGGGAACGGGAGAGCTTATATGACTACGTATATGAATAAAATGAGATGCTCCCCACCAGGGACTGGGTGAAGCCGGGTCAGACAGACAGACAGACAGATAGTCGGGAACGGGAGAGCTTATATGACTACTTATATTAATTAAATGAGATGCTCCCCACCAGGGACTGGGTGAAGCCGGGCCGGGTCAGCCAGACAGACAGACAGACAGACAAACAAGCAGACAGACAGACTGATAGATAGATAGATCCCCTCCAGGGCCTGGGCGAAGCCGGGCCGGGTCAGCTAGTACGTTATATTTGCCAGCCGCATAGCGCGTTCCAGTCACATCGGCGGGCTAATTGGAAGCAGACCGCCGTTCGCTGGTTTTAATACAATGGTGTGTGTGCCTGTGGTTCAGAAAACAATAGAAAACTATTGAACGTAAACTTGCGATTGGCTACTTTCAAATATCTATACTGATAAAGATAATTAACTCTCCCTTCAGATGTCCAAGAGGAAAATGTATATAGGTGTGGGCAGCCGTGGCTGAGAGTTAACAGAGCAGGCCTCAGGCTCAGAACGCACAGGGTTCGATCCCTACAAGGGCTGGGAATGTTTCCAAGAACCATTGGATCTAATATTAGTGTCCGTCCCCCTGATCTCTTGGACAGTGAGATCGGATACCTAGTACTCTAGGATAAGGTCGAGAAAAGAAGGTCCCATTTGCAAGTTATACGAGTTAACATGTACACGGCAGTTGGGAATCGTAGAGGAGGTCGTAATTCCGCTGTCTGGCAAAATTGTTAGGAAAAGTATCCAGTGCTAGATAGTTCTCGTTATCGTGGATGGAATCTGTCTAGAGCAGTGGTTCTCAACCTTTTTTTTGGCAAACACACAACTTCACAATATGTTCAGAATGTAATCCCCTCCCACCTTTTTTTCGTATTTCCTACCTATAAATCCCTCTCCCACCCCCACCCCTTTTTATTGCACAGTATACGTAAAAATGGACTCTAAATTTAACAACACATACTAGAACAAGTCTAGACGTCTACATAAAACATGATTTGCGGGTCTACTTACGTCATAAAACGAATTTCAGAAGGGCAAGAAGTACAGAACCGTAAAGTATGAGGGAAAAACAATATCAAATAATCGGTTCTTGTATTAACGCGATCTTGAAATAATCTTAATTCCCCCCCCCCCTTTTTTTTTTCCTGGACACCAGTGGGGGGGGGGGGGGGAGAACCACTGATCTAGAGGAGCAAACCTAGTACAAGTGCACGCCGACGTCGGCTCACTGATCTCTGAGGTGTATAATTGATTAATTCGGTGTGACGGGCTCTTCTCGAAAGAGGAGTGAAGAACGAACGAACGAACGAACTTTATTTTCAAAGGGTTAAGAATTGGCACGCAAGCCAGTCTGACAATCTGCCCTTCTTCTCTCTTTCCTCTCATACATTATTTCATTCATACATCACTTATGAAGCTAATCTTAGACAAAAACAGAGCAATATGCATTAAAGTGCATACAAAATAATCAGTAATACACCACTTACTAAGGCAATTTTTAACATGGCCATTATAAATAAAGAAGAAGAAGATACAGTATTTATATTGTGTATATATTCACTTTCCGTGGAGACTCTTCATTCTCATATTCAAGTCTTCACTTTTAGGAAACTCAGGAATTTGTTACATTGTTCAGCGCGAGTGAGATAGAAGTGGGGCGATGAGCTGCCAGACTTGATTACCAAGAGCACAAGACATTTGATTAACCAGCATACAACTTGTACTATCAATCTGTATACGCAGGTGACGACGGTTATAAGCAGCACCTATGGACATGTCAGGAGTGCGATGATGATGATTCTCGCTAATCACTAATAGCTAAGCCCCAAGTGCACAGTTTAAACTGTTTATAAACCCACCTCTTTCAAGAAACCTCTTCTTTATCATTTCCAAGAGTACAGTTTAAACAGTTTATAAACCCACTTTTTCCAATGAACCTCTTCTTTATCTTTTCCAAGTGAACAGTTTAAACTGTTTATAAACCCACCTGTTACACGGAACCTTTTTTTTTCTTTTCCAATTTGAGTTGTATATATATTGGACTGTTCCAAAGTATTCAGAAAATGAGAATTAGTGATGTGCAAATGGTGTGAGTATCATGTAATCAGCACCGTGCAATCAACATTAAGACACGAACAAGTTTAATTTGAAAGAATTACGAGTATATTACTATAGACCAGCAGGCACTTGAGATATCTTCTTCTTCTTGTGCATGCATCCATCCATCCATCACGTGCCATGCCGATAAGCGTGGACGGTCTTGTTCTGTCATCTCACTCGATCACCACAATCGTGGATCGGCTATGTGTTCCTGTCTCGACCATGCCACGTGGCCAAGCCATCCAGGTGTTTACTTCTCGGTCTTCCCCTTGGTCTCTTCCCTTCGATCTTGCCAGTTGTCACCAAGTTCTCCAAGTCATTTCTTCTCATAAAATGCCCCAAAAATTTGACTGTCTACGTCTGTCTCTAATCAGTTTACGATCTTCATTTGTTTCTTGAAGGACTTGTTCATTGGTGTTTTTTGTCTGTCCATGGTATTCTTTGCATTTTCCTCAGAAACCACATTACCACAGCCATCAGCTGTTTTTCAGCTTGACTGCTTATTGTCAACGCTTCACATCGATATAAAAATATAGGTTCTATGTAGCACTGCAACACTCTTTTTCTCGTTTCAATAGATATATTTGTATTGGTCAGTATGTTTTTCATCTTGCAAAAGGCTACCTTCGCAATGGCAATTCTTTGTCTAATCTCTTCAAGGCATCTCCCATCAAATGTTATGACTGTGCCGAGATAACTGTATCTATTCACTTGCTTAAGAATATGCCCATTTACTCGTATATCACATTGTCGTATTTCCTTCTTCCCAGTGACGACCATAATCTGTGTCTTCTTAATATTCAGTTCTAACACTAGTTGTTCACTGTGTGCAACAACCGCATCTACTAAATTTTGCAGGCCCTGTTCATTGTCTGCAATCAAGACTGTATCATCTGCATATCTAATGTGATTGATGTGAGTGCATTCGAAGTGGGTTTTTGTCCAGACGTTTTTGCGTTGTGTCAAGTTTTGCGCCCTTAGGCCGGCACATCCGTCTTCTGTGAGTGTGTGTTGCCCGAGTTAACCTTCTCGGGGATTCGAGGGACATTTGACTTTCATTGTTGTGGTGTCGTTCACATCCCAGCTGGTCAAGTTAGAACGGCCAAAGGCAGGTCCGCGTTGCCGAATGGATACGAACTCGTGTTCTTAAACATTTGGTGTGCTAATGCCGAGGTAAGCGGTTCAACCCCTACACCGGACAGCTGGACTAAAATGTTGACCTGTCGTCCTTGACTTCGGGACGTTAATTACAAGTACCCCTGAAGTCGGAGTGGCTTCGCCTGATGGCGATGGACACTGTTAATAGGTAAAGCTAACCCACAAGCAAAATTCAGTCCATCACTACAATAAATAGTGTGTATAGACTACGCTTGAGTTGAAAGCGAGCCAGCGCAAAAAAAAAAAAAAAAAAAAAAAAAAAAAAAGAAAGAAAAGAAAAAGCCAAAGACATCATGGTCAGCCCTCAAGGGAAGTCAGGGGCAGACCATAGGCATTTCCCGACATCCATGGAGGCTTCCATAATTGCAGAGCTTAAACATAGCATAGCGCTCTGCTACTGGGCGCACCCAAGAAATCGTCACGTCCTGCGCATGGCTGCTTCACTTCCTCACTTCCGTATATTGGGTGTTTCGTTCGCTACTGGCCGCTTCCCACGCAAACCAGGAACGGCCAGTCTGCAAACGACATCCACTCAGCGAGCTTTTGGTTCGGACTTTTCACGACTTCTGCGGGTGTATGTTGACCGGGTGCATTCCACACTCACTCTGACGCTTTTACGTTTTGCCAGGTTTATTTGCGCCCTTAGGCCGACACATCCGACTTATGCAGGCGTATGTTGACTGGGTTAGCCTTCCCGGACTTGAGGTATTATTTGGCCGCCTTTACTTTCCACCACATTTCCTGGTACACGTTTTAGACGGGGTCGACCTGGGAGCCCAGGTCAATTGTAAGAATCCACCTGGGTACAAACTCGGACCTATGACCATCTGGAGATGTTGTGCTAGACCCAGTCTTTTGTAAACACATTGCAACTTGAGGGTGATGTGGCCAATATCATGCCGGCCGCCTTTACTTCCTAGAACATGTCCTGGTGATCATCTCAGGTTGGGTTCACATGGGAGTCCTTGAACATGTTTAAAATATCCCCGCTTCGATGGGTATTCCAATGCAAAAGCACCATTCTGTTTCAGCGATTTCCCTGTTTAGAAGACAATCTCCATCACTCTCCAGCACAACAGCCTCTCTCTCTCTCTCTCTCTCTCTCTCTCTCTCTCTCTCTATCTATCTATCTATCTATCTATCTCTCTCCGCCTCTTTCCGTCTCTCTCTCCATCACTCTCCAATACAACAGCCTGTTTGTCTCTCCCCCTCACTCTCCGTCTCTGTCCGTCTCTCTCTCCGTCTCCCCCCCCCCCTCTCTCTCTCTCTCCGCCTCTTTCCGTCTCTCTCTCTCCATCACTGTCTAATAGAACAGCCTGTCTGCCCCTCCCCCTCACTCTCCGTCTCTCCCCTCTCTCTCTCTCTCTCTCTCTCTCTCTCTCTCTCTCTCTCTCTCTCTCTCTCTCTCTCCACTATGAGGTTTCAAATGTCAGGACACGTCAGTAGAGAAAGACTGTCTGATAGAGCAATTTATTGCCCGTGTGGCCAACTGCCAGCTGTCGACAAATGCGACAGCATGGACAGGTTAACTGTCTTCTGTGTGTCATCATCCGGTACCTTGCGCCTAGCATGGGCGATCATGGTTCTCCACATTTGGCGATCTCCGGCTGCATGTATCAATTCGCGGACTAACTCCCTTTCGTGCCATGACACAAGAAACAAGAATGTTCCCGCTGTGTTTTCTTATAACTCTTTCTCCACAAATCTTTCTAGTTGTCACAGCATGTTACAATGTTTGTTTTCTCATAATGTGACCAAACAATGATGGCTGCCTCTCGCTGATGTTTATCCGGTATTAAATGGCTGTTTGCGATTGTCCAGACAATTTCACGCTCTGTAGTTTGCCATTGCATTTTGAACGACCGACTATCATACCATCGAAATCCATGTAAAGCGAGCTGCTCCGAATCGTATGTGGCTGATTTATAACTCTCGATACGGGATGTCGGGGAGTTGTGAAACTGCATTCACTAACCTCTAAGCCACACACGCTCATAATGAGCGCGTGTGAAACATGAACACTTATCCGTTATGAATAAAGCACCTAACTGCTTTGGATGCATTTATTTGTAGAATATTTAAGACATGTTAGTTCACGACTCCCCGCATGGGGATTGTTAAGAAGCATAGGAAAGAATTATGACGGGGAATGAAGAACAGAGTAACTTTAGATAAGTTGTATGTTTTTGTGAGTATGTTTATGTTAGCAAAGAGGGCGGACCACTACACAGAAACCAGCTATCCGCTATCGCCTTGTCTCCTGTTTTGCCTGTACCAAGACACACCAAAGAATGTTATGGTAAAAGACCACACCCACACACAAACATACGCATAAACATACAGACACGAGCCCGAGTGTGTGCACACGGGGAGTCTCGCACTGGAGTAGTTAACATACCTCCATTGAAGCACAAAGCTTCCAAACTGGATCGATAAAATCGCTATTCTATAATATCTATCTACTTGACAAGCGCACACCGTTTCCAAATTGGATAAATGAAATCGTTAGTCTATATAGCTATCCGCTAAACAAGCGGATACTATTACCAAACTGGATCTATGAAATCGTTATTTTGTATAATTTTTTAAAAGTCTTAAAAGTCGAGAGGATCGACTTCATTGCACCGAGATTTATCCCATATGGCTCGGTGTCTTTCGAAAAAGTGATCTGCCGAAAGCGTCGCACAAAGCACGAACTCCTTAGCTCCAGCGACGACCCCCAGGAATCTCCGAGAAAAATGCACTCGTGAACCTAAAGACGTAGCTCGGAATCGGACCCACAACCTTAGAAGCGCGAGACAGACGGCTTCACCACTTCGCCACGGAGACTCCCTAAATACGTATAATTATCTACTAGAGTCGCGTACACTGTTTCCAAACTTGAGCGATGAAATCATTGGTTATATAGTTATCTATTAGACAAGCACTGGCTCCGTGTCCAAACTTGAGCGATGAAATCATTGGTTATATAGTTATCTATTAGACAAGCACTGGCTCTGTGTCCAAACTTGAGCGATGAAATCATTGGTTATATAGTTATCTATTAGACAAGCACTGGCTCCGTGTCCAAACTTGAGCGATGAAATCATTTGGTTATATAGTTATCTATTAGACAAGCACTGGCTCCGTGTCCAAACTTGAGCGATGAAATCATTGGTTATATAGTTATCTATTAGACAAGCACTGGCTCCGTGTCCAAACTTGAGCGATGAAATCATTGGTTATATAGTTATCTATTAGACAAGCACTGGCTCCGTGTCCAAACTTGAGCGATGAAATCATTGGTTATATAGTTATCTATTAGACAAGCACTGGCTCCGTGTCCAAACTTGAGCGATGAAATCATTGGTTATATAGTTATCTATTAGACAAGCACTGACTCCGTGTCCAAACTTGAGCGATGAAATCATTGGTTATATAGTTATCTATTAGACAAGCACTGGCTCCGTGTCCAAACTTGAGCGATGAAATCATTGGTTATATAGTTATCTATTAGACAAGCACTGGCTCCGTGTCCAAACTTGAGCGATGAAATCATTGGTTATATAGTTATCTATTAGACAAGCACTGGCTCCGTGTCCAAACTTGAGCGATGAAATCATTGGTTATATAGTTATCTATTAGACAAGCACTGGCTCCGTGTCCAAACTTGAGCGATGAAATCATTTGGTTATATAGTTATCTATTAGACAAGCACTGGCTCCGTGTCCAAACTTGAGCGATGAAATCATTGGTTATATAGTTATCTATTAGGCAAGCACTGGCTCCGTGTCCAAACTTGAGCGATGGAATCATTGGTTATATAGGATCTATTAGACAAGCACTTGCTCCGTGGCGAAGATGTTACGGACATGGTTCGTAATCCAGCATACCGCGTTCGAAACACAGCTGCTTTGGTTTTTTTATGACATGGTATGCGTGTCGGTCGTTCAGAAAGCGATGGCAAACTACTGAACGTAAACTTGCCCAGGAATCACGTACAGCCAAAAAATGCTGAAGTTGATTGGTACATCTGTAAAGGCTATGCAATTAAGTTAACTAGACAAGTGTACAGAGTTTCAAAACTGGAACAACAGTATCGTTTGGGCATATATCTATGTACTTGAAAGGCAACCAACAGCTTCCAAACTGGAGCAATGGATTCAATTTTCAATATATCGATCTACCAGACAAGCGGACATACAAGCTGAAGTAATGGAATCGTTAGTCTATATAGCTATCCACCAGAAAACGGATGACCTAGGACATAGAAAGCCGGACCCATCTATGTTGAGATCCGGGTTCCAATCTTTGGTTAAGGAAGAGGTTGTGTCTATTACCGGTGAGGCAAGGTTTACTTTTTTTCTGTCTCTGGTAAAGCAGTTTAGATCTAATCTCCGGTAAATCAAGATTGTTTTAAAATCTATCTCCGGTAAAGCAAGTTTTCTTATATATCGCCGGTAAAGAAACGATTGTTCTATCTATCTCGGGTAAATCAACATTGTTTACAGAATCCATCTATCTAAATCCGGTAACGCAAGACGTTTTTCAAACAACAACAAAATGTGTTTTCCGTAAAGCAAGCGGCATTTATCTATCTCCGTTAAAGCAAAGTTTTATTATATATTTCTGGAAAGCGAAGTTTTGTTATCTATTTCTGATAAAGCAAAATTGTGTTATCTATCTCAGGTATAGCATGGTTTTGTTTTAATCTATGTCCTGTAAAGCAAGGTTTGCCGGCTTACTGGCGAAGGGGTTAACGACTTCTCCGTATTCCCGTATATCCACGTGGGGAACACAGCTGCGCGAGATTTGGTAGCTATCGCGTCACATTGGTTACTTACAGGGGCCGGTCGCTCAGAAAGCAATTGTAAACTACTGAGCGTAATCTTGCCAAGAACATCAACAGCAGCTGAAAAATGCTGGTGTTGACTGCAACGTCATGTATGGGATATGCAAATTTAAAAAAAAAAAAGAACCAAAGGTTATTTTCTATCTCCGAAGAAAACAAATAATCTTAAACTTGGCGATTCCGAGGACAAGTGATGTGGATTTACGCCGCCCAGCTGCCACTCTCATAACAAGCACCACCAGTGCTACTCAGTGCTGTTACGATAGTGCAATGTTTTCCCCAGTACCCAAGCGCTAGCACTAGCCTAGCAAGCCGGAAATGTGTTAAACTATGCCACGAAGACACCAGCGTATAACTGAAATACCACAGTAAATTTGTGAATGTAGCGGTACCAAGCGGGAAAGTTTCTAGAAACTCCGTCGCCTCCTGCTCATACTATTCCCCTTTTTGATCACTTCTTCTGCTGCGTCTCCTTCTTCGTGACCACTTCTTTTTCGTCTTTACCACTTCTGTTTCTTCTTCTTGACAACTTCATTGTCTTGTTCTTGACCACGCCTTCTTCTTCTTCTTCTTCTTCTTCTTCTTCTTCTTCTTCTTCTTCTTCTTCTTCTTCTTCTTCTTCTTCTTCTTCTTCTTCTTCTTCTTCTTCTTCTTCTTCTTCTTTTTCGTCTTTACCACTTCTGTTTCTTCTTCTTGACCACTTCATTGTCTTGTTCTTGACCACGCCTTCTTCTTCTTCTTCTTCTTCTTCTTCTTCTTCTTCTTCTTCTTCTTCTTCTTCTTCTTCTTCTTCTTCTTCTTCTTCTTCTTCTTCTTCTTCTTCTTCTTCTTCTTCTTCCTCCTCCTCCTATTCCCATTCTTCTTCTTCTTCTTCTTCTTCTTCTTCTTCTTCTTCTTCTTCTTCTTCTTCTTCTTCTTCTTCTTCTTCTTCTTCTTCTTCTTCTTCTTCTTCTTCTTCTTCTTCTTCCTCCTCTTCTCTTTCCATTCTTCTTCTTCTTCTTCTTCTTCTTCTTCTTCTTCTTCTTCTTCTTCTTCTTCTTCTTCTTCTTCTTCTTCTTCTTCTTCTTCTTCTTCTTCTTCTTCTTCTTCTTCTTGAGATACCTAGTCTGGAGAAGACATCTGCGATCAAGACCCTCCCCCTCCTTTCCCAACCCTCTTTGTCATCTGATATCATAATGAGATTGATGCCGCATACTTTATAATTTGTCGAGCAGCTGTTTGAGCTTTCTACATACACCTGTCTCCATCTCCCATTGCTTCCCTTGCCTACAGATAGCTATTATGAGAATGTTATAGTTAATTATATGTTCTTGACATGGCATTGCAATCAGCCACAGTATTTATTGGCTGATTGTGATTTACAAGGCAGTATTAGTCCAGTAGTTTACCATTGTCGTCTGAACGGCCGACGCCTTATATTATCGATATCAACGCAAAGCGGTCTTCTTCCAAATCACCCGCTGCTGATTTCGACCCTCGACTCCATATGTCGGGAAATTATGAAACTGCGCGTCTAACTATCCCCTAATCCATATCTCCAGTGTTAGGAAAATGTACAATGAAATAATGTTTGTTCGTTGATCCTCGGTCTTGGAAGACTGACACCACTGCTGTTTGTGCTCTTCAGTTTGTGGCTAAGGTAAACGGGTTTCAACACTGGTCACGCTCAGTGCACCATTATAACAAATATCCAGACTGTATGTTCTTGCTGACATAATTATGCATCCAGAGTAAGAACGCATAACGGGTGTGTACATTGTGCATGCTAGCTGGGTGACGCATACTCTCAACATATTTAGTATGCAGGTATGTACATTTTTTTTTTTTAAAGACTGAATAATTTTGCATGCTCTATATACACTTGTATTTAAAAAAAAAAATATTTTCCCTGCATTCCAAGCAATAAATATAACCACATTACACAGTATGTGAGTCAGGCCAATATGTGCTTGTGTTTATATTTTTTTTAAACCCGCCCGCATAGCCAAACATTGTGCCAGCTTTCGTGTGTTGTGTGCCCTCCAACAGATAAAAGAATGCATTAACGCCCCATTCATCCTACGCCGCTTGCTCTGTAACTAACACATTGTAGTCGCAATTAGCCATGTCATATTGAGCTTTGTTTCCACAGTTTGTAGCCGACCGTTGCCAGCCATGCGCTACCGTGAGTGCCAGTTTAAGACTAAGCTATATAAAGGGCTTGTATCTATACCCCACATTCTAATTTAGTGCTAGTTTATATACTATAGGTAAGTAAATAAAGAACCATTTTACCCGCTTTATTGGTCAAATGTTGCTAAACATATTTTTAAAGACCAATCTGAGCTTTGTTTCCACAATTTGCAGCCGACCGTTGCCAGCCATGAGCTACCGTGGGTGCCAGTTTGAGACTAATCTATAATAGGACTTGTATCTATACCCATTATTCAAGTTTGACTGGCACCTTGCCATCTTGACAGATGATAGTTTGTAAAACGGAGTTATCCTCTCCATAACACAAAGCCTGGGCTGAATTTAGAGACCATGTATTGCTCATGCAGCATGATCCCTCTCTCAGCCTGTCTAGTGTACTCCAGAGGAAAGGTGACACCAATACGTCTGGAACAAGACAAGCTGCAGAAGCTGCCGGATCAGCAAAGCAATGCTCTAACTGTCCGCCTGTCGGAGCTTCGATCTTTGGCCAGTTGCCAACCAAGGCTTAGTGCCTGGTCTGCCCTGCCATGACATTCAGTCTTTAGGTTGCATTTCCTCGCACTAGGATAAGGCTTGTACCCTCCCAATTGCGCTCGTCCGCCCGAAGCCGTTGGCACAATGTGGGGTGTCGGGTTTGGTAAGCGTCGCCATTCCAGTTTAGTGTTAGTTTATATACTATAAGTAAGTAAATAAAGAACCATTTTACCCGCTCTATTGGGCAAATGGTGCTAGACATATTTTTAATCCAATCTGAGCTTTGTTTCCAAAATTAGTAGCCGACCGTTGCCAGCCATGCGCTACCTTGAGTGCCAGTTTGAGACTAATCTATAATAGAACTTGTATCTATACATCATATTCTAGTTTAGTGCTAGTTTATATACTATAAGTAAGTGAATAAAGAACTATTTTACCCGGTTTTTTGGGCACATGGTGCTAGACATAATTTAATAGACCAACTGGGCACCCGGTCGATATGTTACAGTATTACATCGGCCGCCTTAACTTCCCAAGGCTTTTCTGGAGTTTAGTTTTCAGCTCATTTGACCTGTGAGAACATGACAATTCTAAAAGTTCGAACCAATGACCAACGACACTCAGGTGAGTGTCTAGCCACTACCACGGATTCCATTTAATACCATACAGCGGGTAATCTGGGTTATGGGGAGATCATGGGTAATCACGGACTGGGGGTAATAAACGAAAATTAAGAATTATTCACAAGTTTTAGCTGTCTGATGTTAGCTGGCAGCGATAGATCGCCAGTTCATACGTGGTTTTGCTCGTGGTGCAATGACGTTTCTTCTGTTATCACATTCGTGTCTTGGCATGAACGCCATGATGAATGCGCCTTGTCTAGGCGCAATGATGAATGCTATAGTAAAGGTGTTTCACTGCGCCCAGTCTAGTCGCCATGATGAATGCTATAAGAAAGATATTTCACTGCGCCCTTTCTAGGCGCCACTATGAATGGTATAGTAAATTTGTTTCACTGCGCCAAGCCTGGCGCCATGGCGATTGCTATAGTAAAGATGTTTTACCGCGCCCTGTCTGGAGTCATTACGAATGTTATTGTAAGGGTGTTTCACTGCGCCGTATCTACAGTAAGTGTTAGAATGTTTTATCTACTGTTACACTGTCAGTCTGATAATTCTTCCTTTTGCCCTTTCGTCGCTTGTCATAGCCTGCACACTGAATGCTTTCGTGGCTTGTCTTAGCCTGCTCACTGAATGCTTTCGTCGCTTGTCTTAGCCTGCTCAATGAATGCTTTCGTGGCTTGTCTTAGCCTGCTGACTGAATGCTTTCGTGGCTTGTCTTAGCCTGCTGACTGAATGCTTTCGTGGCTTGTCTTAGCCTGCTGATTGAATGATTTCGTCGCTTGTCTTAGCCTGCTCACTGAATGCTTTCGTGGCTTGTCTTAGCCTGCTCACTGAATGATTTCGTCGCTTGTCTTAGCCTGCTCACTGAATGCTTTCGTGGCTTGTCTTAGCCTGCTCACTGAATGCTTTTGTTGCTTGTCTTAGCCTGCTGACTGAATGCTTTCGTGGCTTGTCTTAGCCTGCTCACTGAATGCTTTTGTTGCTTGTCTTAGCCTTGTCGCGTAAGGTTGACTATTTTGATAGACAAGGATCAGAAATAGCAACCAATAGACTTTCAGGATTCCGAAAGACTAATCACTGTTGAAGAAGAGGCCGAAATGGCTCGAACTAGGAAGTACGATTCGGAACTGTCCCAGGAATGACCAGGTCTTCAGACAGTGTTCAGGCACAGATAGTTCAAGCGAACAACCGTACTAGGAATAATTCTAGACAGTAGGCTTAATGAATCTGGCGACGAATGCCTGCAAAAATTAAAGAGCCCCCTTTAACTGATCCATTCTCACAACATGGAGGAAGAGTACAAATATAAAGTTACAACTTGCATTCCTTCTCGCTCTCTAAGTATCCTAATATTAAATTAGAGTATAACAGCAACAGACTAAGTATGTTTCTGGTATCACATGTAACTATTAATTTAATGAAAACTGTGGCATGTAAAAGTCTGTTGCCCTAGTGTGTAGGCAATCAAATCCTATACTAAGTTGGCAGGCTAAAGGTGTCAGCCGAGGAGGTTGGCCACTCAGCTCAAGACTTGGGTCCGGCTTGTCAACTCGGGTGACGTTCCAGTTCAGGTTGCGGATTCACTCTCCGGCAATAGACATGGTGCTCACGACCGGTAAGTATGCGTTGCTGCAAGTTGCTGGCTCATGGTACCACCAAAGAAGGTGCAGAACTTCTTCCAAATTGTGGTGATTAAACCTCTCCACGGGGGAACAGTGCCACTAGCAGTGTAAATATTACTTTTGGGTATCAATTTAGCTCGCAATTTGCTTTTCCCAAATATCGGCTAACTAGAGCCTGGATTATTTTGTTGCAATATGTCTTTTTACAGCTAGTATCGGCGCCTGTGTCCACGCCGCTTCGGGTCAGTCGACCAAATGGACGATCTGCCGGCTGACGACAACTGGCCAGGCAGATTCTCGTTTTGCCACCCGGGTCGCAGGCTAAAACTGAATATGTTATTCAGCCAAACTTGCGCTGGGGCAGAAGGCATGCACAACTAATAGTTCTATAATATACTGTATAATATATATTTTAAAAACACTAGAATATTCACTAGGTTTACAGGAGATTAAATTCTCGACAATAATACAGGCATATTTATAGATATCTACAAACATGGGAAAATAGGGAAAAGATCGTTTTTCTAGATATAATTATAATGAAAAATATGATCTGCAATGTAATTTAAGCAAAAATAAAGTGGGAGACTGTCTATTACGTCACAAGCCTGCTGACTGAATGCTTTCGTGGCTTGTCTTAGCCTGCTCACTGAATGCTTTCGTGGCTTGTCTTAGCCTGCTGACTGAATGCTTTCGTGGCTTGTCTTAGACTGCTGACTGAATGCTTTCGTCGCTTGTCTTAGCCTGCTCACTGAATGCTTTCGTCGCTTGTCTCAGCCTGCTCACTGAATGCTTTCGTGGCTTGTCTTAGCCTGCTCACTGAATGCTTTTGTTGCTTGTCTTAGCCTGCTGAATGAATGCTTTCGTGGCTTGTCTTAGCCTGCTCACTGAATGCTTTCGTGGCTTGTCTTAGCCTTCTGACTGAATGCTTTCGTGGCTTGTCTTAGCCTGCTCACTGAATGCTTTCGTGGCTTGTCTTAGTCTGCTGACTGAATGCTTTCGTGGCTTGTCTTAGCCTGCTGACTGAATGCTTTCGTGGCTTGTCTTAGCCTGCTCACTGAATGCTTTCGTGGCTTGTCTTAGCCTGCTGACTGAATGATTTCGTGGCTAGTCTTAGCCTGCTGACTGAATGCTTTCGTGGCTTGTCTTAGCCTGCTGACTGAATGCTTTCGTGGCTTGTCTTAGCCTGCTGACTGAATGCTTTCGTGGCTTGTCTTAGCCTGCTCACTGAATGCTTTCGTGGCTTGTCTTAGCCTGCTCACTGAATGCTTTCGTGGCTTGTCTTAGCCTGCTGACTGAATGCTTTCGTGGCTTGTCTTAGCCTGCTGACTGAATCCTTTTGTTGCTTGTCTTAGCCTGCTGACTGAATCCTTTTGTTGCTTGTCTTAGCCTGCTGACTGAATGCTTTCGTGGCTTGTCTTAGCCTGCTCACTGAATGCTTTCGTGGCTTGTCTTAGCCTGCTGACTGAATGCTTTCGTGGCTTGTCTTAGCCTGCACACTGAATGCTTTCGTGGCTTGTCTTAGCCTGCTCACTGAATGCTTTCGTGGCTTGTCTTAGCCTGCTGACTGAATGCTTTCGTGGCTTGTTTTAGCCTGCTGACTGAATGCTTTCGTGGCTTGTCTTAGCCTGCTGACTGAATGCTTTCGTGGCTTGTCTTAGCCTGCACAATGAATGCTTTCGTGGCTTGTCTTAGCCTGCTCACTGAATGCTTTCGTGGCTTGTCTTAGCCTGCTGACTGAATGCTTTCGTGGCTTGTCTTAGCCTGCTCACTGAATGCTTTCGTGGCTTGTCTTAGCCTGCTGACTGAATGCTTTCGTGGCTTGTCTTAGCCTGCTCACTGAATGCTTTCGTGGCTTGTCTTAGCCTGCTCACTGAATGCTTTCGTGGCTTGTCTTAGCCTGCTGACTGAATGCTTTCGTGGCTTGTCTTAGCCTGCTCACTGAATGCTTTCGTGGCTTGTCTTAGCCTGCTCACTGAATGCTTTCGTGGCTTGTCTTAGCCTGCTCACTGAATGCTTTCGTGGCTTGTCTTAGCCTGCTCACTGAATGCTTTCGTGGCTTGTCTTAGCCTGCTCACTGAATGCTTTCGTGGCTTGTCTTAGCCTGCTCACTGAATGCTTTCGTGGCTTGTCTTAGCCTGCTCACTGAATGCTTTCGTGGCTTGTCTTAGCCTGCTCACTGAATGCTTTCGTGGTTTGTCTTAGCCTGCTGACTGAATGCTTTCGTGGCTTGTCTTAGCCTGCTGACTGAATGCTTTCGTGGCTTGTCTTAGACTGCTGACTGAATGCTTTCGTGGCTTGTCCTAGCCTGCTGACTGAATGCTTTCGTGGCTTGTCTTAGCCTGCTGACTGAATGCTTTCGTGGCTTGTCTTAGACTGCTGACTGAATTATTTTGTTGCTTGTCTTAGCCTGCTGACTGAATGCTTTCGTGGCTTGTCTTAGCCTGCTGACTGAATGCTTTCGTGGCTTGTCTTATCCTGCTCACTGAATGCTTTCGTGGCTTGTCTTAGCCTGCTGACTGAATGATTTCGTGGCTTGTCTTAGCCTGCTGACTGAATGCTTTCGTGGCTTGTCTTAGCCTGCTGACTGAATGCTTTCGTGGCTTGTCTTAGCCTGCTGACTGAATGATTTCGTGGCTTGTCTTAGCCTGCTCACTGAATGCTTTCGTGGCTTGTCTTAGCCTGCTGACTGAATGCTTTCGTGGCTTGTCTTAGCCTGCTCACTGAATGCTTTCGTGGCTTGTCTTAGCCTGCTCACTGAATGCTTTCGTGGCTTGTCTTAGCCTGCTGACTGAATGCTTTCGTGGCTTGTTTTAGCCTGCTGACTGAATGCTTTCGTGGCTTGTCTTAGCCTGCTGACTGAATGCTTTCGTGGCTTGTCTTAGCCTGCTCACTGAATGCTTTCGTGGCTTGTCTTAGCCTGCTCACTGAATGCTTTCGTGGCTTGTCTTAGCCTGCTCACTGAATGCTTTCGTGGCTTGTATTAGCCTGCTCACTGAATGCTTTCGTGGCTTGTCTTAGCCTGCTCACTGAACCCTTTTGTTGCTTGTCTTAGCCTGCTGACTGAATGCTTTCGTGGCTTGTCTTAGCCTGCTGACTGAATGCTTTCGTGGCTTGTCTTAGCCTGCTGACTGAATGCTTTCGTGGCTTGTCTTAGCCTGCAGACTGAATGCTTTCGTGGCTTGTCTTAGCCTGCTCACTGAATGCTTTCGTGGCTTGTCTTAGCCTGCTGACTGAATGCTTTCGTGGCTTGTTTTAGCCTGCTGACTGAATGCTTTCGTGGCTTGTCTTAGCCTGCTGACTGAATGCTTTCGTGGCTTGTCTTAGCCTGCACATTGAATGCTTTCGTGGCTTGTCTTAGCCTGCTCACTGAATGCTTTCGTGGCTTGTCTTAGCCTGCTGACTGAATGCTTTCGTGGCTTGTCTTAGCCTGCTGACTGAATGCTTTCGTGGCTTGTCTTAGCCAGCACACTGAATGCTTTCGTGGCTTGTCTTAGCCTGCTCACTGAATGCTTTCGTGGCTTGTCTTAGCCTGCTCACTGAATGCTTTCGTGTCTTGTCTTAGCCTGCTCACTGAATGCTTTCGTGGCTTGTCTTAGCCTGCTCACTGAATGCTTTCGTGGCTTGTCTTAGCCTGCTGACTGAATGCTTTCGTGGCTTGTCTTAGCCTGCTGACTGAATGCTTTCGTGGCTTGTCTTAGCCTGCTCACTGAATGCTTTCGTGGCTTGTCTTAGCCTGCTCACTGAATGCTTTCGTGGCTTGTCTTGGCCTGCTCACTGAATGCTTTCGTGGCTTGTCTTAGCCTGCTGACTGAATGCTTTCGTGGCTTGTCTTAGCCTGCTGACTGAATGCTTTCGTGGCTTGTCTTAGCCTGCTCACTGAATGCTTTCGTGGCTTGTCTTAGCCTGCTCACTGAATGCTTTCGTGGCTTGTCTTAGCCTGCTCACTGAATGCTTTCGTGGCTTGTCTTAGCCTGCTCACTGAATGCTTTCGTGGCTTGTCTTAGCCTGCTCACTGAATGCTTTCGTGGCTTGTCTTAGCCTGCTCACTGAATGCTTTCGTGGCTTGTCTTAGCCTGCTCACTGAATGCTTTCGTGGCTTGTCTTAGCCTGCTCACTGAATGCTTTCGTGGCTTGTCTTAGCCTGCTGACTGAATGCTTTCGTGGCTTGTCTTAGACTGCTGACTGAATGCTTTCGTGGCTTGTCTTAGCCTGCTCACTGAATGCTTTCGTGGCTTGTCTTAGCCTGCTGACTGAATGCTTTCGTGGCTTGTCTTAGACTGCTGACTGGATGATTTTGTTGCTTGTCTTAGCCTGCTGACTGAATTCTTTCGTCGCTTGTCTTAGCCTGCTCACTGACTGCTTTTGTTTCTTTCTACGTTCGCTTTGAACTCAAGCGCGGTCCATACACGTGCTACTACTTACGTTGCACTGCACTTAATATTTTTCATGTGAATTAGCTTTCCCTATTACTAGTGTCCTTGGCCATCACGTGAACCCACTCCGACTTCAGAGGTACTTGTAACTTAAGTCCCCAAGTCAAAAGCAAGACGTCAACATTTTAGTCCAAATGATCGATGTAGGAGCTGAACTCGCTACCTCGGCAACAGCACACCGGATGTTTGAGAGCGAGCAGTCTTCACCAAATGATAACTTTCAACAAGAGGTTATTGATATTTCACATAGCAAAACAAGTCGAGTTTTTTATCTTTCGCCATTGATAACAACAGTTGTAGGTAACCTGCGTGAGCACTTACTCAACCCCAAAACTGAGATGCATGTTTTGTTCTATGTACAACAAACAAATACATTTGTATTTGGCATGTCTGTTGGTGAGCGTTGGTTCACTCCATGTCTGACTCAAGTGTCTCGTTCCGTAACCTAAAGTCACCATCACCATCTTGTCGTGCCGGAATGTGTACGACCATACTTCACAATCTCACACAATTATCAGATTTCGGATCAATTCTGTGATTTTGTCCCATTGATGTCATTAATCAATGCCATATAGGTATTTAACTCAATGTCCTCTTCTTGTTCTGTGTCCATCAAGTTCTCACAACATACTTAACAAATGCTCACTGTCTGTGTCTAATTTCTCTTATCAATTTGCAGTTACCATCCTCTACTTGAAAGACAGCCATATTTGGTGTCTTGTATCACAAAGCCCCCTCTGCCGTGCGTCCACCTTGACGAGGTAGAGGGGCTTGAGCGTTCCAATGACCCCAAGAGCTATGCCGACGGTAGCACAGCTACTGGTAGGGTCACCCATGTCGGACAGGTCAAGGGAGAGGGACCAGACGAAGTGACGCACAAACCTGCTGCCTTGTAGGTAGACTGGGGACAGTCAAAGGCTAGGGAAAGCATCCTGAACAAATGCTTGTCGAAATCGGATGTACTGAGCCACAGGCTTGACAAAGAAGTGCAACGTAACTTTATCATTTCATGATGCCACAGATGAAAATTAATCGTTATGGTGCTAATCCCGTGAAGTCCCATCAGGCGGTGATAGTGCCGGGCCCCCTGCCTCGAGGGGGTCCACCCATGACTACTGGTGGTCACCTTCCCCTGTGCTGTGGAGTCAAGGCACAGAGGAGTAGGTTAAGAGCTATTGACCAAACACCCCGGACACTCAACATACTACAATGGAATGCAGAAGGAGTTTATAACAAGAAAGCCTCCCTAACACAGCGTCTTCATAAAGATAGAATAGATGTGGCATGCATTCAAGAGACACACCTCAACGCCAATCGCACATTTTCAGTCGAGGGATATCAGGCCACACGTTTCGACCGCGAAGGACACAAAGGAGGAGTTGTAATACTTACACGAAATACAATACCTTGCAGCGAAGTATCTGTGATCTCTGACAACCAAACGGAAATTATAGGTGTTGATATAATGATAAAGGACGTGAAAATAAGAATTTACAATCTATATAGCCCGGCAGATAAGGATCTTACACTCTCAAACATGGAAATAACTGACACAAATTGCATTGTTGTCGGAGACTTTAATAGCCGTTCAGAAAGATGGGGATACCCAGATACTGACAAAAGAGGAGATGAAGTGGAGGACTGGGAAATAGACTCAAATCTCCATCTACTTAACAAAGCGGATGACACACCGAGCTTCTACTCCAGAAGATGGATTACCACTTCTACTCCAGACTTAGCTTTCTGCACAGGAGACATCCTCCACAAAATCGATCGCCATGTGCTGGACCAATTAGCAGGTAGTGACCACAGACCAATCAAGCTTGTAATAAATATGGAGTATGTTCCACAGGAGCAAAAGCCTTTGCCCCGTTGGAATTACAAACGAGCAGATTGGGACAGATTTGCCATACTAACAGACAAATATTGTGAAAACGTAAATACACGATATGGCAACATGAAGCAAATGGTGGAAAGTCTAAACAGAGCAATAATACAGGCGGCCACTGAGTCTATTCCAAGAGAAGCAAGGAAAAATTACAAACCATACTGGACTGAAGAACTACAATTTTTGGAGGACAAAGTTGAAGATGCTAGGAAGACCGCAGAGAGAGAACAAACAACTGAAGCGAACATCTCTCTCAAAGCCATCTCAGCAAAATATAAAAGAACAGTAAATCAAACAACAAGAGATTGTTGGAGGAAAAAAACAGAAAACCTTAATTTTGACAGGGATGGAAACAAACTATGGAAACTAGTGAAAGCCATGAGCAATGAAGGACCTAGAAACAAACAAATAACAATTAAACAAGGAAATGCCTTGCTTACAGGAAAAAAGGCTGCAAATGCACTAATGGAACACTATGCCAGTGCAAACCACATTGATATTACAGCCGAACAGAAGAAAGCAATCAAAGATAAACAGATACATCATACATATACAGAGACAGCAGCAGAATATATGATGGCAAATCTAACAATGGAAGAAATGGAACAGGCAATGAATACCCTAAGAAAGAAGACATCACCAGGAAAGGATGGAATCACAAATGAAATGCTAATAGGACTAGGCACTAAGGCAAAAAAGAAACTACTAGCAGTCCTAAATTACAGCTGGAAGAGGGGAATAGTCCCACAGGCATGGAAGGAAGCTATACTAATACCAGTCCCAAAGAAAGGAAAAGACCTGGAAGAACCAAATGGCTATCGACCTATCAGTCTTCTTAGCTGTGTAGGAAAATTAATGGAACGCATTATCAATGGCAGGCTAACATGGCATCTGGAAGAAAACCAACTCTTAACACCTCACCAAGCAGGATTCAGAAAGTACAGATCTACTGAAGATCAAATAACCTATATAGCTCAGGAAATAGAGGATGCCTTCCAAGAGAAAAAGCACACACTAGCAGTCTGGATAGATTTAGAAAAAGCATTTGATAAAGTATGGAAGGAAGGACTGAAAGTAAAACTGCAAAAAATGCATGTTTGCGGGAAAATGTACAAATGGATCAGCCACTACCTTGAGAACAGAACTGCCAGGACAAAAGTACAAGGACAAACCAGCAAAATGATGCTGTTGGAGCAAGGTGTCCCCCAAGGAGGAGTTCTTTCACCAACATTATTCCTAGCATATATAAACGACATCACGGAAAATTTTCCAGCCAGAGTACACACATCATCCTTTGCAGATGACCTAGCCATATGGACATCTGAAGAATATATTAGTACAGCTAACAGCAGAATACAGCAAGCCTTATTAGCGCTAGAGGACTGGTCAAAATCATGGCTAGTGAAGATAAGTGAGGAGAAAACAACATGCACAGTGTTCTCCCTCTCAAATAAACCTCAGCAACCTAAGCTGGTATTGAATGGAAAAATATTGCGCCATGAAGAAAATCCAAACTATCTAGGAGTCACCTTTGATCGTCGCCTGACATGGAAGACACAGGTTGAGAAAAATCGAACAAGAGCAAGGCAGAGAATGGCAATCATGAAAAAGCTTGCTGGTACAACGTGGGGAGCAGATGAGAAAGTTCTCAAGAAGTTATATACTGGACGGGTGAGGCCAGTACTGGAATATGGCATTGCAGCTTGGGCAACAGCAGCTAAGTCAAACTTTAACAAAATAAGTAGAGTCCAAAACCAAGGAATGCGAATCATAACTGGAAGCCTGAAGACAACGCCTATTAATGAACTAGAAAAGATCACTTGTTTACAACCAATGCAGGATAGAAGAGATAGCAGAGCCCAGCAACAAGCAGAAAAATTTAGAAGATTGACAGACCACCCTATGTATAAAAGGTTTAGTGGTTTTGGAAAGGGACGACTGAAGCGTAGCAACTTTGTCGAAACTGCAAAACGAAAGATTAGGGCAGATCCCATACTTAACATATCAACAGTCAAACCTATTTACAATGCAGACAAGTTCCCAGCTTGGAGACAGCAGCAACTGCCTGAGATGATAGAAAACATTCCTGGTATTGAGAAAAAGAACACTCAGCATGAAACCGAAAGAAGAGAAATAACCCTAAACTACATAAAAGAACATTACCCAAGCAGGAATTGGACCCATGCATATACAGATGGATCAGCCAAAAATTCAATAGAGAATGGAGGAGGAGGAATTCTCCTAAATTTAAAAAATGGAGTGAAAAAAACACATTCAATGGCAACTGGAAAATTTTCAAGTAACTTCAAAGCGGAGGTAGAGGCTCTGAAAACTGCAGCAGAAATGCTCCTGATGGAGGAAAATAAAGAGAAGCAAATAGCTATCTTCACAGATGCAAAGTCAGCTGTCTCAATACTGAAGAGCAATAACAGCACAGAACTAACTGACCTAAGAGCAGCACTCCATGGTCTATGCCAGAAATCCAAAAAAGTTGTAATACAGTGGATCCCATCACATTGCAGTATACCTGGAAACGAAGAGGCTGACAGACTGGCAAAAGAGGGCGGACGACTACCACAGCCTGACATAGACATAACCTATAATGAGGCAAAGAGGTTGATAAAAAGCACTTATAGAACCAAATGGGAATCAGAGCATCCAGGCCATCAGAAGGATGGTGCATATTACAAACTCAACCGAAGAGAACAAGTAGCAATCTTCAGACTCCGCACAGGACATAACAGGCTGAAATACCACTTGTTCAATAAACTAAAGATAGGAGATACCGATGAATGTAATTGTAGAACTGGAAAAATGATAGCAAAACATTTGCTGCAGGAATGCCCAACGTATGCAGAACAGAGAAAGATATTTTGGCCCACACCTGCTTCATTTGAGGACAAGCTCTATGGAGATATCAACAAGCTAAAGTTGACCGCAGATTACTTTAACTATATACAGGTTGACATTTAAAGGTGCATGAAGACCCAGAGGCATGAAATGGAATATTGCTTGGATAGCAAATCCATTACGTGGAAAGTCCAAATCAAAAGCCCATTGTGTGGGCTTCATAAAAGGTGGAAAAGTGTCCTAGTGGCACGAAATGGAATATTGCTTGGATAGCAAATCCATTACGTGGAAAGTTCGAATCAAAAGCCCACTGTGTGGGCTTCATAAAAGGTGGAAAAGTGCCCTAGTGGCACGAAATGGAATATTGCTTGGATAACAAATCCATTACGTGGAAAGTCTGAATCAAAAGCCCACTGTGTGGGCTTCATAAAAGGTGGAAAAGTGTCCTAGTGGCACGAAATGGAATATTGCTTGGCTAGCAAATCCATTACATGGAAAGTCCGAATCGAAAGCTCACTGTGTGGATGTCATCTGCAGACTGCATACTTCTGGTTTCCGGAAGAACAGCCTATGGTGAACTGAAGGCCCAATATACGGAAGTGAGGCTAAGCAGCCATGTGCAGGACGTGACGATTCCTTGGGTGAGCCCAGTACCAGAGCGCTATGTATCGGCTCTGCAAGTATGGAAGCCTCCTTGGATGGCGGGGAATGCCCATGGTCTGCCCCTGCCTTCCCTTGAGGGCTGACCAGGATCTTTGGCTGTTCTATATGGACCAGCTGGGATGGAGGATAACACCACAACAGTGAGAGTCAAACGTCCTAAGAAACCCCCGGGAAGGTTAACCCGGTCAACAAATGCCCGCAGAAGTCGGATGTGTCGGCCTAACGGCGCAAGAACGCAGCTCTGCTGTAAACAGGCACAACGCAATCACATCCGAAAAAAAACTCCGGATGAACGAAGAAGAAGTATCACAAAGCAATGGCAAACTACTGAACATAAATTTGCCCAGAAATCACGAACAACCAGAAAATGCTGGGGTTGACTGCTACTTCTGTGAAAGGATATGCAACTAAATTTTGTATCACCTTGTGGTGTTCTATTGTCAGCTATTTATAAAATAAAACATACCGCCATCACATATTGGTCAACGTTTCCTGCCCTGTTATCTTATATATAAAAAAGACTTGTGCGTATGTATCTCTGTATGTATTTATGTATCTCTGTCCGTATGGCCTTTATTTGTTCGCGAACGGCCCATCCGATTGAGATGAAATTTTCTACACGCCTTCCTTTCATTCCAGAGCTGACAACTGTGATATTTTGTTAGTGTGAAATCGCCTGCTTACTCAGTATTATTTCATTTTTCATTTTTCATCATAATTTCATATATTTCAGGGGACCTAACTCTGTAAAAGTTATTTCAAGGGGCATAACTTTTCTGTATAACTTATAGTCATATTGTGGCATCGTTTTCAAAAATTTATAAACTCTTTGTCCATAGTTATGTACCGGCATATGAGTTATAATAAATAATGATACAATCTGTAAGGCATTTTCAAAGTTTTCATAAAAATGATGCACAATGCATAACATTGTAACTCATCTTTTTTTGCTTAAGAAGTTACTGTAGTCATGCAGGTGATTAGAAAGAGTTTTCATTAAAAATAATGGATGGTGTGTAGAAGAACGTTCTTTTAAGTTACTTTTTTTGTTGTATGAATTTAATGAAGCCGGACAGGGTCAGGCAGACAGATAGACAGACAGATAGACAGTCGGGAACGGGAACTTATATGACTACTTATATGAATTAAATGAGATGCTCCACATCAGGAGCTGGGAAATGCCGGGCCGGGTCAGACAGACAGACAGACAGACAGACAGACAGACAGACAGACAGTCGGTAACGGGAACGAGAACTTATATGACTACTTATATGAATTAAATGAGATGCTCCCCACCAGGGTCTGGGCGAAGCCGGGCAGGGTCAGCTAGTGTCTTATAAATCTGTACAGATATGCAACGTAGAGACATGACTGACAGGGGCTGTAACTCTCCATTTGTTTTGTGGGCGTCGTATTCCGTTAGTTTTCACATTTGCCCGCCGGAGAATGTGTCAGATGTGATAAGTAAAGACAGAGTTTCGAGAATGTTCCACTTGTGTTTTCTTTCTTCGTGCAAGTGAATGTCTTTTGTGTTCTTACATGTCATAATATTTATCAATGGTCTATTTCTGTGCTTGATACATGGAAGACCGCCCTTGGTGAATGTCGTGAAAGGATTTAAGTTGTTTGAACTGGTGACGTTAGCAGCGGGCGGTCAAATGTGAGAGTGTTATTGATTTGTGTAAGTGAGCTAGCATTGACATACACTTTGACACATGCATACATAAATAGACATCGTGTATGACATTACGTTGATGAAGTAAGCAAACAGTTTCTGAAGTTTGTTTTTATCTGTCATCTAGACGTGTGGTTGAGATCAGTCGATTAATAAATTTCTACTCAATGTCAACGCTTTCACACTGATGTACTAATGAGGTACAATCTTATCACTGTCTCTACTCTACATTAACTTCAACTGATAATAGGCATTATTGTGATTTGGATGGTGTTGTCGAAACCATGTCGCGGAATCGCTCCTGTGTACTAATGTGCCTGAAGTGACCCGATCTTATTTCTCCCGATAAATCGAAGCTTGAGATCGCCTGAAGGGTGGTTATTCACTGTCAATAACTGTATTTCTAGAGAAGGGTGCCTAGTCAGTGTGGTTTAGTGCAGTATATGTGATAAAATGGTGACTAGACATTTTGAATTAGTATATGTGACAAAAGGATGGCTATTCAAAATGAATTAGTGTATGTGACGAAATGGTGGCTTGTCACTGTGGATTAGTATTTGTGACAGGGATGTGGAAATGATTATGTGCCACATCGGGCTATATATTGACGAGACCGATCAAAGGACACCAAACGACATCGATAGAAGCAACCTATATAGAGTTCTCCTTTAAAGTACCATGCTGAATGCAACAATATTAGATCATATTTTCACATAGTTAACAGCGAGTTATAGAGGTGCTACCTATGTTAATACGTCTGCAACAAAATAAGTAACTACTATAACAACTACTACTACTACTACTACTACTACTACTACTACTACTACTACTACTACTACTACTACTACTACTACTACTACTACTACTGCTGCTGCTACTACTACTACTACTACTACTACTACTACTACTACTACTACTACTACTACTACTACTACTACTACCGTATTTTACGGAGTATAAGACGCACTTTTTTCTTCAAAATATTGCCTCCAAAATTCGGGTGCGTCTTATACACGAAATTAATATAATATAATAATATAATGTTATTTTTTTTTTAAATTGCTTAAAAATTAAGGTGTGTCCGTAGCGTCTTACAGTCCGTAAAATAGGTACTACTACTACTATCACTACTACTACTACTACTACTACTACTACTACTACTACTACTACTACTACTACTACTACTACTACTACTACTATTACTACTACTACTACTACCACCACTACTACTACTATTACAAATACTTTAAAAGAAACTATAAACATCCGCAAATCATTACTATAACCAAACATAACGTTATTTATTGGCATGCTAACCCTGCGGATGTTGTTATTGTTAGCGATATTCTTGTAAGGCACACAACCGGCTAATGGTATTCTCGTCTGTTATACAGTGGCTAAATACGCCTATAGCACGAGAAACAGCCTTTTCATCACGTTTCTTACATCTATACTGAGCATGTTATATTGTTAATATTGCCTGCACACACGTGAGCGAGAGGGTGTATCAACTTTCCCGTGCAGTTTTGCTTTATTTACTTTGTTGAATGTTATCACGCAGCTCACATCGTCAGGTAGACAGATTCAAGGGCGGAGTAGTTTCAAGGTTACTTCCGTCTCTGCTCATGAAGATATTGTTCGATTCACGATGTGGACTGTTAACATTTTTACACAATCAGCGATGTGTAGTACGCTTCCCTGTGATCCAAGGTAGTGGGTCGGATGTCTAGTCTCATCTGAGAAGTGCTAAAATCGCTTAGAACATTTTTGTAGGTTGCGGACGTTTAAACTCTTCCGAAAAGAACCGAAGAAGCTATTTTCCCCATCAACATTTGAAAAATAGAAACTACACCAGTAAATAATATTTATTGAATGTGGGATTCTGGTAAACACATATTTGCATTTTATCCGGTCCTAACGAGTACATGTAGTTTATTGAGTTTCTCCTTGTGTGATTACATGAATGATACAGGACTAGTAAAAGAAGTAGCAGAGGCTCATTATTCCGTCTCCAAACAATCATAGAATTGTTTAGAAGTGTTTCTGAACCCGTGTTTTCTTTGCCAAACGACACTCTCAGTCTGTTGTGTGCTCGCATTATAGTACATATACTTCTTTATTTCAGACGTAATAACGCGGTAAGCACATGGTTCAGTGAGCAACCACAATCCTTTTTTGCTGACGGCATTCGCCGCCTGCCTAAGCAATAGGATGCTTGCCTGAATGCCTACAGCGACTTCTTCTGACCAACCCATGGTGAATAATTCATTCAAAGTGAATGCTTTGTTTAATTCTACCACGCCTGTTAATCTTTCTTTCATGCTTTTGTAATAAAGCCATTGGAGCGAGTTTCAAATGAACGTCCCTAATATGTAAGAAATTTAAAAATAGAAACCCGAATAACATGTGAACACAGACCACTGGATCGGCAGGCAGGCAGAGAGGTCTCGAAGTATGGGAGCTAGCACGGCTCCCTACGTGATAGGAAATGCAAAGCCTCCTTTTTCACGTCTAGTAGTGAGTTGGGTCACTCACTGGCACCTTGCCGTCTTGATAGACGATAGTTTGTTACATTGGGTATATGTAAACAATATAAAATAACACAAAGTAATGTAGCATCACAGAACAGAATTACGACACATACATGACTTAACCTTCATCAGCAAACAAATACATGCACGAAATACAACATATAGTACAGGGGAAGATCCTCCGGTGACTACATTCAGGCATAATGACGGGATAAGAAGAATAAAAAGATGAAAAAAGTGAGAGCAATGAAGAGAAAATGAAAATATGAAAAAAATGTTGTTACTTATCTCAGAGATCCAGACTGTATACATTGGGTATAGAGTGCCAATATCACACTCTTATTGACATGGTACTAGATCCATTTATTTTGGACCAATAGACACAAAGTGTGTAATGGTCAAAACCACAACTCCCGCCTTTACTTCCCCGAATATTTCTTGGTACCATTGTTAGTCTGGGTCGATGTGAGAGCCCAAGTTAATATTAGAACAATTCCGCTTCTATACCAGCAATGACAACGGGGCCGACCAGCAAGCGTTCTTGTCACTTCACTGCACCACCAGATTTCGAAGATTTCGAAATCAGCTGCCGGTGATTCGGAAACAGACCGCTATAAAATAGTTAAAAGTTAGTTGCTGTTCTTTATAGGATGTCGCAATCAACCCCATCATTTTTTACTGTGTTTTACGGGCAATTTTTACGTTCTGTAGTTTGCGATTACTTTCTGAACAGAGAACGCCACATCCCACCGAAATCAACGCACAGCGGTCTGTTTCCGAATCACCGGCAGCTGATTTCGAAATCTTCGACTTGGTGTGTCGGGGAATTATGAAACGCGTTCACTGCCCCTAAGCCTCAGCTACAAAACAGTAGTAAGCGATACATGCAGTTTGAACTTGGGAATCATCATGTACGCCATTATCGTCAGGAGGAGGTAATCGAGCCTTATTCTGGTGAACTAAATCAGCCTGTGAAGTAACTGTTTGGCTTGGATGTTTTGTCAATAAACTCCCCCGTTTAGACAACTGTCAGGTCTCAGGTCTTCGGAAAGGAAACCGCAGTGGCAGAGAACAAAACTTAGTTCCACTGTTTTATAAACATGTTTCATGGGTCTAAGCCAAACAAGTCTGTAACTGTTTAAGTCAAGAAGGGCAAAACAGTCTTTAAACCAACATTTAGAGATCTTTAATATGGGCATTGAGAAATGCACCTGTTTTCTAATTTTGAATTTATGTTGGGTCGGCCGGGGAGCACAAGAAATTTGTATCGAAGGCTTGTATCAAGATGTGTCTTATAGGTTTGTATCAAAGGTTTATATTAAAGGCTTGAATCAAAGATTTGTATTAGATGCTTGTATCAAAGATTTGTATTTGAGGCTTGTATCAGATTTTTATTAGAAGCTTGTATCAAAGATTTGTATTAAAGGCTTGTATCAAAGATTTGTATTAAAGGCTTGCATCAAAGATTTGTATTAGAGGCTTGTATCAAAGATTTGTATTTGAGGCTTGTATCAGATTTTTATTAGAAGCTTGTATCAAAGATTTGTATTAAAGGCTTGTATCAAAGATCTGTATTAAAGGCTTGCATCAAAGATTTGTATTAGAGGCTTGTATCAAAGATGTGTATTAAAATCGTGTATTAACGATTTCTATTAGTGGCGTGCATCAGATTTGTATTAGTGGCCTGTATCAAAGATCTGTATTAAAGGCTTGTATCAGGTTTGTATAAAAGGCTTGTATCAAAGATGTGTATTATAGGCTTGTATCAAATATTATTTAGTAAAGGCTTGTATCAAAGATTTGTAGCATAGTCGGATAACAGCGATTTATTGCAGACTATGTTTCAGAATATTACAGGCTTATATGATATTTGTATCAGCTTGTATAAAAAATTTTATATTAGAGTTAGGTACCAGAAATTTGTATTAGAGACATATCAGAGGCGGGGGAGAGGGAGGAACGGGAGGGAGGAGCAGCAAGAGCAAACCAAGAGGAGCAGAAAGGGGAGGGTGATCAGCACCAGATGGAGATTAAAGTAGGAGATAAACAAGAAGGAAAATGAGCAGGAGCAGGCTTAAGTCTGAGGAATTAAGGTCGATTGGCTTGTGCAGTCGCCGCGAACTGTGCTGGTTATTGTTTGCTTTTCTCACCCGAGAGAAAACAATCCACACCTTACCGAGGATTTGAATCCGGGTTTCCCCGAAGGAGAACCCAGCATTCTAGCCATTCGGACCAGCCGCTTTCCAATGTAAATATTTTTTTTTTTAAGCATATCCTTTACAGGACTTAGCTGTCAACACCAGCATCTTTCAGCTGTATGTTGATCTCTTGGCAAGATTATGCTCAGTAGTTTGCCATTGCTTTCTGAGCGGCCGGCTCACATACCCCGTAAGTTACCGATGCGTTTCGAACCACTGCTGATTTGAATATCAACAATGTAAATATTATCAATAACTTACTATCAACAATTTAAAATATTAAAAAGTTTAAATATTATAAATGGTGTAAAATATCAGTAATTGAAAATATTATCACCAGATCAAATCATCACTAAGGAAAATAATGTTTTCCCGAGGCCTTTTCTAATACTTTCCTACCTCTACCCTAACCCCATGTACCCCACTAGATGGTTCCCACACAATAAAGGAACATGGATATCTGTCAGATGAGTATCTCTGCACACTGGGCGATCACGAAGCTGCATCCATGAGCTTCACATACTGGGCCATTGTCTCTGGAGAATGAAGTTTCAATGGCCGAATTGCTTCATGAGTTTCACACATTCTTACTGAATGTCCTCCCGTGAGAGGGAAATGATTGAGTGGGTGTCATGTAATTTGGTTGAGTGTTTTATGAACTCGCTGGGGACATGAACTCCTGGTTATGGGATGGTTTCTAAATAACCATCATTTATACATTAGGACAATGTTTATTCGGCAGCTGACTTTAATGTATCGTTTACCCTTTTATCACCCAAATCGGACAGACCGTCTTACCACCAACCGTGTGCACTAACTCAAAGCTAATGCATTACCCTGAGTGGTCTCGTGGTATGGTGTCCCCCTCGAGTGCTGGAGGTCCCGGGTTCAAGCCCCGGTGAGGGCCGGGATTTTTTCACGTGGACGTCTAGTAATAACATCATTTCCTCTGGTCTCTGGGTAGTGAGATCGGACGCTCGTGTGTATTGTTGCGCACGTAACAAATCTCTTTGCAGTTGAAAATCGAAAAAGAATAGCCTAACGGCGCTGTCCGGGCAAAATTTCGAGTTAAAAATCTACCCAAAGTATTTCAGGATCCTCGCCGGTGCTACGGAGTTCGTACAATGAGCTGAGATTCTCCAGACTCAGGCTTGATTTAGGAGTAGAACGGAGCACTTATGGGTTACACCCGTGTGCGGTGATGTTGATCCGTCGACTAAACTAAATTAAACTAAACTAAACTACCCTTCCTGGGCGTGTGTGTGTGGGTGGAGGATGTGTGGGTGTGTGTGTGTGTGTGGGTGTTGGTGGGTGGGTTGGGGATGTGTAGGTGGGGGATGTGTGGGTGGGTGGGTTTGTGGGGAGGGATGTGTGTGGGTGGGTGTGTATAGAGATGTGTGTTGGGGGATGTGTGAGGAGATGTGTATGTATGCGTGTGTTTGTGCATAGGTAAACATTTGTCATTGAGTTTGTGATTGTGATTGAGTGCATGTATATGCGAGATAGTGTATTTGTGTGTTATCGAGTGAGTGCAAAACTGTAAGTTTGGGAAATGATGTAAGCATGTATGCAGGTACGTGTGTTTTTACGAATGTGCGTGTGCACGTGTGTCTGCCTGTCTCATAACATGGTAATATGCATTGTTTATGTTTACAAAATTCATTTGACAATGTTTTTTTCCCCTATGTGCATGTATCATGCACTACTGAAGAATGAAAGATGAGTGATTGGAAGGGCCGAATGTAAGAACGGGCCTGCATGCCCAATTTGTTAGCCTTTGAAAATAAAGTTCGTTCGTTCGTTCGTACAAAGAATTGTGTTGGCTTGTCTACCCTTCCGGGGGCGTACTCAAAATTGCCATGGTTTTCTGTAAGCTTGTTTTTAGAAACCATGCACATTTTTCTTAATATTTTTTCAATAAAACAATATTTCAGTCTTCCTTTATATTGTCTTGGGATTTTTATGATGGAAAGAAACGAGACAAAGGAGTGGTAGCCAGAGATAACGAGAGTAAATGAAATGCCAGGCTAAAAGAAAAAAAAAAGACTGAAATATTATTATTAATACTTTCTCCCAATCCGTTGTGAATTCTTTACTACTTTAAGCGATCTTTGCCATTGACAGAAAGGCAAGATAAATACTCTTTGTATTTAAACTACTCTCAAAGCTGCCACGATGATCCGAGCTTGTATTTCGTGAGGTCTCTGGTAAGTTAAAATGTTGTTATCACCACTCAGTCGGATTCTTTTCGCAGTGAAATTGGCAGACATCTCGCTGATTGCCGATATCAGCGTCTGCGTGACACTTCTAACCCGGGTATAAAACTAGTTTGCTACTCGACTCAGGCGTTCAATGGTAGATGTTAGTGTTTTAGCGAGGAAGCCCGAACTGCTGCACAAAATTTTGTGGAACTGCGGTAAAGCTGTGAAAGTTTAAACAATATATAATGACACAAAGTAGTTGCTGATGAAGGCTAACCGCCGCAACGTTCTGTATGTGTCGTAACTCTGTTATGTAAAGCTGCACTACTTTGTGTCATTATATATTGTTTGAACTGCTGCACAGAACGACGAACAAGCTTACATATCCCATTTGATATTCACAAAGAGAATGCAGCATAGTAAACACAGTCTGTAGCTCCAACGCGGATCCTAGCGAGTGTTAACCAGAATCACATATATTCCGGTGTGGGTAGGTTTTATAATTTTACATTGTTCCTGGATAGCGGCCTGTCTCACAACCCCCCCCCCCCCCCCCCCCCCCCCGCTTTAAAAAAAAAATTCCAACGGTCAAGAGATTTGTTACGTGGACAAGGATTCCAAATGATTTTCGCCCTCATACGAGAGTACTAGACGTCCGACCGACTACCCCAGGATCCGAGAGGAGTATACCATCCCTTTCATAATTTGCGCCTTAACCAGACAGCAATGACATCACTCGATAGGGATGAAGCCATGAAAGAAACATCAATACATGCCAAGAATTTCTCTTGCTACCTCGGTCGCCTAGAGTGGGTCCCACAATGTCTGCAGTACGAGTGAGAACCCTTGCTTTATTCTACTTTATTAGTTTATGTTGTCACTGGAGTCGCTTCTAGATTATATCTGTATAGTTTCCGCTGCATTGCTAATTCATTATGTTTGCCTTTTCAGTTGTCACGCGCAAACTAAACACATAGTCATGTTTTACATTAGCAGACATGAACACCGCTGGTCGCTTTTTTACAGCAGCCAAGAAATTCTATTGCAATAAGTATCTCATTAAATCGGTACATCACTTTCTAGCATGGTTTTTGTCGATTAGTAATTGACAAGAAGACATCATTATAAATATTTTCGTAATCTGCTCTGGAATAAGATGTATGAATTCATTCTCAAGATTAAAATTTATTCAATGCAAATTCTCAAGATGACAACTTCTTAAAGTAAATTTCAAATTCTTGCAAAGAGGTAGGGCTATAGAAACAGACAACAGAGATTACAAAATTGTCAACAGCAAAACTAAGTATCACGAGTAAAGGAAGCGATAAACAGAAAGGATAATACTTGAGACGAGTTAATAATATATTGAAGGATATTCGAAGTATGTTGACGTTTCTGTAAGCATGTCAATGCATCTCTTCAAAAAAAAAAAGATGTGAATATTTCCTACAGTCTGTCTACATGAATATAACAGTACAATATTTCAAATGTTTGACATGTGAGGACCGTCATTTACTACATCCATATTTCGAATAGTTCTGAATGAATTTACGAGTATCTGTCATGAGTGACTGCCACTTGTGGGGGATCAAACATTTCCATAACCTGTGTGGATTTATTACATATGAACATCTGGGGTCCGCGACGAAGGAGCTACGGACGCAGTTCGTAATCCCGCATACCCGCGTTCGAAACACAGCTGCGGGAGATTTGGCAGCATACCGCCTTGCGTTATTTACGAAATGGTATGAGTGCCAGTCGTTCAGAAAGCAATGTCAAACTGTTGAACGTAAACTTGCCAAGAGATCACACCAACAAAAAATGATGGTGTTGACTGCGAAATCCTGTAAAACATATGCAACTAACATCTGGAGTGGAAACGAGAGCTGGTATGTCGGCTTCAAAATCACCTTTCTTTGGTACACTGAAGATGTGTAGAGAGAGTATATTCCGGATAACAGATACCGGCTTGGTGCATGGTGACACATCTCTCAATGAAGCAGTGACGTTTCGAACTTGTGGCAATGAACGGATGAGAGGACGGTTGCGAGGAACATGATAGCACCAAGAACCATTAGCCTCTACACTTCGCGACTTATGCTGGTGGAGACCGGACGTTTTTAGGCTGTCTCGAGTGCAGTGACGTCGATTTTCCATCAGAATGATAATCATACATTACATGATTTCTCAGCGGGAGATGACTGTTCACGATGTTTGTAATTGACTGCACCTACTTAACCCAATAAGGCTTCCTACGAAAGTATTAACTTTTCATATACGATAGAACGGTGTTAATTATTGTCTTAGAAATGCCTCTTGGCTTTCGTGTTATTTACATTAAAAAATTGGCATTCCTAAAGTTTGCCAAGCTTGTGGGATAACGGATTAGTACTGGCGAAGAGTGCATTGTTTGGGATTTCCTAGACTTCATTTCATTTTAAAATCTGAATTAAATTTCTGTGTTAACAGTAAAGATCGTTGAAAAATGTAAACCGCGGGTTTTTATGTGGGATTATTTGAACGCCAAGTACACTTGTCTTTCAGAGACATCGCCATCATAATCATGCCTCAAGTCTGTAATTCAGTATCTTTATGCGATATAGGTTTTTGTCTGCTTTTCAAATGGCCGATTAGTTGGAATGTTTCCTCTCATCTTATTATATTCTTTTCATTGACCTCGGACACCACATAATTTCTGCTGCAAACAGGCGTTTCTCAGCTTATCTGCATATTGTCCATGTCTCATATACATATAACAGTACAGACTCTATATAGCACTTTAACACTTTTTCTCAATGCTTTTATCGCTGTTTGCTTGTCAATACATCGTTCAGCGTAACTCTAAATAAGTAAATCTAAATTGTGAGTTTGGAATTCGACAAACGAAAAACAAATATGCCATCGAACATTTGGACAAAAGTCCAAAGAATATAAAATAAAACTATGATAGCATAAAACACGCATCTTACAACCAAATTGTGCACCAGATGACACAACTGTCTGGTAGTATTTCTTTCGCTTGTAATATTGCTATAGTGATCACAGATAGATGAGAAGGTTAATATTTTATTATTGTACCTTAATTCGGTAGTTAGCATTCAGACGTCGGTGTGGCGAAACGGATGGATACTCGCCTGCTGTCATAATTATAAGAAGCTCAACCCGTCTGGAACTGGCAATATTTAGAACAAGTTGTTTGGGGTGGTATTACGCGTCCACATTTTGTCTGGTATAGTTAGATACACTATTTAGAACAATTTGTTTCAGATAGTTTTACACGTTCACCTTTTGTCTGGTATAGTCAGAGACAATATTTAGAACAAATTGTTTCAGATGGTATTACACGTCCACCTTTTGTCTGGTATAGTTAGAGACAATACCTAACTGTCTGGGATAAATAAAAAAAAGGTCTCCAGTGAAATTAGAGTACGTTTTTGTTTCCTTTTCACGTTTGCTCCCTTTGCACCCAAGGGTAGTCCATACACTTAATACTACTACTAGTGTGCTGGACTGATTTTTGCGTGTGGATTAGCTTTCCCTATTGCCAGTGTCCCTCGCCTTCAGGCGAACCCACTCCGACTTCAGAGGTACTTGTAATTTACGTTCCCAAGTGAAGGACGAGAAGTCACCATTTTAGTCCAGCTGACCGTTAGAGGTTGAAAACTCTACCTCGGCATCAGCACACCGGATGTTTAAGAACGAGCGCTCTTATCCATTCGCCCACGCTGATCCCTAGAGCAAATTCAAGCGGTGTTTTTATACTTTAGACAAGTATTCAGTATAATAGAGCATACTATTTTATACTTTAGAAAAGTATTCAGTATAACATATCATACTATTTTATACTTTAGAAAAGTATTCAGTATAATAGATCATACTATTTTATACTTTAGAAAAGTATTCAGTATAATAGATCATACTATTTTAATAAACAGGCTAGAAACAATTCTGTCTCAAACCACTATGTTTCATTTATTTGCATACTACACGGTGTGTACAAACACTCGAAACAGTAACGTGCTGGAGTCGTCCTTGCAACAAGAATTAGATAATCTTGTTAAATGGAGCTATACAGACAGTGTACACAGTAAACATTGCTAAAACAAACTCTATGTCAACGACAAGCAAGCTAAGACTTCACACTCTAAATTCACAGAGAACACTTAAGCTCCCCATTGGTAACATTCATTCATTCATTCATTCAGTAGCATGTACCTTTTCGCTCCCATAACAACCTTCCGGAAAACCTCTCGATCATAAGCAAGATATCCCGCGACCGATACACCCATCTGGAGTTCATCCGCCACATCCTGTACCCATCTTCTCTTTGGCCTTCATTGGTAACATACCAGCAGAAAATTTAACTTTGACAAAGCATGGGGATTTTGGTGGGAAAAGGGGGGGGGGGGGCGCATTAATGTTAGAAGTCTTACTTTCAATTTCTCGTTAAACAAGCAACAATAAAATCTACCGACTTGCTAAAATATTTTTTTTTAATGCCCTTGATGAAAACACGCATACATACACAAATTGTCTATTGCTCGACAATCTGGGATTACTGTTCTAATTCAATCATGAAGCGACTTTGCTCACTTTAGAACAGGGCAGTAGGTTTAATTTATAGTAAACATAAGTCTAATAATTATAGTCTATATAAACGTCTTCGATTGCTACCGATCCACAAAGCTTACAATTCCATAAGACCTAACTAATTCACAGAATCACATCAAAGTACTCCACGGTACCTTTGGTCATTGTTTAAATATAATGCAAGACATAGAAAACGACTAAATATATTACATGTTCACAAGCCTAGGATAGACTTATACAAAACAAGCTTAGCGTGCTCAACACCTTGGATGTGGAACAACCTCCTACATGAATCAAAGAGACCAACAACACCTACACATCGCCATTTGAGCACCATCTCAGTAGACTACATGCTCCGTTTAAATATATTAATAGTAATAATAATAATAATAACAATAATAATAATAATAATAATAATAATAATAATAATAATAATAATAATAATAATAATAATAAAACAAATCTATGTTACGGTATATCTCCATTAGCTAATTACAATTACCATGCCATTAATAAGTATTAATAGCTTTAAGGAGTCAAGTGGTAATGAGTTTTGTACATTTCCAGTGCGTTAATAATGTGTATATGGGACATTATTGTTGTTGTCAACAATATCTGCTTCATCAGTGATTAATGAATGAAATAATGTATGAAAGGAGAGAGATAAGAAGAGCAGAATATTAGCTGGGCCAGCGTGCCCAATATTTAACCCTTTAGGAATAAAGTCTGTTTGTTTGTTCGTTCGTTTGTTCCTTCCCAAACAATTCCTAGAAAATGTAGAAAATTGTCGGGTACTCTTTGTATGAGCCTGGGTTGACACCAGAGCAGTGCTGGTCGGACAAAATCCTGCTCTAACCCAGACCACTGTCTTAACAGGCAAGCACCCTACCAAATATTCCACATCGTCAATCAATATGGTGACGTCTCCAAATTGAAAGTTAGCTGCAATGGATCTCCGACACCCTGTTTCTCGCTCTGGTTGTACATTGTGACAGACAACTGTTCATCCATTTATTGATGTTATTATATTTCCGCTGTTATTCTGCTCGTGTGCCCACTACTCTTCCATCCAGTTTGGTTTTTACAAGTGTTTTAGTGTGGTCGAAATATTTCACTTGTCGCTGTTTTTTACTTCTTGTCTTTTATGAACTGTCCTTTAGATTATACTTTGTTACTCCAACAACTGACAGGAACATATGCAAATAAGAAAAGCGTTTAAGTGTTAGGAATAAATGAACGCAGGATGAGTTGCTTGATATAAGATAAGTTAAATTATCTTGGAAACGCCTGTAGAAGTAAGTATATATTGAGAGTAGAAAACCTTTAACTTTCAGCTAGTTGTAACTTAACACATCAGGTTACAGATTACCTGTAAACTGTTTTCAAAAGCTACTAAGACTGTTGCCAAAACCCGTCCCTTGGCAAACACTGGGGTTATATATAGCACAATTAACACGAACCTTGTTACATAAGAAGCTAGGAAAGAGTGCCTGTTGACTGACACTAACGATTGGCTGTTAATTAAATCAACAATAAACACTTAATTCCGGGAGACCTTTCAGCGTAATCTCTACTTTCCTAACGTAACGTAGCTGGCTACCACATCAAAGAAAACAAACGACTGCAGATTCCATCAACAAAAGAGCACTTAGACGCTTCTAAACTTGATGATAGTATACACACAACACGACCAAGCAAAGAGAGAAGCGGAACACTTACATTGACTTGGGCACGTAACTTACAAGTACCTCAGAAGTCGGAGTGGGTCCTCCTGATGACGAGGGATACTGGTAACAGGGAAAGCTAATCCGCACACAAAAATCAGTACAGTGTACTAGAAGGAGCGGTACATGTGTGGAATACACTTGGACTACACTTCAGAGCGAGCGAACTACAAAAATAAAGAAGTCCCAGTGCAGATTCTGCTGCAAGGGTGTGATGCTCACATATTCTAGACCATAACACAAGGAGATGCGGGAAGAGTTCCCTTCCTATCCACCTTTTCTTCTGAGAAAATAATTTATAATTATTTTATAACATTACCTAATCATGATCATTGTTTATGACAAAACAGCAAGCGTCTTCGACAAGCTACGAGGGTACGTTAATAAGTAAGTCACAAATGGCTGTAGAAAAAATAACTAAATATGATAACAACTTGAAACAAGTTTATTTTTATACATACGTTGTCCCTTTCTTTCTCAACATAATTTCCACCAACATTGATGCACTAATTCCATCGTTTTATCAGTCCATCCAAATCGGCTGCATAGTTTTCTAAACCACGTTTTCACTTCACATTCAACTTCGGCGTCACTCGCGAAATGTCTCCCGCCAAGGTGGTTTCAGTGGACTTACCCCCTAACGATTTCCCGTAAAGCTGTGCATGGCAGGTAAATGAAAACATGCAGCCGGTTTGGCAGGACTGATAAAACGATGGGATAAGTGCATCAATGTTGGTGGAAATTATGTTGAGAAATAAAGGGACAATGTATGTATAAAAATAAACTGGTTTCAAGTTGTTATCATAGTTAGTTATTTTTCTACAGCCATTTGTGACTTACTTATTAACTTACCCTCGTATGTTGTTTGGAAGTTATTCCCCAAGTCACGTTTGGCCCTAGCTTCCATTCTACTGTCAATAGATACACAATCCTACATATTTATATTTTTACATTCACGGCGCTTTCACTTCTCGCGTTCCTTAAATCCCTAAACATAGACACATAAAACCATCACCTTCCTAGTTAACCGCCAACAAATACTTGACGTTACCCTATACATGTGAATCGTGAGCACTGACAATGCGGATCAGACGGACATTGACACCACTAAGACGTGGGTTTGTCAACGATGTTGAGATTCCCATGAACTGCTAGGAGACGGAATGAGCAGTGCACTACATGAGGTAACTTCACATAGGTATATCATTATCGAACACGAGAACAAGACAATCGTCATATTAGAGTTACATTACAAAACATTAGTAGAAAGAGATATGAGAGAGAAAGAGAGAGAGAGAGAGAGAGAGAGAGAGAGAGAGAGAGAGAGAGAGAGAGAGAGAGAGAGAGAGAGCATTGTGACACATGAGAAGGTTGAGAGTACTACAGACAGAGGACGACCTTGTGTTGGAAAGGCGGCTCAGAAATAAATTATCTGTTAAATTGTTCAAACACGAAGACAGATGGTTGAGGAGGGGGGCAAGAGGGGGGGGGGGGTGATCTCCTACGCCGTCCAGCCCATAGCATAGCTCATTAACGTGTAATAGCAAACATACCAGCTCTAGTTATTTGCAATCTGGCAAAGATCTACACTAGTCACACACAATCCGTCATTCAAAACACCAATGATCCATGCAAAGTCAGTGTGATTTTTCTTCTCTGAACAGCAGAATCCACTTTATTGCACTGCTTCCGGCTTTGAGCTAACTTTAATACAGCCAGTCCAGTGTAGCTTCTTGCCGCAGAGTTGTCCACGAAAAGTGTGCACATACTCCAGTTTATATGAGACTAAGACAAATTATCGCGTGTGTTTTAATCAGTTACTGATGAATCCTTACAGCCATTAACACAACATAAGATATAAAATCACAGGTGTTGGTTGGCACTTGTAGTAGAGACGGTGAAAGCGTTGAAATTCTGTAATCTTATATAGCAGCTTTCTACGCCTGTGAATTTAGTTTCTTAGGATGTTTTAATTAAAGTTTTGAAAGGTGTTTTTGATACATGTGTATATGTTTGTTTGATGGAGAAAATGAACAGAGGGTAGAAATAATGTGCAATCTTGTCACAAATTGACACAATTTAATATCCTAGTAACTTGGTGGACTCTTAAACTGCAGACAGCTGATTATATATAGCAAATACTAATTAAGATTGTACTGCACACACTCAAGAGTATGCTATTTAAAAGTAAAGGGCTCTGGAAATAGTATGTACAAATCTGGAGACAAAGTCAAAATATCAACATTTTAAAATATGGCGATAACTCGATGAAACAGTCTGTTGCGAAAAGACAACATCTTCGCGAAAACTGCAGGAAAGCTCTTCAGAAACAAGCTTTGTCGAGACAAGTTCTGCAGAGATAAAACTGCGAGAGGGAGTGCCTTAGGAGTAAGGCGTCGGACTCCAATCGAAGTGTACCGGGTATTAGTGGGTAATTTCTCATGATGGCAAAGAGGTCGTATTACTTCCGCCGGGCATCCTGGATAAGAAGAAATAATCTGCGTTATATCCTGGACAGACACTAGTCTGTGGGGCATCATGATCAGACACTATTGTGTGGGACATTCTGGACAGACACCAATCTGTGGGACATACTGGACAGACACTAGTCTGTGAGGCATCCTGGTCAAACACAAAGCTGTGGGACATCCTAGGCAGACACTAGTTTGAGTGGCATCCTGAATATACACTAGAATGTGGGGCATCCTAGACAGACACTAGTCTCTGGATTATTATATAATAGTCATCACAATATGCAATGTGTTTTCTCCATGACAGCAAGCTGGCTTTCAGTTTTGAACAGTTCATTATGGTTCCTCGGAGGCAGGGGTAGGGTACACCTGCCTGTCAGCCCGGCGGTCATGTGTTCGAATTCACATGGAGGCGGTGTTTGTAAACATGATTTAGGCTCCCAGATCCACCAAGCCCAAGATGGGTACCGGAACATGATTTGGGAAGTAAATGCGGCCAGTGTATGATATTGATTAAACCGCCACTCGAGTGCTACTTAATCTATGGAAATATGAAGCTGCTACCATACGCCCAATATGCATTAAAGATTGTAAACTGGTCCTTTAATTACGTTACTTACTTGTTAGACGACTCTGTGGCGAAGAGGCTACTAATGCAATTCGTAATACCCCATTCGAAACACAGCTGCGGGAATTTTGGAAACAGACCATCTTGTGTCGGTTTATATACATTGGTATGAATGCCGGTAGTTCAGAAAGCAATGGCAAACTACTGAAAGTAAACTTGCCCAAGAATCACAAACAGCCCAAAATAAAAATGCTGGCGTTGACTGCTACGTCCTCTAATGGATGTGCAATTAACTTTTAACTTATTAAGACTCTGAAACAACCTGATCTTTCCGAATCTTCAGTTTTCACTAGGGAATCCGCTCTAAATGTGCTGAGCATGTAACGGGGGGAAATGCTGACGTTTCTGATCTAGCTGGTTGTTGTTTTGAACAAATTGTTTCCCCCAAAAACGAAAAAAAAGGAAACAACAAAGAAAATGCGGGGGAAAAATGAAAACGTTGGTTGGAGAAAAAAAATGGGGAAAGCGTGTGGGGGTGGGGGGGGGGGGATATATTCTTGAACTGTTTATTTTCTCTTCTACCCCATTTTTATGAGAGAATGACACTTTTCCTAATATTATTTTTACGTCGGAAAAAAGTCTAAGACGATCACCTCCCAGTCCATCTTCTTCAATTATGTGTTGAAGGCAGACATTAACTTTTCAAATTCCAGCAACCAAAGTTGCGAATATCGTAGACACAGAAGTTAACAAAGAAACATAATTGCACATTTATTTTTATTAATACGTCCTAAGTATTTAATGCCCTTTGTGATTTAGAGGTAATCAGTATCGAAAACAGAAGCAATACACCACAATAGAAACATCTGAACGCTTTAATTGTTAGTAAATGGCTGATTGGCTTGGCCACGTGGTATCGTCGAGGCAGGAACACTCAGCTGATCCACGACGACTAGTGATCGAGAGATGGCGAAACATGACCGCCCACGCTTACCGACATGGCACAGGATGATGAATTGTTAGTGGGCTGATGTTAAAAACAGAAGCTACGCACTATAATAAAAACACTTGATTTCGTTAGTTGTTGGCTATTGTACCTCAACACTTGTTCATATTCAGTGCAAAGTAGTGACTGCATTATTTTCCTTAAGGCATGGTTCCAGAGTCCATCCGTCAACGCAAAATGAGTACAGAAAAATCAAGAAAACTGTCTGGGAACTATCTGAACAGAAAAGTCGCCGAGTACTACAGCAAGTCACCTCACCAAGTAAAACCGTGATCTATGTGGCAACTATCTAAGCAGTGCAGTCGCCGAGGACTGGAAACAGCCACACCACCACGTTAAACCGTGATCTATGTGGCAACTATCTGAGTAGTGCAGTCGCCGAGGACTGGAACCAGCCACACCACCACGTTAAACCGTGATCTATGTGGCAACTATCTAAGCAGTGAAGTGGCCGAGGACTGGAACCAGCCACACCACCACGTTAAACCGTGTTCTATGTGGCAACTATCTAAGCAGTGAAGTGGCCGAGGACTGGAACCAGCCACACCACCACGTTAAACCGTGACCTAGCTGGCAACTATATGAGCAGTGAAGTTTCCGATTACAGCTGCTAGTATCCCCACCACTTTATGCCCTCAGCTAGCTAGGGATTGTTTGAACAGTGAAGTTTCCGATGATAGCTGCTAGTTTCCCCCACCACATTATGCCCTCGGCTAGCTAGGGATTGTTTGAACAGTGAAGTCACCGAGGCCTGCAGCTAGTTACTCCACCATGGTTTGCCGTTACGTGGTAGTTCATGAAGTTCTATCATTGCAGAAAATCGTAGGGGTAGATTGTTTTAGATGGTGCGTGATGGTGGAAATGACCATGTGTTCACATGCATTCACCGTAGACGAACATTTACCAAGCAAATTCGTCTGATTAGTCACATCGCCACAGCCATGGGGTGAAGTTGATATGCCTTTTTTTTTATTTTTGAAGCGCAATTAACAAACTATCGTCTGTCAAGGCGGCAAGGTGCCGGTAAGTAAGGTTGTTTTAAGTGATTTACTGCAAATATCTGAAATTGCTTGCCTACAAACTCTGTGCTACGAATGATACGAACCTGAACAATGAAAGAACAAGAGAACAGAAAAATTCCAACAACCTAAATACGATTCCTGAGAAGAGTACTCAATGAATCGAGAAGAGAGAAAATCAGAAATGAAGAAATCATGACTAATGTGGGTGTTACAGCAGCGCTAGATTTCATCTGAAAACAGCAAGTTAAATGGTTCGGTCATATAACTAGGTTACCAACTAACAGTATACCACAACAAGCAATAATGTACAGGTCAAACGGAATCAGAAGAAGCGGCCGATCGTGTAAAAGATGGACAGAAGGAATAACAGAATCCATAGGAATCACGATGTATGAAGCCCATAAACGGGTACTCTCCCGCTGTTTATGCTTCAACTCGACACCGCGAGGTACAAGAGGAACAAGATGGGATGAGCGTGCTTGAAATCAAAGGTCGGTCTTTTACGAGACGACCCTCACAAATACAATGGAATACATTGAGACGGAAAATGGACAAATGATGGTGCAGACCAGTCTACTGATATTTAATGATGTCAAAATATCACAACTACTAGTGACACCATCCCTTAGCCAAGACAGCTTCTGCAAGAGAAACATCGGTGTGTGTACATACATTTTATCATGTCAACAGAATGATTATATGCTGAACAATAAGTTAGTTAATTATTTAACAGACCATCCTCCTTGCACACAGTACTACTTGTCCAATAGTGCTTAGATCCACGCCACAGCACGTCCCTTAGCATATAGCGACTGTCGTCATCGGTTCTGTGTTAGTTGACTATTCTTCTTTGGCTTGAGACATGGCTCTCTTGTCTGGCTCGACCCTGTTTGACGTGATATTCATACGTTCGGAACAGAATGTGTATTAGGGTACCACACTTTCGTTAAGGTAGACAAAGGATGTATGACATTTCATTCATCCGACACGACGGTGAGTCAGAAGGACAATGCAGACATGCATCAATTGTCCTGTGCGACTATGGTAGCCCTGGTATCTTCTTCTTCTTCTTCTTCTTCTTCTTCTTCTTCTTCTTCTTCTTCTTCTTCTTCTTCTTCTTCTTCTTCTTCTTCTTCTTCTTCTTCTTCTTCTTCTTCTTCTTCTTCTTCTTTCTTCTGAGTTCGTCCGGACTGTTATTTTTAAGACGTAATTGCATTGTACCTGTTTACAGCAGAGCTGTGATGTTTGAACCATTCGACCGAGACATCCGACATCTTCAGGCATTTGTTGGCCGGGTTATCTTCCCGGAATAGCCCTGGTATAACAGACAGTTGACAGATCACCGCATACTGTTTGTAGAACTTTGCGATAAACCCTTTCACATGCTAATGTACTAATAAATTTTACTTTCCGTAGTTTGCCATTGCTTTCTGGAGAAGAAATCAAAACTGAAGTCCAACTAACGTCTAGGGGATGAACCCGCTGCTAAACCGTCAACGCACTGGAAGTTTAAGAGAGAGCGCTTTTATCAATTCTGCCATGTTGACCTCCAGTGGATAAATGAGCTTCTAAATTCAGGAGAGGGATTTGCCTAATTAGGCAGAAGAATTGATGGAAATACAGCCTTATACACCCGATTATATTATACGTGTTATTATTATACTCATAAAGTGTCCTGCACCTGACTTATATTTGGCATAGGACTGCACTTCTGCGTTTGTTTAGTTTTTTTTTCTATTGTAATGACTGACCATCTACCCTAGCATCCAACCCACTGAAGTGTGAGCGATAATCTACAACAGTTAAGGACACGAACCGTGGACCTCAGCCTACTATCTATCCAGTGGCGTGTGAGCGATCGTCTACACAGGTTACAGACACGAACCGTGGACCCACTGAGGTGTCAGCGATCGTCAACGTGGGTATACTCACACGAACCGTGGACCCACTGAGGTGAGAGCAATCGTCAACGTGGGTATACGGACACGAACCGTGGACCCACTGAGTTGTGAGACATCGTAAACAAACATGGGTATACGGACACGGACCGTCGACCCACTGAGTTGTGAGCGATCGTCTACAAACGAACAGTGGGACCAACTGAGGCGTGAGCTATCGTCAACAAACATGGGTATACGAACACGAACCGTCGACCAACTGAGGTGTGAGCGATCGTCAACATGGGTATACGGACACGAACCTTAGACCTCAGGAGCGACAAAGCAGGTTGTCCTATATATGTTTACCAGGGAACCTTAGAACAAAACTATGTGGTCATTACCTACGAATATATGCGTCCCACTGATCACATGATATCCTCCGCTGACTTCTCACAAACATAAATTACCATGATTAATCTGAGTGTTATTAATAAGCTATGTATAAAGTTGTTACTTCACAAGTAAAGTAGAGAACCCATTGACACGCTTCAAGGCGCGTTGGTTACACGCTACTAGACCATGTTTGATAGATCAATGGACACTCGTTGGATGATGTGGTCAGCATCACGCCGGCACACTGTACTTCACAAGACTTTTCTGAGTACCCAATTTAGGTAGCGGGTTCAACAGCAGTACCGGTCAGTCGGACTAATATGTTGACTTCTCGTCCTTGACTTTGGGATGTGAATTACAAGTACCTTGTAAGTCGTAGTGGATTCGCCTGATGGCAAGGGACACTGGTAATATGGAAAGCTAGCCCATACGCAAACACCAATCCAACCTGGACTGGTGTCGAGTTTAAAGCGAGCTAACAGGGAAGACAAAAACCCCGACATTAGCTGAGGGATAAAGAGCTCGCGGCGCTATGATGTTGATGTTATAAACCAAAAAACAACATAATCTATTAATATAGAGTCTGTCGTAGTCAAGACTGCATAGATGGAGAAAACATTGGCAACCTCTTTTGTGCCACTTCTAACCTAGAGTGCAAAGGTCATTACCACCTTGTGGTCTTGCATTTTTGACACACACCATCTAGATTTTACCTGGAAAACGCATGACACGTTTTACGGGCAATCGAATTTCATATACCCACGACCAGAAGTAAATGGCATACAAAACAAAACAAAACATGATACTCTGAAAATCGTGAGCGCTGACAAACAGAGTTGCAACACCGTGTTCTCTTTCTTTCTATTTCACAGTGATGTGTAAGATTTATTTTTTTAAAATTAGACTCCCTTATTTCCCTCTTTGTTGTGTGCCCATGTATGTTTTTTATATAGTCCTTAAATGCTGCAATTTAAACATCAAAGCGTCTTTACTTGTTGCTACTCGTCTCGTTTTTATATCGAGTTACCTTTTTTACAGCTTGTGAAATGGAGGCGCGTATCCAAAGACGCTGGCAAATTAGAATTCCTTTAAGGTACCATACAGTGAACCAGAAAGGGGATAACCCAGGTCGTTCAGTGTTAACTGGATCTTCCAGCAGGAGGTCGTGATATTACAATCTGACGGGCCGGGGGCCACGCCATGTTTCAATTTATGGAGTAGGCGGTGTTAACAAAGGTAAAGTTAATTAATCTCGCGGCCCTAGGGGCGTGGTATGAACACACTTCACATAAATTATGGTTAGTTATTATGAGGGATCAGCTCACTTCCCTGCAACACATTGTTTCCTAGATGCGACCGCAGCAAAACAGTGGGTCCACACTTGAACTGATCCAAAGGGTGGGGTGAGCAGATGGTCTGGATGGCACTCAACACGTTGAGGGAATTGCAGGCGCACATGTAGTCAGACTGCCACTGGGACACTCAGCCTGAGAACTCTTCGTTGACTACTGAAGAAGTGGATGGAGCAGGTGTAGGGATGTCACAAGCTCAACAATGATGATTGTGGAACTCAAACTCACACACTTTGTTTCCTTAGACATTCATGCTGCCGAATTTCAAGGCTAGTGTAGCAGACCACATTCCTGCATTAGATCGTAAACGAAAAAGAATTATTCTAGCACGTATAAACACATGTTGATCGTCGCCTTGTCAATGAGTTCGTTCACTGCAATGGGATGTCCATGTGCAATCCACTAGAAGAGAAAGGAGACGTATTCGTGTGCGATGAAAGTGAAACCAAACAGCAATCCCGCATTCCGCATTCGAAACATTTCCAGGCAATTTGGAAGCAGATCGCTTTGCTCTAGTTTTCATATAATAGTATGAGTGCCTGTTGTTCAGAAAGCAATGGCAAACTACTGAACGTAAACTTGCTCAGAGATCAAGTCTAAGCATATCCCTCAAAATACTGGGGTTGACTGCGGTATCCTGTAAAGGACATGCAGCTAACATTTTTTTTAATTGACCAAGGATATTTACGTAAGTTCTGAGAAACTTGTCACAATCAGCGATTTCGAATTATACAAACCATATTCCCCATCTTCACATGTCATGGTTACTGGCTCAGGCGATAAAGTCTCTCCATACACTGACAGACAGACACAGACAGACAGACAGACAGACAGACAGACAGACGGACGGACGGACGGACGGACGGACGGACAAGCAGATATTATACCGGTTGTTGCAATGAATTCCTCATCATCCGGCATTACCAAATAATATTGACTATTTCCTGTTGATTCGCGGCATCTGTTTTCCATGTGGCTGGGCATCTTTTACAATATCTTGATTGTGTATTTTAGCTGACCGTGGCATTCGCATGTTTGTGTCTTCCGGGTATTCCTGCGCTTGTTTATAAACTGTTCCCGCCACATGTTCAAGAAGGCTCCATGTAACACTTCAGCTGACTTTTTTTCTGACCTCAAATTACAAGGTTCTGCTGCACATGATGCAATGGACATTGTGAAATGTGTTCTTGATTGGCTTACCGTGTTCTTTACCTTTAATGCATTGTCCATCTCATGTGGTCAGTGAACTCACATATGTAGATGTTCAGACCGGCATCTGCTTTGATTTCGTTCTTGAGAAGAATGTTGAGAATATCGTGGACAGAGATGAAAATAAGAAGTGCGGTAATCATAGTGTGACTTAGCGAAGTCAAAATATATGTTTGTGCGGCGGCTTAGGGCAGTGAACGCGTTTCACAATTCCACTACAAATCTGTCGAGGTTTCGATTCAACAGCGGACGATTTAGAAGCAAACCGCATTGCTCTGATTTCGATTGTATGAATGTCGGCCGTTCAAAAGAAATGTGATAAACTACTTAGGTGTTGACAGCTGCAAATGTTAAAAGAAGCACTGTTCAAATTCATCAGAAAATAAGAAGTATGTCGCTACTATAACTTCTAGTGCACTGGACTGATTGTTGTGTTAGATTAGCTTACCCTATTACCAGTGTCCCTTGCCACCAGCCGAATACACCCCGACTTCTGAGGTACTTGTAATTTACATCCGCAAGTCAAGGACGATTAGTCCAACTGACCGGTGTAGGGGTTGAACCAGCTACCTCGGTATCAGCACACTGGAAGTTTAAGAGCGAGCGATTTTATCCATTCGGTCACGCCGACCTCTGTGTATACGTGTGTGTGTATGTGTATGTGTGCCTGTTTGTGTTTCCGAACTCGTGAAGATGACCTTCTATGCGCGTTATTCTCTCCCTTATTCATCAAAACTATATATAAACAGTGCAAATTTCCTTGCACTAAAACAAAAAACAAAAAAAAACTACGCTTTGACACAAATTGACATGCATTGAGAACATGGTGCTAACCCCATAGTTGTATATATAGACCAATGGACACTCGGTGGGTTATGCGGTCAGTATCACACCGGCCGCCTTTATTTCCCTAAATATTTCCTGGTATCAATTTAGCCTGGGTCGACCTGGGAGCCTAGGTCAATTACCAACAAAATCTCATGGAAAGGTATTCGAACACATGGCCACGGGGACGGAGGGGTAGCGACTAACACTCAACTGTGCTCCCGCCGTGTATGATCACTTTTGTCTCGGTGTCTGTAAGCTTGCACATTTTGTTCATACCCTGGAGCAGTTTCCTGCTATGGTTTGCGATGTGATAGCGTTATCACATTTTGTAGGCCTGGATGCACGGGTGGCCAGTCTTTCCCTCACTTTCGCAGAGGCTGAGCCCTGGCGTCATGACATTACCAGCTCAACTCGTTGTTAACTGCGCTAGCGCGCCCGCCTTAAGCTTAGACAATGAGCAATCATTTCTTTCTTTCTTTCTTTCTTTCTTTCTTTCTTTCTTTCTTTCATTCTTTCATTCTTTCTTACTTTCTTTTCTTTCTTTCTTTCTTTCTTTCTTTCTTTCTTTCTTTCTTTCTTTCTTTCTTTCTTTCTTTCTTTCTTTCTTCCCTTCTTCCCCCTCGCTATTTAGCTCACACAGTGTATGCGTGTGCAGGCGTATGTGTGTGTGCGTCTCTCACACGCACCTTCGTTTTCATTACTCTACCATGCCCTGCCTGTGTGACAGCGACATAAACATTGTACCAGGTGAATGTAAACGACTCAGAATAACCCTGCCCGTTGGTCTCAGAGTTGGCTCTGGTTGAAGCTGAAACTCTATGAAGATACTTCAGGGGTTGAGCGAGACATGAGCACCGAAAAAAGGATATTTTCGTTACAGATATCCAACCGGCAGACACCAGGTGTTTAATTTATTTGCGACACGATTTAATTTACATGCTGCTAGATCCCGGGGCTGTCTTGTTACCTGAGAAAGAAAGCCACAGGTGTAGGTTACATTGGAGAAGTGGGAAGTTAGATCTGCCTCTCCGTAATATATATCATTGCAGTATTCCCGACGTTAGTGAGTATTCCCCAAGTTATTGAAGTATTCCTGAAGTTAATGAAGTATTCCTGAAGATAGTGAAGTATTCCTGAAGTTAGTGAAGTATTCCTGAAGTTAGTGAAGTATTCCTGAAGTTAGTGAAGTATTCCTGAAGTTAATGAAGTTTTCCAGAAGTTAGTTTCCAACCATGAGGGACATAATACAAATTTGCCAAGCACGTGCCTATCTCAGAGTCAACGCAAACACACAACATCCACTGCATAGCGAGATTAAAAAGGTAAGGGGCAGCAGGTTAAAAAGAGGAAAGTCGTGGATGGGTCAAGCCGAAGACATTCTTCAGCAGGTGTGTTCACTTGAGGACTTAGAACCTGGCGAGTAGTGGGTACAAGTGCCAACAGGGTTCTGTACATCCTTTTCAGTGTGCATCCAACTAGACAGGAAATGCAGACAAGAAAATCCAGCTGCTGTGGAGGCGGAATTACAGGCTCTGATCTTTGAGAATTCTTTATAATATGATGCTGTCATTTACATGGATGGGTCGGTCGTGAGAAGTTCATGGTCCTTTGCGGCTCAGGCCGGAGGGAAAATTGTGAAGGAAGAGTCCGGCATTTTTGCTTTGACCACAAGCAGCTGACTATGGAAGTCATGGCGGTAAGTAAAGCAATAACATGGCTCGAGACACAGACATTCAATCGGGCATGTGTCCTTGGTGACTCAATGAGGATAGAGATGGGGTGTGTCCGAAGAGAGTGGCTGCTGTGTCTGGAGCGGTCTGGGCTGGCAAAGATTAGTTTCATCTTCGTGCCAAGGCATGCGGGTGTACAAGGAATGAGCAGGCTGACAGGCTTGCAGGTAGGGCTACTGTGGAAGGCGGACGAGCCATGGATCAGGCAGACATTCTGAATGCTCTACGAGAAGTAAGCCGTTTACGAGAACCAAGCGATGACTGGGAATCTACAACCATGGTCAGGCTGTGAGAACAGCAAGTTAAAAGAGGTGTGGCCAAACAAGAACACTACGCAGGAAGCCAAAGAAGAATAATAAACCAACACAGAACTGGTGTCGTGCGCTGCAGGATTTGCTGAGGTGGGGATCAGAACACTTATGGACTGAATGGTTCGATGTGCAATGAGGATGATCTGTCGACTAACATCTAACTAACTTCATGAAGTTACAGAAGTATGCCTGAAGTTAGTGAAGTATTCCTGAAGTTATTAAAGCATTCCTGAAATTAGTGAAGTTTTCCCGAAGTTAGTGAAGCATTCCTTAAGTTAGTGAAGTATCTCTGAAGCCATTGAGACACACCTGAAGTCACTGAATTATTCCTATATCTCCATTCTCATACCGCATGCAGTCTCTATATGTGTGCCGCTATACCCAGCAATGATGTTTTCTAGATCTAGCACACAATTTTAACTGAGGCATGGTGTTGTAAAGCAAAATTAAACAAAGGGGTATTTTGAGATCTTATGGTTAAACAGCAAACAGAAACTCATATGCAACACCTCACAAAGACGCCTTCTTCTTATATGCCATGCCGTGTGGGGTTGGTGGTCATGTTTATAGTTTCCTCAGAAACAACATCTCCACTGCTGTTAGATGTATCTCAGCTCAAATTATAACCCTTGTTAAAGGGTAATTTTTAACATTTAAAACAAAAATGGTAGATGATGGGAAACACGTCGTGGTATGGCAACCGCAACTCTAGAGACTGGGTATCCACCGGGGTAAGTTGACACCCGTGGGGACTGGGTATCTACCGGGGTAAGTTGACACCCGTGGGGTGTCGTTTACTTGTACATAGAGTACCACAGACGAGAGTACTCTCTTACCCTAACTACTTAAAACGTTGCTAACGACCGATGACGTAATCATAAGCGACGTGGGTTTCAAAATTAAGGAGAAACTACCAGGATATGTATCCCCTAAAGGTTATGACCCAAAACTACTTATCTAAGAAATTCAATTTGTTGGGAAAGAGTCATAATAAATGAAATAGGAAACATTTATGAATAAATCGACACAGAATCCAAATATCCAGGTAGACACGTTTTCCTTTGTGATTTGTATAATAACATAACACGCCGGCGTAGTAAACAAACTGGATATGTTTATTTTGCAAACTTCTCCCTTCTCCCCTTCTCTATATTACGAATGTAATTCCATTAGAATACGTGCTGTCGATGGAATGTATACATTTCTGAGAGTTTCCCTTATTACATTTTTGTTGTTGTTGACCGTTGTTGTTGCGGCTGTTATTTTTGTAGAACCAGTGTTCATTTCATTCTGTTGTTGATTATTGACGGGCAGAAAAACGCACGAGGCAGTCCTGACAAACAATGAAAACCGTGAGTTGATTCGAATATTTTTTAGTGCACGTTATGGAGAGAAATAAACTGGAAAACTTAATGACAACTGGCACTATTGATGAGAAAAGAGCAAGAGAAAGACAAAGATATAAATACCTGGATAGATTGGGCATATATTATAAACGGAACAAGAACACATACTTGATCCAAGACTCTGGTGATCGTGCGAGATGGTGAACCATAACTATCACCGATTATCGGCAAGGCACATGATGATGATTGTTGTTGTTGCTACTGATATTGTAGAACCAGTCGATTCCAGTTGTTCACACGTATACGACTTGAAGAGCTAAGGTCTGGCGATGACTTGTTTCCACCCAACAGGCAAGCAATACATTTATTCCGAACGAAAGAACGAACAACCTTTATTTTAAAAGGGTAACAAATTGGGCACGCAGGCCCGTCTTACATTCGGCCCTTTCAATCACTCATCTTTCATTCGTCAAATGTACATGTTACATTAACATAGGGGAAAAAACATTGTCAAATGGATTTTGTAAGCATAAACAATAAAAAAAAATGTCAAAAAATACACAAAAAACACGCCACAGAACCTGGTGGCGAGCTCTCCAAGCCGTGAATGCAAGTCATGGGTGCTGATTAACTACCCTCAGGGTTGTGGATTTGACGTTAATCTTTTCTGCATTCTGGGAGAATGCAAGGTTTGAGCTCACGATAAGCTTCAACACAGAAAGCCTATTGTCTGCATTGGTCGTTAGACTAGTGTCGGCCCAGGATGCTCCCCGTGGGTCTGACAAGTGGGTTTAGTCAGTGTAAACTCCGATCCTTGCACATCAGCGCCTCTGCTTCACCTAGTGGTAGATACAACGAGCTCCCACCAGAGGTACACTACCAGGTGTGTTTTTGTTAGAGACTAAACATGATCTATTTCAATCGCCGTTTTGTTTATGGAAGTCAATAAATATAGCTGAATTATTTAGTTTTGATTGCCTCGTGGACTACCCGTTGTTTTTCAGTGTCTTGTGTAAAGCAAATTTAGATTTTATGATGATGATAATGATGATGATGATGATGATGATGATGATGATGATGATGATGATGATGATGATGATGATGACGATGATGACGATGATGATGATGAATATGATGGTAACGATTATAACTTGTATTCGTTGGCCGGTTTTAAACTCAAGCGTAGCCATATAGTGCTACTATTAATTGTAGTTGCTACTTATAGTGAGTGCACTGATGTTGGCAGATTGAATAGCTTTTCCTATTACCTGTGTCCCTCGCCATCAGGCGAACCCAATCCGACGTCTGAGGTACTTGTAATTTACGTCCCCAAGTCAAGGACGAGAAGTTAACAGTTTAGTCCAAATGACTGGCGTTGAAGTTGAACTCGCTATCTCGCCATCAGTGCACCGGAAGTTCTTCTTCTTCTTCGTTCATCCGGAGTTTTTTTTCGGACGTGATTGCGTTGTGCCTGTTTACAGCAGAGCTGCGTTCTTGCGCCGTTAGGCCGACACATCCGACTTCTGCGGGCATTTGTTGACCGGGTTAACCTTCCCGGGGGTTTCTTAGGACGTTTGGATCTCACTGTTGTGGTGTTATCCCCCATCCCAGCTGGCCCATATAGAACAGCCAAAGACATCCTGGTCAGCCCTCAAGGGAAGGCAGGGGCAGACCATGGGCATTCCCCGCCATCCAAGGAGGCTGCCATACTTGCAGAGCCGACACACAGCGCTCTGGTACTGGGCTCACCCAAGGAATCGTCACGTCCTGCACATGGCTGCTTAGCCTCACTTCCGTATATTCGGCCTTCCGTTCACCATAGGCTGTTCTTCCGGAAACCAGAAGTATGCAGTCTGCAGATGACATCCACACAGTGAGCTTTCGATTCGGACTTTCCACATAATGGATTTGCTATCCAAGCAATATTCCATTTCGTGCCACTAGGACATTTTTTCCACCTTTTATGAAGCCCACACAGTGAGCTTTTGGTTCGGACTTTCCACGTAATGGATTTGCTATCCAAGCAATATTCCATTTCATGCCTCTGGGGCGCTTTTGTAACCGACATACCTGTGGTATGAAGTGCGGCAGTCTAAATACTTCTTCATGCACCTTTAAATGTCAATCTGAATGTAGTTAAAGTAAGCTGCAGTCAACTTGAGCTTGTTGATATCTCCATAGAGCTTGTCCTCAAATGAAGCAGGTGTGGGCCAAAATATCTGTCTCTGTTCTGCATATATTGGGCACTCCTGCAGCAAATGTTTAGCTGTCATTTTACCAGTTCCACAATTGCATTCATCGGTATCTCCTATCTTTAGTTTATTGAACAAGTGGTATTTCAGCCTGTTATGTCCTGTGCGGAGTCTGAAGATTGCTACTTGTTCTCTTCGGTCGAGTTTGTAATATGCATCATCCTTCTGGTGACCTGGATGCTCTGATTCCCATTTGGTTCTATAGGTGCTTTTTATCAACCTCTTTGCCTCGTTATAGGTTATGTCTATGTCAGGCTGTGGTAGTCGTCCGCCCTCTTTTGCCAGTCTGTCAGCCTCTTCATTTCCAGGTATACTGCAATGTGATGGGATCCACTGTATTACAACTTTTTTGGATTTCTGGCATAGACCATGGAGTGCTGCTCTTAGGTCAGCTATTTCTGTGCTATTATTGCTCTTCAGTATTGAGACAGCTGACTTTGCATCTGTGAAGATAGCTATTTGCTTCTCTTTATTTTCCTCCATCAAGAGCATTTCTGCTGCAGTTTTCAGAGCCTCTACCTCCGCTTTGAAGTTACTTGAAAACTTTCCAGTTGCCATTGAATGTGTTTTTTTTTCACTCCATTTTTTAAATTTAGGAGAATTCCTCCTCCTCCATTCTCTATTGAATTTTTGGCTTATCCATCTGTATATGCATGGGTCCAATTGCTGCTTGGGTAATGTTCTTTTATGTAGTTTAGGGTTATTTCTCTTCTTTCGGTTTCATGCTGAGTGTTCTTTTTCTCAATACCAGGAATGTTTTCTATCATCTCAGGCAGTTGCTGCTGTCTCCAAGCTGGGAACTTGTGTGCATTGTAAATGGGTTTGACTGTTAATATGTTAAGTATAGGATCTGCCCTAATCTTTCGTTTTGCAGTTTCTACAAAGTTGCTACGCTTCAGTCTTCCCTTTCCAAAACCACTAAACCTTTTATACATAGGGTGGTCTGTCAATCTTCTAGATTTTTCTGCTTGTTGCTGGGCTCTGCTATCTCTTCTATCCTGCATTGGTTGTAAACAAGTGATATTTTCTAGTTCATTAATAGGCGTTGTCTTCAGGCTTCCAGTTATGATTCGTATTCCTTGGTTTTGGACTCTACTTATTTTGTTAAAGTTTGACTTAGCTGCTGTTGCCCAAGCTGCAATGCCATATTCCAGTACTGACCTCACCCGTCCAGTATATAACTTCTTGAGAACTTTCTCATCTGCTCCCCACGTTGTACCAGCAAGCTTTTTCATGATTGCCATTCTCTGCCTTGCTCTTGTTCGATTTTTCTCAACCTGTGTCTTCCATGTCAGGCGACGATCAAAGGTGACTCCTAGATAGTTTGGATTTTCTTCATGGCGCAATATTTTTCCATTCAATACCAGCTTAGGTTGCTGAGTTTTATTTGAGAGGGAGAACACTGTGCATGTTGTTTTCTCCTCACTTATCTTCACTAGCCATGATTTTGACCAGTCCTCTAGCGCTAATAAGGCTTGCTGTATTCTGCTGTTAGCTGTACTAATATATTCTTCAGATGTCCATATGGCTAGGTCATCTGCAAAGGAGGATGTGTGTACTCTGGCTGGAAAATTTTCCGTGATGTCATTTATATATGCCAGGAATAATGTTGGTGAAAGAACTCCTCCTTGGGGGACACCTTGCTCCAACAGCATCATTTTGCTGGTTTGTCCTTGTACTTTTGTCCTGGCAGTTCTGTTCTCAAGGTAGTGGCTGATCCATTTATACATTTTTCCACAAACATGCATTTTTTGCAGTTTTACTTTCAGTCCTTCCTTCCATACTTTATCAAATGCTTTTTCTAAATCTATCCAGACTGCTAGTGTGTGCTTTTTCTCTTGGAAGGCATCCTCTATTTCCTGAGCTATATAGGTTATTTGATCTTCAGTGGATCTGTACTTTCTGAATCCTGCTTGGTGTGGTGTTAAGAGTTTGTTTTCTTCCAGATGCCATGTTAGCCTGCCATTGATAATGCGTTCCATTAATTTTCCTACACAGCTAAGTAGACTGATAGGTCGATAGCCATTTGGTTCTTTCAGGTCTTTTCCTTTCTTTGGGACTGGTATTAGTATAGCTTCCTTCCATGCCTGTGGGACTATTCCTCTCTTCCAGCTGTTATTTAGGACTGCTAGTAGTTTCTTCTTTGCCTAGTCTTATTAGCATTTCATTTGTGATTCCATCCTTTCCTGGTGATTTCTTCTTTTTTAGGGTGTTCATTGCCTGTTCCATTTCTTCCATTGTTAGATTTGCCATCATATATTCTGCTGCTGTCTCTGTATTTCTATGATGTATCTGTTTGTCTTTGATTGCTTTCTTCTGTTCGGTTGTAATATCAATGTGGTTTGCATTTGCATAGTGTTCCATTAGTGCATTTGCAGCCTTTTTTCCTGTAAGCAAGGCATTTCCTTGTTTAATTGTTATTTGTTTGTTTCTAGGTCCTTCATTGTTCATGGCTTTCACTAGTTTCCAAAGCTTGTTTCCATCCCTGTCAAAATTCAGGTTTTCTGTTTTTTCCCTCCAACAATCTCTTGTTGTTTGATTTACTGTTCTTTTATATTTTGCTGAGATGGCTTTGAGAGAGATGTTCGCTTCAGTTGTTTGTTCTCTCTCTGCTGTCTTCCTGGCATCTTCAACTTTGTCCTCCAAACTTTGTAGTTCTTCAGTCCATTATGGTTTGTAATCTTTCCTCGCTCCTCTTGGAATAGACTCAGTGGCTGCCTGTATTATCGCTCTGTTTAGACTTTCCACCATTTGCTTCATGTTGCCATATCGTGTATTTATGTTTTCACAATATTTGTCTGTTAGTATGGCAAATCTGTCCCAATCTGCTCGTTTGTAATTCCAGCGGGGCAAGAGCTTTTGCTCCTGTGGGACATACTCCATATTCATTACAAGCTTGATTGGTCTGTGGTCACTACCTGCTAATTGGTCCAGCACATGGCGATCGATTTTGTGGAGGATGTCTCCTGTGCAGAATGCTAAGTCTGGAGTAGAAGTGGTAAGCCATCTTCTGGAGTAGAAGCTCGGTGTGTCATCCGCTTTGTTGAGTAGATGGAGATTTGAGTCTATTTCCCAGTCCTCCAATTCATCTCCTCTTTTGTCAGTATCTGGGTATCCCCATCTATCTGAACGGCTATTAAAGTCTCCGACAATAATGCAGTTTGTGTCAGTTATTTTCATGTTTGAGAGTGTAAGGTCCTTATCTGCTGGGCTATACAGATTGTAGATTCTTATTTTCACGTCCTTTATCATTATATCAACACCTATAATTTCCGTTTGGTTGTCAGAGATCACAGATACTTCGCTGCAAGGTATTGTATTTCGTGTAAGTATTAGAACTCCTCCTTTGTGTCCTTCGCGGTCGAAACGTGTGGCCTGATATCCTCTGACTGAGAATTTGCGATTGGCGTTGAGATGTGTCTCTTGAATGCATGCCACATCTATTTTATCTTTATGAAGACGCTGTGTTAGGGACTCTTTCTTCTTGTAAACTCCTTCGGCATTCCACTGTAGTATGTTGAGTGTCCGGGGTATTTGGTCAATAGCTCTTAACCTACTCCTATGTGCCTTGACTGCACAGCACAGGGGAAGGTGACCACCAGTAGTCATGGGTGGACCCCCTCGAGGCAGGGGGCCCGGCACTATCGCCGCCTGATGGAAGTTTAATATCGAGGGCACTTATTCTTTCGATCGAGCTCACCCCGGTGACGGTAATGCTAGACGATGTCAACATTTCGTGTTTGTATCGATTTATATCGCTTTATATTTTCGTGAGTACTAAAACAATTGCCGGTCTCTCTGGCCGAGGGGTTACACCACTTTCTCCGTAATCCCGTTTATCACGCAGAGTCTCGTAGCGGGCGAGAACTGGGAGCGGTTCGTCCCCCGCTGGTGACTTGCGGGATAACTGAGCCGGCCGCTCAGAAAGCAATGGCAAACTACTGAGCGTAATCTTGCCAAGAAATCAACAGACAGCTGAAAGATACTGCTGTTGACAGAGATGTCCTGTAAAAGGATATGCGAAAAAAAAAAAATAAAACAATTAACCATGGCGATGATGGTATCAATTTATGGTATCTTGTAGGTCAGCATGGCCGAATGGATAAGAACGCGTGTTCTTAAAAATCTGGTGTGCTGATGCCGAGGTAAGGGGTTCACCCTCTACACCAAAAAGTTTGACTAAAATGTTGTCGTATCAACTTGAGGACGTAAATTGCAAATACCCCTGAAGTCGGAGTGGGTTTGCCTGATGGCGAGGGACACTGTTAAACCATCCATCCATCATGTGCCATGCCGGTAAGCGTGGGCGGTCATGTTCTGCCATCTCACTCGATCACCAGATTCGTGGATAAGCTCCGTGTTTCTGTCTCGACCATGCCACAAGGCCAAGCCATCCAGGTACTTGCTTCTAGGTCTTCCCCTTGGTCTGTTCCCCTCGATCTTACCAGTTGTCACCAAGTTCCCCAGATCATTTCTTCTCATAACATGCCCAAAAATTGTGGCTGTCTACGTCTAATGTCTCTAATCAGTTTACGATCTTCATTTGTTTCTTGAAGTACTTGTTCATTGGTCTTTCTGGCTGTCCATGGTATTCTTTGCATTTTCCTCAGAAACCACATTTCTACAGCCATCAGATGTTTTTCAGCCTGACTGCTCATTGTCCAAGTTTCACATCCATATAAGAGTACACGTTCTATGTAGCATCTCAACACTCTTTTTCTCGTTTCAATTGACATCTTTGTATTGGTCAGTATGTTTTTCATCTTGCTAAAGGCTACTTTTGCCATGGCGATCCTTGTTCTAATCTCTTCAAGGCATCTCCCATCAGATGTTATTACTGTTTCGAGATAATTGTACCTATTCACTTGTTGAAGAATATTCCCATTTACTTGTATATTACATTGTGGTATTTCGTTCTTCCTAGTGACGACCATAATCTGTGTCTTTTTACAATTTAATTCTAACCCTAGTTGTCCACTGTGTGTAACAACCGTATCTACTAAATTTTGCAGGTCCTGTTCATTGTCTGCAATCAAGACTGTATCATCTGCATATCTAATGTTATTGATGCATCGTCCCCTAATGTTGATTCTTTCCATATCTTCAATATTTCTGAAAATACTTTCACTGTACAGGGAAAACAGATCTGGAGACATTACACATCCCTGTCTCACACCTCTCTTAATAGGCTGATATTGGCTTACTTCATTATCAACTCTTATGGCAGCTTGTTGTTTCCAATATTTGTTTTTTAGAAGTCTAAGGTCTTTTCCATCAATCTGTAGATCCTCAAGCATCCTTATCATGTTGACATGTCTCACTTTATCGTAAGCCTTTGTGTACTCAATAAAGCAAAGGTGTAGATCTTTGTTTACTTCTATAGAACGTTCGATTACGGTTCTCAGTATATAGGCCTACAAAGCATTTACTGTACCCTTGCCTTCTACAAACCCACATTGTTCTTCTCCTATTTCAGATTGTATTTTCCTCCTAACTCTTTGCATGATAATTCTTAGCAAAATCTTCGTGACGTGACTCATACTAATTGTTCGATGTTGATCACATCCCAAGGCTCCGGATTTCTTTGGGATTGCAATAAATTCAGAATTACATAACTCCTAAGGTATATTTCCAGTATCATATATTGTATTAAGCAGACTGGTAACTTTATCTATTCCATATTCTCCTAAAGCATTAATCATTTCTATTGTGACGCTGTCTGAACCGGGGGTCTTGCCAGATTTCATATGGTTAAGAGCATTCTGTTAATAGGGAAAGCAAAAACGCAAAATTCAGTCCAACACTACTAGAAGTAGTTTGTAAGGACTACGCTTGAGTTCAAAGCAAGCGAGCGCACAAAAAATAATAAAACAATTATTTTATCTTAAACGATCTCATCAAGAATGGAGTTAAGTGTATACCATTAGCTAATCTTCTGTGTGCAAAGGTGCTTGGCGAGTATTTTCAAACTACGGGCAGGATCACTAAAACATTCTGGATGCATACACCTAATTTTTCTTCAAGAACAGAATTAGGTGACGAGGTAGCTCTGATAGCATGCGAGAAACAACAAGCCAATGTGTTTACTCCGCACTGGATGAGCTCTCCTGCGTTTTTTGTTGGGAATTTGTGTAGGAGTTCATTGATAGCGAGCAGTAGAATGTCTGGAATTTTAAGTGCACGTAGCGATTATCGGCCGATAGGCTAGAACATAATCTGTCTACAGTCTGAATGATCATTAGCAGATAGAGTTAGAATGTAACCTGTTTGTTATCTAAACCGAACTATGCCCACGCACAGCTTACTGAGAGTCAATAAATATGTCATCAGCACATGTTTTTTTTTTTTAATATTGCACTGAAAAGTTTTTCATGAGTCCACTTTTCACCGACGGTCGGTCAGTCGGTCGGCCCGTCAATCGGTAGGTCGGTCAGTCGGTCCGTAAAGTCCCGTCCACCCGTCGGTCGGTTCGTCCGTCGGTTTGTCCGTCCGTCCGTCCGGCCACGGACGCCGAATTTTGAGAATAGGAGTTACACGACTTTCTCCGTAATCCCGTATACGCTCGTGGATAAAGTGACGTGCGCGAGAATCGGTATGAGTTCTCTCCGCTTCGGTAACTTACGGGGTATGTGAGACGGTCGCTCAGAAAGCAATGGCAAACTACTGAGCGTAATCTTGCCAAGAAATCAACAATCAGCTGAAAGATGTTGATGGTGACAGCGATGTCCTGTAAAGGATATGCGTTAAAAAAAAAAGCTTTACTGTAAATTACATTGTGCCTTAGTAGTATTACAATACTCTATTTCAGTGGTTCTCAACCGGTGGGGAATCCCCCCCCCCCCCATCTCCAGGCGGGAATTTTAGGGTTTCGGGGGTGGGAAAATTAAGATTTTTTCAAGATCACGTTAATACAAGAACCGATTACTTGATATGGGTTCTCTCTCCATACTTTACGGTTCTCGCCCTTCAGAAATTCGTTTTATAACGTAAGTAGACCCGCAAATCACTTTTTTTTTGTAGACGTCTAGACTTGTTTTGGTATGTGTTATTAAATTTAGCTTCAATTTTTACGTATAATGTGTAGGGGCGAGGGGGGGGGGGATTTTATAGGGAGGAAATATGAAAAAAAAGGGGGGGGATGACATTCTGAACATATGGTGAAGGGGTGCATGGGCCAAAAAAGGTTGAGAACCACTGCTCTAGTTAGTGGTCTATTTTTATTACCACACACCACATAGTAATCCAGTAGTATTACAATACACAACATAGATGTCGGAATCCGCGGCCGCGCTATGGTTAGCACTCCTACCTGCCGGCCAGGTGGTCGTGTGTTCGATGTTACATCGACGTGGAGATTGATCGACAAGTGACCTAGATTGATCGACAAGTGACCTAGTGTCGTGTATCCGTTTAAAGTGTCGTCCCTGGAGTGAGAGGAATCAACACCCACATTATATTTTAACCCCTTATCATTATCCTGGAGAAACCCCTAGAATCCGTCTACAAAACTCCGTCAGTTTATGGACACCTCTTTCTCTCTCTCTATCACTGCTGTATCATGCCCCCTCTCATTCTTCCCCAACGCAACATACTCAACAACTCTAGCTTCTAAAAATTAATAACAATTAATTTATTAAAAGAAAAGTGTAATGTATGTGAGAATCGTATGCGAAGAATGTGTGACGTGTTCTATGGTGTGTGTAGAATCGGACCCTCAGATAGAGAGTCAGATGGACCCTCAATAGCACAGTCAGTTCATCCTTGCAAGGACACACCACAGCACGTTAGGTCAGCACAAGACAACCTCACCCGGTGATGTATCTCTCCTGCCAGACACTGACTTTCTTCTGTAGCTACCTGGTAATCCATCGAAATGATCCTTCGAAATAGATACAGTTTATTATTTACTACTGATCATGGACCGGTTGCACACTGCACATTATAAGTCCCTATAGCTCTTAAAATGTACAAATCTCTGTACTCTGAAAATTGGTATCACTGTTGTTGGTAATAGACTTGATCGTATCTATTGTCTATACTGTCTCAAATATAATGTCCATTGTAATCTTTCACTGGAATCTACCAAACCATGTGAATGTTACATTTAAAGTTCTCGTGTAGTTACTAATGTTCGTATGAGGTGTGGTGTCTCAACAAACATCACCCATCCTAGGTGAACCTTAACACACTGGAATCGTTAAATGGTTTCGCTCATCTGAGCCCTGTTCCGGTGGACCCTCCTGGTCATGGGCCCAGCCCAAACATTATTGAACAACTTTCTTCTTTGACGTTATTCATTTTCAGTAAGAAAAAACATTTACTGTTCAACTGGTGTTCTTCCCAATCGTAGTAAACTTTCTTCAAAACTCGTGTAGAACTTCTTCGTAACTGACAGGGAACCTGTTAGAGAAATAATACACCGGGTGAAAGCACCAGTCACTGATCCTACCAGCTGAGCCTTGTCAGATATTTATCAGTGAACTAAACTCTGTCATAGAGCAGATGAGCTTATCACCTAGGTCCGAATCAGGTTATGACAAGGAATGACCAATAAACAGAGTGCAGAACCCCAGTGGGCACCCCACTGAAAGATCCCACTATTGGACACTTCCCCCATCTCTCAACCCATTCTTAAGTCTCTCCAAATATCACCCCACTACACTATTCTCACTAGCAGAGCTAATTCTCACTTCACTACTCTATTCTCAACTACCAGAGCTAATCATCACTTCCCTACTCTATTCTCAACTAGCAGAGCTAATTCTCACTTCACTACTCTATTCTCAACTAGCAGAGCTAATCATCACTTCACTACTCTAGCTAGTTTTAACAAGGCTACTGCTTATATTAATTAGGCCTAAATACACTATCTGTAATACCTTATGCAACACCGCATCACTCCTGGATGGCCTCTACATTTTGCCATAAAGACACATGTTATTTAATCTTTAATTAAATCTAACACTGTAGATGCTCTCCGAATTTCCTAACAGCGGTACAGAAACACGTCAGCTCTAGTCAACTTTCTGGTCTACACTACTGTACACAAGTCTTGTTTTTGTCAAAGAGCCTGGAGTGTTCTAGTGAAGTTCTTTGAAGTCAATACATCAGATGTTCCAGGGGCAGACTATCCATTTCAGAAATCTTCTCTCCCCTTTGTTTAATCAATGCAAAAGTTGTCTTCCTTGTTATGACAACCAACACAGCTAGCGTGTTTCCTGCATTCTTCCGATCGGCACATCAACCTGCCTACAAATTTCCGTCTTGTGGGGAACTTTCAACGACGGCGTTGATCTGACTTGTTTTTCTGTACTGGTTAAAAAACAATTGTGGTCTTGAAAACATGCTGTCTCCGTTAGTTTTTTCATCTTATCGCCAATTTACAGTGGGTTCGTGACACCTAGATTGATTGACAAGTGACCTAGACAGCCAGGTTAACCCAGCATTCAATGGTCATCAGGAAATGCCTGTGAAGACGACACGAGTGATACTAATCGCATCAGCCACCGACTCGCGATTTATCTACTCCAGTTCTGTACACCCAATATGCTTCAGGCCGTGGAAAATGGTTCTGTTATTTACTTAGTGAGCGAGTGATATACATTTACTGTATATTGTGGGCAAGTGGTTTACATTTACTGTATACTGTAGACAAGTGGCATACATTTACTGTATATTGTGGGCTAGTGGTATACATTTACTCTATATTGTGGGCGTGTGGTATACATTTACTCCATACTGTGGGCGAGTGGTATACTTGTACTCTATATTATGGGTGAGTGGTATACATTTACTCTATATTATGGACGAAGGTATAACTTTACTCCATATTGTAGGCGAGTGGTCTTACATTACACGACACAGTAGACCAGAAGTGTTACTGCTCACTACGCCATGATTGTGTGGTATTACGTTACACTGCGTAGCTGACGTGTGGTATTTGTATGTGCTGCGTACTCCTCACGCTGACAAACATACAAGCAGACAGACAGCTTTTCACATACATCTACAGCATCGACAGATATGCACATGCACATACATATAGACATACTGATTTATTTATCCAGTGCAGAACCCAAAAAGGGTTATATGGGGAACTGTGCCTCTCCACGATGTAAATCATCGCTGTACCGCCAGGACTCTTCTGGTGTCTGGTGCAATAGGCAAAGAAAGGTGGTTACACAGAAGATACTGCCGTGGAACCATGAAGTCTTAGGCTGCGGCGACCAGTGCCTTCATCGGCGACTTTCCTACCTAGACATTTCTGAACACTGCCTGGTACCTATTTGTACGAGACTGGGTGGACACAACAGCCATTGTGGTCTGCAAAAATAATTCCGCCTCTACTGAGGTTTGAACTCGGACCAATGTCGTTGACAGGTAAGCGCACTATCCACTACTTCCCTGCCGCTCCTGATGCAATAGACACAAACCACGCGACGAATTCCTATAGCTTTTACCTTGCCAAAGCAGGATTAACTCCCTTCTCCTAATCGTCCTTCCCCTTTGTCTTCGCTAACTTTCCATTCCATTCATGGTCCAGTAGTTGACTCTAACCCTAATAACTTATCTCGTTGCTCTTTTCCTGTCTGTCTGTTTGTCCGCCTATCTGTCTGTATGCCTGTCTGTCTGTCTGTCTGGCTTGTTCTCTCCCATTTACTCTCTATCTCCTCTCTCTTCTTTTCTCTATCTCTCTCTCTCTCTCTCTCTCTCTCTCTCTCTCTCTCTCTCTCTCTCTCTCTCTCTCTCTCTCTCTCTCTCTCTCTCTCTCTCTCTCTCTCTCTCATTTTCTATGAATATTTTCTTGGTACACTCCTATTCCCTGTCACTTTGTATATCGAAGACCTCGTCAGGAATGTCCAAATTAATGGTTCACCCTTCTGTCTGACGACGAGAACGACTCGCATCGGCTCCCCCAGAGGACTTGTTATACGTGCTAGATTTATCGGTGTTGTCTGTCTGGCGAGATTTGCGGTTGACCAATAAATAGATCAGAGGTTATGACCATCACAGAATCGTTTTATCACTCAGCGTGCGCGGTTAACAGGGAACAGCAGAACTATACCAATTAGATTACGTTTTCATAACCTTCGATTCTTGTGTTATCTCCTGGGGTGAAATTAATAACCCGGCTTGTAATATGAATGTTAGAAAGCAATGGCGAACTACTGATGTAAAGTTGCCCAGAAAATCAACCAGGGATGTATCGCAACGTACTGAAAAAGACATACACAATTTTGTACCTAATGTTAAAGTCTATCGCTGTGCATGCTCAGACATACACGCACGCACGCGCGAGGGAACACACACACACACTCACACGCGCGCGCGCTCTCGCGCGCGCGCAGTCCAGCGATGGATGACGGTGGAGTGGTTACTGTACTTTCTAGCAACACTTTGGCCCTGGGCTCGATCCACATTAATGTCCGAGATTAATATATTTCCATCGGGATGGCTCCTGAGTGGAGCGAAACTCATAATATGGAAACCAGAGATTTCTCTGGGAAATAACATGTGTCGTTGCAATACTGATCACATGTATCGTTCATTCGCTGAAAATATGGATCAGACAATGTGTCCTCATATAATTAATAATAGTAATAGTAATAATGCCGGTCTCCCTGGCGTAGGAGTAAGGACGCTGTTCTTAATCCCAAATACCAATGTACGAAACACAGCTGCGCGAGATTCGGAAGCGGATTGCTTCGCGTTGGTTTCTTACCAAAAGGTATGGCAAAGTATTGAACGTAAAACTTGCCATGACATAAACAGCTGCTGAAAACGCTGGTGTTTACTGCAATTTCATCTGAACAGGATATAAAAAAAGCACGACATACACATTACATTAACATAGATTAAGAGCGTTGAAAGAACGTAGATTTACCGTAGTGCGTGTCCTCTAAGTTGTTGTAGCTCTGTGAGTGTCTCTAATCAATAATTCAAGCTTTAAACAATCATGTATGTTGTAGCTCTGTGCACGTCTCTCATCAATAATGCAAGGTTTAAACAAACATGTATGTTATGCAAACATGTATGTTATGCTGTGAAAGTCTCTCATCAATAATTCAAGATTTAAACATACGTGTATGTTGTAGCTCTGTTTAAGTCTCTCATCAATAATTCAAGGTTTAAACATATATGTATGTTATAGCTCTGTACATCAATAATTCAAGGTTTAAACAAACATGTATGTTTTAGCTCTGTTTAAGTTGCTCATCAATAATTCAATCTTTAAACATACATGTATGTTGTAACTCTTGTAAGTCTCTAAACAATATTTAAAGGTTTAAGCAAACAAGTATGTCCTTTGCAGGACGTTGCAATCAACCCCTGGTTGATTTGTAAAGCAAGTTTTATGTTTAGTTGTTCGGCGTTGCTTTCTGAACAAGCAGACAACGTCTAAGTTCATTTGACGGGCGTGATGATGAACCCCCTACCCTGCTATCAGCGCACTGGAAGTTTAAAAGCTAAAGCGTTCTTATCCTCTTGGCTACGTCGAAGAACTTATCAATATGTATTGCCGAGGCCTCTTTTGGCACGTTAGGAATATTATCATAACCACAACAGTTCAGGATACATGTCCGAAATAATAAAAATTAATGTTTTTTTTTTTTTTTTACTAAAGAATCAGCTGTGATGAGAATGTGAGTAGAATATTCTGGAGAACTATGCAGCTGTAAATTGCATCTTGACAATATCATTATTAAATATCACCACAGACGTTAACAGATGGCTTGGAAAATCAAATGTGCTAGAAGAAGACGCACACTTAAAGAAAAAGTTCAACAGGCAAAGGCAACGTTCCAATAAAGCTTTTGAAATGCAAGAGGACCAGAAACAAAAACAAAAACAAAAACAAAAAACCAAGTAGAAATCAGAAGAGATTCTTTCCGAAGAGCAGGTTGTTTTCAACCATTAAAAAGTACATCAAAACACATGTTCAATGTTAGAGTAATCTTCTTCTTCTTCTTTCGTTCGCCTGAAACATGTCTACAACTGCAATGTCGTCTCTTGTATGAATCTAACAGTCTTTTTTAGTTCATTCAGCGGTCCATAGAGTTTATCTTCCACTGTTGTCTCTCTAGGCCAGAAGGTTCGCCTGGATATGTTGTAGTTTGGGCAATCCTGGAGTATGTGCTCTGCTGTCTGCGACGCCAAACCACATGTGCACATGGCTGAGTCACCAATCTTGAATTTTGTATACAAGTGATTGCGTAATCTATTGTGTCCTGTTCTGAGGCGCAGAAGAATGACCTGTTCTGGTCTGTCCATAACGTGGTAGTCGTCTTGAGTAAGGTTTGGTGGCTTTCTGATTGATTTGATCATTCTTTTCTTTTGGTGGTATGTAATATGCACATCAGGTTGTTCTTCTTTTGCTCCTTCCTTAGCCAATCGATCAGCTCTGTCGTTTCCTGGGACTCCACAGTGGGATGGTATCCACTGTATGGTGATCTTACGCTGACTGCTAAGTTCAGAAAGTAGTGTCCTCAGAACTGGCAATTTCCCAGACAGGAGCGCCTCTATTACGGATTTTGCATCTGTCAATATCACTGCAGGTTGTGTACCATGGCTGGTATTTTGTAATTTCTCTGTGGCTATCTTGATTACCTCAATTTCAGCATCATAGTTATGGATGTACTTTCCTGTTGGAATTCTGGCCGTGTCTCTAGTATTATTTGGGTATTCTATGTACACTCCCACTCCTCCATTTCGAACAGCATTTTGTGCTGACCCATCTGTGTAGACTCGGATCCAGAGGTCATGTGGGTATTCATCATCAAGGAAGATGAGAGTGGCTGTTCTGCGCTGTACACTGTTCTGTTCTTCCTTGTCCAATATTCCTCTCACTTTTGACTGGATTTGTAGCGATATTCTATGTTCATCTTTCCACGTGGTTTGTTCTGGAATAGTTGTCAGGGGGATACCAACTGTGGGAAGATCGATGGATTCTCTGCAGAGTTGTTTGGCCTGGTGGATGAAACTACTTCTTTTCAACCGCCCCATAGCTAAGTTTTCAAATCGGTTCTTCATAGGGTGGCCTGGCAAGCTGAGAAACTTTTCTGCTTGTATTAACGTTTTTGTATCTCTGCGTTCTCTTAAAACTTGTGTCCTCCCCATTTTCTCCATTGCTACTATACTATGTTAGAGTAATGATTGAAAACAATTTGCAACATTAAAGCAACTTGTATCATAACTTGACAGATTTCACAAAGGCTGAAAGGAAAATATGGACCAAAGAATAAGCCCTCATATACTAATTAATAATAATAAATAATAATAATAATGATAAAAGTAGTGTTCTATCGGAAAGTAAAATACGTTGACCGCTGCTAACGTCACATTGACTTGGAAATAAGAGTGATGGGAAGAGAGTGATTCTTGAAATAGAGGCAGGGATCTACTAGTACGGAGATAGGGGGCTGAATGGTCTCGAGGTATGGGGTCCGCCTCGAGTGCTGGAGGTCCCGGGTTCAAGCCCCGGCGAGAGCCGGGATTATTTCACGTGAACTTCTAGTAACAAAATTTCCCCTGGTCTCTGGGTAATGAGATGGGACGCCCGTGTATCATGTTGCGCACGTAAAACTCCCTTGGCAGTTGGAGTAAGAGTAAAGAGTAACCTAATGGCGCTGCCCGGGCAACATTTCGAGTTAGAAATCTACCTAAAGTATTTCACAATCATCGCGGTGCTACGGAGTTCGTGCACTGAGCTGATATTCTCCGTACTCAGTCTTGAGTTAGGAGTAGGGCAGAGCACTTATGGTTTATACCCGTGTACTGTGATGTTGATCCGTCGACTAAACTAAACTGAACTAAGATGGAGACATGACATTGATATCATTGAAACACTATATAAAGATGCACTATATAAACTGCTGTCCTTATACACACACAAAACGACATGTGGAATATGTATTCAAATTCACAGTAGGAGCTATACAATGCGTTTAAAGATATCTCTAAAACACAGCATGATGGTTTCTTTTAACAATTATAAAACCTCTCCAGTGATTGGTGGTTGATCTCTGCAATCTGCGATTTGCTGATGATTTTGATCTTATGTTTGGAACAGAATTACAACTCCAAGACCTCTCCGCAAGATTGTAGAAACACACCAAGATCACATGGAACGATAAATAGCATATGGAAATGCAAGATACTGGCGAAGATCAAACTATACAAGTCACGTGTAATATCTATTGTTTATGGGAGTGAGAGTTGGACTGCCACAGCAGAAACGGAAGAGGGGATCCAATCATTTGAATCACATGCTTTAGGAAAATTCTGAGCATATGGCACTGAGAGCTAAAAATAAATGTCTATATTAGTGTCAAATTAAATAAGTCTGCAGGATATCAAGAATCACTTTTGTAAATAGTGAAACGTCGAAAGTTTGCCTGGTCTGGGCAGGTCATACATCATGGCACCCTCTAAGAGGTAATATTTAAGTGTATAGGTGAGAGCAAATGGAAAAGGGGAAGGCAGAGAAAATCGTGCACTGGTAATATTTGAGAGTGGACTCATCTCATCCCATCTCATCTTGCCCTCTTGTGCCTTACGGTATCGAGGTGAAGTATAAACAGCGGGAGAGTGTCCGTTTACGGGCTTCATGTATCGAGGTCCCTATGGACTCTGCTATTCCACCCGTCCATCGTTTACGTGGTCTTCTGCGTCCATTTGGTTTGTACACCATTGCTTGTTTTTGGTATACTGTTAATTGATAACCTAGTTACAATGGCCAAACCATTTAACTTGCTGCCTTCTAATAAAATCTAGCGCTGCTACAACCCCCACTTTAGTCCTTATTTCTTCATTTCTGATTTTCTCTCTTTTTGATACATTGAGTATTGAGAGTGGACTGATTATATTATTTCCACACTTCTGAGCGGGCCTGGGAGGAGGGGGGGGGTGTAATCGAGCTGTGTACGATTCTGATTACTAATGTTTCGATCATAACACCATTACTACCCACGCCCGGGAAAAGGCGATGAGTTGATAATAGTGAAACAGCTGAAATACACCAAACATAATTATCCATGAGTAATATCTGCATGTAACCATGTATTATTTTTTATTTTCTAAAAATCCGCTTTGTCTCTCATGTGTATTTTAGAGATATCTGTATTTTCCTTTCTGGTTTATCTATTGTGAATTTACCATTTTGTAGAAGTCTACAAATGTGTTTTATCTGTATATATCTGTGCTATAAATCGCACTCGTGGTATGAAAGAAGCTGTCAGAGGAATGAATACACAACTTTCAATGCGCGACGCCGACCCCATCCCCTCTATCCCAGTTCACACTTCTCTCTAATATCTATCATCTGAGCACATGTGTATCATTCTCAAAAGTGAATATGCACTGTATGTGTTTGAATTATTTCCTTCTTGACCGTGCAGTTGTTGCATCTAAGTGGTGTCAATAAGAATGAGGACTCCCCGGAATTCAGGAAACAAAAAAAAAAAAAACGACGAGGCAGCTGAAGGATTGACAAACACGTCTGACAATATTTTTTTTTTTTTTTTTTGCGTATCCCTTACGGGACGTTGCAGTCAACACCAGTATTTTCAGCTACTGTTGATGTACTAGGCAAGTGTTACGTTCAGTAGTTTGCCATTGCTTTCTGAACGACTGGTCTCTATACCTTTTTTTCGAAAAAACCAGCACCGCCGTGTTTCGAACCCGGGTATACGGGCTCACAAACCGCGTTCGCAAGCCCTTCAGCCACCAACAATGTCACAATTAATCCCTTATCCATTTCACCTCGTTCCCAAACAAACCCACCATCTCTCTCTCTCTCTCTCTCTCTCTCTCTCTCTCTCTCTCTCTCTCTCTCTCTCTCTCTCTCTCTCTCTCTCTCTCTCTCTCTCTCTCTCTCTCTCTCTCGCTCTTAACAAAGAAATTAAATATAACAATTACTTTTTATTTTTAATGTTTGCTTTGCCAAAGTTATATCAAGCAGCCATTTGCTTGATTTGTTGTTTACTCACTGCGAGAAAACTCGTAAAGCCGAGTAGCATCGAATGATATCTTCAGGACAGGTATGTCAGACATCACCAGGTAACTGGAAAGAAAATCCAGGAAAGCCGGCTCAGTGCTAGCTAAATCAGGGGAACGGTTATCAGAGTCAAGCACATGGTTCATTGGTGGAGTTTCCCGCATCACTGAGTGGCCATCGACTGTAAAACGGCAGTAACTACAGTAGGATATTTGCGGAGAATTGGACTATTGGCTAAGAATAGGAGGTTGAGAATAGGAGGTTGACTGAGAAGATACAGATTCAGTTCTGTACATATGTTATCAGTCATCTGTCATCTATTGCCCATAGTAAATTGTGGTGTAGGACAGGGAAGTGGAAAGGGGGAGGGGGTGGGGGGGGGGTCGTGAGTCTGAGGAATTAAAGCCGTTTGGCTTGTGCAGTCGCCACCAACTGTGCGGGTTAGGGTTTTCTTTTTGCCCAGAAAGAAAATCCACACCTTACCGAGGATTCGAACCGGAATGTCATATTTACTACGGGAAATTACAATTGATAGACTGAAGGATATGGCTATTTTGTCAACACGTTAGCTACATATCCTTTACAGGACATCACATTTAACCCCAGCTTGTTTACTGTAATTTCTTGGCGAGTTTACCTTCAGTAGTTTGCCATTGCTTTCTGAACGACCAGCATTCACACCACTGTAAGAAAACAAGCGCTTCCAAATCACCCCCAGCTATGTTTCACAAGCGGTTATGCGAGATTGCGAATAAAGTTCGTAATACCTTGGCCAGAGTGTGAGGACAAACGACCTGTGATTAATCATCACAGAACACGCGCAGACCTCCACACTTCCCCCGAACCCCGTCTGATGTTAAGGGGGAGATCGGAAAAACTGTGCAACTGTTCGGGGAGGGGGGAGGGCAGTCATGACGAGCTCACTAATCACTGGAGGATAGAAAGCTAATAGATAGAAAGACAAACAGAAAGACTGACATATTATTAGACAGACAAACAGACAGAACAACTACAGGCAGATGGATAGATAGACACAACGAAATTGACCTACCGATGAACTGATGGATGGATGGATGAATGATTGATTGGACTGATGATTCGAATAAAGGAAAGGGTGATTGAGTTGGTGGTTGGTTGATTGGACACAGACTCAGAGAAAGAAAAAAAAACACACACACACAGAGAGAGAGAGAGAGAGAGAGAGAGAGAGAGAGAGAGAGAGAGAGAGAGAGAGAGAGAGAGAGAGAGAGAGAGAGAGAGAGAGAGAGAGAGAGAGAGAGAGAGATCATAAATGCTAGCAAACATGCGTAAAGAACACGAGAAATAAAAAATACCAGACATGCAAATTGCAACACACAGAACGCCTAACTTCATTAATGACGCCACGAATGAAAAATAACCCAATCTTGCAATGTCATTGAACAGAATAAAATGTGATCAGGCCAGGAAAAAAGCACGCACACACAAACACGCACACACAAACACACGTACGCACACGCGCGCACACACACACCTAAAACAAGAGACATGAAAAAGCAGATATGCTAATAGCGTCAAATGTAGAATGCTTTATTTTGTTAGCAACATCATGACGGTAAATAAACACAAAAAATCCACGGAAACTCTGGAGATGTGGTTTTATAGAAGAATGCAGAAAATTCCATACACAACCAAAATGAGCAATCTGGACATTCTGGGGAAGGCTAAGTCACAAAGACAACCTATCATCGTCATCCAGTGCCATGCCTATAAGCATGGGCGGTCATGTTTCGCCATCTCACTCGATCACCAGAGTCGTGGATTAGCTAGCTCAATGTCCCTGTCTCGATCATGCCACGTGGCCAAGCCATCCAGGTATTTACTTCTCTGCCTTCCCCTTGTTCTCTTCCACTCGACCTTGCCAGTTGTCACCAAGTTCTCCAATTTAATTCTTCTCATAACATGATCAAACATTTTTGACTGTCTATGTCTAATTTCTGTAATTAGTTTACGATTTTCATATGCTTATTGTAGGACTTGGTCATTGGTTTTTCTGTCTGTCCATGGTATTCTTGGCATTTTCCTCAAAAACCACATTTCCACAGTCATCAGATGTTTTTCAGCCTGTTTGCTCACTGTTTACGCTTCACATCCATACAAAAGTACAGTCTCTATGTAACACATCAACACTCTTTTTCTCGTTGCAGATGGCATCTTTTTATTGGTCAGTATGTTTTCCATCTTGCAAAAGGCTACCTTCGTAATGGCGATTCTTGTTCTAATCTCTTCAAGACATCTACTTTCAGATGTTATGACTTTTCCGAGATAACTGTACCGATTCACTTGCTTAAAAACATTCCCATTTATTTGTATATTATATTGTGGTATTTCCTTCTTCCTAGTGACGACCATAATCTGTGTCTACTTACAATTTAATTCTAACCATAGTTGTTCACTGTGCAACAACCGCATCTACTAAATGTTGCAGATCTTGCTCATTGTTTGCAATCAATACTGTATCATCAGCATACCTAATGTTATTGATGTTTCATCCTCCAATGATGATTCCTTTCATATCTTCTTGTTTATTTCTGAAAATATTTTCACTGTACAGAGAAAAAAAATCTGCAAGCAATACACATCCCTGTCTCACAGCTCTCTTAATAAGCTGATATTGGCCTACTTCATTATCAATCCTTATGGCAGCTTGATGTTTCCAATATATGTTTTTTACAAGTCTAAGGTCTTTCCCATCAATTTACAGATCGGCAAGCATGTCTATCATGTTGACATGTCTTACTTTGTCGAAAGCCGTTGTGTAGTCAATAAAGCAAAGGTGTAGGTCACAAACATCAGAAAGATGCAGTCTTAATGTTTTGGTTATATTAAAAAGAAGATAAGAAAATGCTGGAACATAATGTCGCAGTTGGAAACAATTTGTGAGGGGAGAAACAGGAAGACAGCGAAACAAAATTCTTGATAATCTTATGTCATGGCACGCAAGGAGTCAACATACGAACTGATGCATACCGTTGGAGATCACATGATGTGGAGAATCATGTTAGCCCACGTCAGTAGACAATGCATTTAATGATGATGATAATAATGATGATGATGATGATGATGATGATGATAATGATGATAATGATGATGATGATGATAATGATGATGATGATGATGATGATGATGATGATGATGATGATGATGATGATGATGATGATGATGATGATGATGATGATGATGATGATGATGATGATGATGATGATGATGAACCATGCAAATCGCGACGTCCCCAGAAGTCTTAAATTTGCTAGCAACATCATGAATGAAAATTACCCACAATCATACTATCTCTCAGTAACAGAATACAAGAAGAACCAGGAAATTACATTAAATATAGAGGCCAGCGTGGATAAACTGACAAGAACGCTCGCACTTAAACTTCCGGTTTGCTGATGCCAAGGTAGCGGGTTCAACCCTTACACCGGTCAGCTTGACTAAAGTGCTGACTTCTCGTCCATGACTTTGGGTCGTAAATTAACCTCAGAAGTCTGAGTAGGTTCGCTTGATGGCGAGGGACACTAGTATTAGGGAAATCTAATCCGCACGCAAACAGCAGTCCCGTGCACTAGAAGTAGGAGCATGTGTATGGACTACGCCTGAGTTCAAAGCGAGCTATCGCATAAAAGACCAAAATAGAAACATGAAATATGAAGATAAATGTTAACTATCTCTTTTGAAAGCATTATTATACACATACGACAGCCTCTGGTCCCAGTGTTCCTCATATTTGCCACGCTGGTGAAAAACTAATAGAACATTCTAATCATACCTCCCCGTGAAAAATCTATGTTTGTCGACAACTACTTTTCCATATAAGAAATCATGCAGCTTGATGAAATATGTTTTTCTCTCCGCGAGTGCAATTATAACACCTCGTTTTTCTCTGCTTGACGCGGCATTTAATCTTTTTTGCTCCAAAGCTTTGATCATGGAAGTTTCATCTCATGAAAGGAGTTGCGAATCACGATCGCCCTCTCAGTTAAAATATCTGAAAATGCCAGGTTTGGGAAAGCACATCACGTTCTCTCACAGGAGTTAATTTTCGCATTACCACAGGAGCACAAATGTCATTTATTTCAAGTCAGCGGTGAGATAGAGTTACACCCAGCTGAGACAGACTTGGTGATAGTGTTGAAGCGTCAGTATTAATAACGCACGTTAAACTAGACATAAGAACTGTTTGCTTTGTATAGCAGAAAAATAGTTCTGATGCCTATCTTACTGTAAATGACACAGGTAATTAACGGGTAAAAAATGACGTTTTAAGTGTTTCTCCCTTTATGGTCCTTATCTCTGTTTCTCTGAACTCATTTACTCTATTGTTTTCATGTGGAAGAATTAATAACCCGTTAAAACATTCTGTCTATGCAGGTTTCATTTTTATTACGGTAAAGAGATAATTTCCTGGATCTCAATACAGAAAGCGATAAATAAAGTCTTTAGGATAAAAGGGGTCAGTTAATAGATAGAGCGGACGCGTTGCTATAACGGTTTTGTAATTGCGTATGGCCGGTCTCCCTGGTGAATGGGTTAAGGAAGCTGTTGTTAATACCGTATACCCACTTACGAAAAACAGATGCGCGAGATTCGGCAGTGGATCGCGTTGCGTTCGTTTCTTACAGATAGGCCGTTCAGAAAGTAATGGCAAACTACTGAACGTAAAACTTGCCAAGACATCAACAGCAGTCGAAAAATGCTGATGTTGCCTGCGATGTCCTGTAAATAGGATATGCAACAACAACAACAACAATAAACTGCGTGTGGGCATGTTCGGACTAGGGTTCGCTGCCCGCAATCGTCGCTTGCTACAGGATGGGCAGACTGGTCACCTAAACCTCCGTGCACACAGGCCTAAAGATGTGATGGATGTGGCACTTTACATAGCCACAGCACGTTCCTGCTACGGGAATTTTCTTTGTTAAAGCCAGGCCACTGAGATACTTTCATAACTACGGGAGAGCAAAACGAGTTGATTATTGACGTTTGGCTTATTTTCAGTTGTTTTTTCATAGTATGTTGTTGTTGTTGTTGTTGTTGGTATTGTTGTTGTTGTTGTTGTTGTTGTTGTTGTAGATTCCCACCGATTCGAGAAGTTCACTATTGTTCAACTTGAAGAATTGTAAATTGGCGATGACATGGTGATGCCACCCAGGTAAGCGAGCGACACACTCATTCGGCGCATGCTCAAAAGATCTCCCGGTATCACCTACATTAACAAAGAGTTGCGTCTTTATATATGCCCGAAATACCTTAATTGTATGAAATTGATCTCATTAAGTCATGTTGTTTTTTTCAATCCACGTTTATGTAAAACTCCTTCGTTTGCTTTTCTGCTGCCGTAATATTCTGATTATCCGTCCATATGACCACATTGTGAACGCTTCAATGTTTGCCTCCCATTGTTTATTCATTGTCCTTGTTTTTGCATCCTACAATAATGTAAATCAATTACGTAAAGTAAATACAACACTTGATTAGTTTTACTTTAAATACATAACATAACTGTTTAGATATGTGAAGTTGTTCCATCCATCCATCATGCGCCATGCCGATAAGCGTGGGCGGTCATGTTTTGCCATCTCACTCGATCACCAGAGTCGTGGATCAGCTCCGTGAAGTTATTAAATAATAATAAATAGAATAAAACAATGCGGCATGTTCTGTAATAATGCCAACGATCCTGGTTGTCCACAGACTGTAGCAGGAGTGCGTGGAGATCACTGGAGCGACTGGTCAACCTGGAGTGAGTGCTCTCGCACATGCGACGGAGGGGCTACATACCAAGAGCGGAAGTGTCTCAGGAGTTTTGACTCAGCGGAGGGTTGTGAGGGCGAGAGGTTTAGATACACCACGTGCAATAATGATGTGAGTTTCTGTGTGTTTTCTTGTGTTTGCTTGTCTGTTTGTATAAAACATCGACTGATTGTTGGTATGAGACAGTGTTTCTTCTTCTTCTTCTTCTTCTTCTTCTTCTTCTTCTTCTTCTTCTTCTTCTTCTTCTTCTTCTTCTTCTTCTTCTTCTTCTTCTTCTTCTTCTTCTTCTTCTTCTTCTTCTTCGTCTTCGTCTTCTTCTTCTTCTTCTTATTCTTCTTCTTCTTCTTCTTCTTCTTCTTCTTCTTCTTCTTCTTCTTCTTCTTCTTCTTCTTCTTCTTCTTCTTCTTCTTCTTCTTCCTCCTCCTCCTCCTCCTCCTACTACTACTACTACTACTACTACTACTACTACTACTACTACTACTACTACTACTACTACTACTACTACTAGAACTACTACTACTACTACTACTACTACTACTACTACTACTACTACTACTACTACTACTACTACTACTACTACTACTACTACTACTACTACTACTACTACTACTTCTTCTTCTTCTTCTTCTTCTATCTTACTTTACTTCCTCCTCTAATCTTCCTTCATCTCCTCTTTCGGCCGCTTCTTTTTCTGTCATCTATTCCCAAATAGATCTTGATCCCCCAGTCACTCCATGCCAATTCTTCATACCCCTCGCTACCTAGTGTACTTTCTTCAATGTCTTTCCACATGGCTTATCTCTGTACCTCATTCTCCTCTCCGTATACTGACTGAGTCCTGTATGTTTTTTCTCTTGTGCATTCAAAGCGGGCTTTCTAGTTATTTTCTTAGCTGCTTTTCTTAACGTGTTCTATTCAACGTCAAAGCCATTTTCACGTTCTGTACCAACATTATGTGCCCAGTTCTCAGGATGGACCTTACGCTGGTGATTCTGTCTAACCATCCTAGTCCTTCTATTTTGCCAGGCAGCGTCCAAAACAATGGTTCGTTCACACAAGAACCTGGCAGATGCTGAGGCTAATGGACTAAGACAAATTCATGGGGACTACTGAAATAACGAAGGATAGGCATCGCATAAACTCCCACCACAGGCTGAGTCAAATAAACACAACAGTTGCCATCATATGCGCATCCACCAATCTACTGTGGGTCGAGTATGTGGTGGCCTTCAATAATAAATATACTTCCCAATGCGTGGCATGTTTTTGTCACAATTCATTCTCTCTCTCTGTCACTACCTGATGTGGTTCAGCGGTTAATTAACAATGTCAAATGCAGTGCACACAAACTCACTCTCTGTGCACAGTTGCTGACTATCGCTGGTCTTCGCTCACATCACTTATTGGAAATTTTCCAACGCGCAAAATGGTTCTAATTTATACACACGAATCCTTAGAGTAATGATGCATTGTCACATTAAAATTAGATAAGCTGTGGAACATCAGTTGATCGTTTCTGGTGAAATAACATACGTGTCGTTGTATAAATATGGTCTTTCCTACAACGCTCTTAAGACAGCAGTGTGCAGGTGAGAGTGAGACTGGAGAGATCAATGAGTCTCGGGATTTAACACAAAAGGAAAGAGGGACTTCCACAGCATTAGGAAATTTGTGCAAGTCAAAAGAAATTAAAAGTAGCATCAGATCAGACATAGAATATTCTACTCTGACGTTAACTCAATACTTCTGTATGGATGACACACGAGAACGACTACCGCAGTTATTTATAAATTAAAAACATTCATTAACTGGTGCTTGCATAGAATAGAAAGACAAAAGTGGCATGACAGAAACATCAATGTGGCGCTCTTGTAGAGAACCATATAAACACCAATTGAATTCAGAGAGGAAATCGCTCGTGCTGGATAAGTCGCACACTGTGAAACCCCGAGACTAGTATAACCAGAAATTCCTTTGTCTGGAACTCATAAGGCAAACGAATTACAGGGAGACATAATGTGTGTGAACATAGAAGGAGCTGCGAGAGATAACAAAAGATGGGACGCATTGTTGGACGAAAGTTGGACGAAAGCCTGAGTTCCAGTGGATAATAAAGGAAAGTGATAAAGAAGAAGAAGAAGAAGAAGAAGAAGAAGAAGAAGAAGAAGAAGAAGAAGAAGAAGAAGAAGAAGAAGAAGAAGAAGAAGAAGAAGAAGAAGAAGAGTGACATAATTGACCTCGATTACGAGTTATGGTATATTCATTCTATCACGGGCTACCATAACCATCTCTCAAAAGCTACTAGCCAAGTCCCACACGCTATCTCTAAATGTGGTCAGCTTGTGTCATTGCTGCCTGCCGTCACGTTTGGCAGCAAAACTGTTAACGTGTGAAGCTATATTATATTCACTCATAGCATTGGCGCTGTATAAACACGATGTGGCCCATTAGTGTAGGTTGTTGCCATAGCCGTAGTGGCGCGGTGTTCTACGCAGCCGGTTTAGAAGAACTGATAAAACTATGGGATAAGTGCATCAATGTTGGTGGAAATTATGTTGAGAATTAAAGTGACAATGTATGTATACAAATAAACTGGTTTCAGGTATTATAATATTTAGTTATTTTTCTACAACCATTTGTGACTTACTTATTAACTTACCCTCTTGTATATATGCGATTGCACTTTAGGGTGACTTTTGACATACTCACCCTATGGTGACTTTTGAAATATTTGCACTTTGGTGACTTTTATTATACGTAATATTGATTTTTTGTGTCCGTCCCCAGCCATGTTCAGCTGACTCTGTTGACTTCAGGACACAGCAATGTGCTGCCTACAACAACGCCACCTACGGGGGAAAACTGTACTCCTGGTTGCCGTACACTGACCGGAAGAACCCATGCACGTTGTACTGTATACCAAAGGGAAACCGAACTGTTGTCCGCCTGGCACCTAAAGTTCTAGACGGCACACGCTGCAAGTTCAACGCCCATGACATGTGTATCAACGGCAAATGTTGGGTACGTCCACTGTTTATGTTTCTTATCTCAAATTGTCGATAAGAGAGGACTTTTTCTTTATGCTACCAATTTATTTTCACTTTTCACTGAGACCGTATTCGTTATCAGCATTCTTACCATTCTGTTTTCGTTCGTGTCTTTCAGTGTGTCTGCGCCTGTCAAGCATACCGCCTGTATGCTGCGCTGACATAATATGCAACATAAAGTTTATCTTCAAGCACCATTTCCAGTCTAGTTGTGCCTGTCTATGCCATCGTCTGCGTTCCGTTTTGGGTCACAGAAAGACAAAATATAATTACGCTCACTTCGTGGTTGAGCAGAAGTACACGCTGTCGCCAAATGACAGATAAAGCATGAAATTGGAAGTCATTTATGTGTGTGTGTGTGTGTGTGTGTGTGTGTGTGTACTTGCGCACGTGTGTGTGTGTGTGCGCGCGCGCGCTTTTAATTAGTGCACGTTGGAACAAGCACAAGAAGATAGGACTTACACACACAGAGACGCACAAAACATACTGGAAAACTATATCTGTAGTGATGATACTAAATTTAATTCGAGAGCATTGCCCACTTTGCAACAGCCCTCTTTCAATGTTTCTGAAGTTATTCCTTGCTTTATTGTGATTGTTTGAGTCTGTAATAATCTCACACAACCTCCACACCAAATGGCGTGGCAGATCATGCTTCCCCACAAATTGCTATCTCCCACGGCATGGATCAATTAATGCTTTGACTAATTTCCGTGCCATGACACAAGACTGTCTATAATTTTATCTCGCTGTCTTCCCCTGTCTCTCCTTCTTCAAATCTTTCTGGCTGTCACAACATGTTACAGCTTGTGTCTTCTCTTAATAATGTGGCCAAAACATTATGACTGCTTCTTTCTGATGTTTGTGATAAGTTGTCTTTGCGACAGAGGCTACCTCAAAATATCCAGACTGCCCATTTTAGCTGTCCTATGAATTATCTCCATATTCAAGGTAAAAAGATATGAGTGTATTTGAAGGTACTGATCATTACATATGTTTCGCGGTAGTGTTGTGGTATGAAAATTTTCTGTTTTGCTCATTGGTAAAGACCGGTTCACCTTTGTGGCGTTGTGAACTTGTGTTCAGTGCACTGGCTTGCGGTCACGAAGCTCAATCCAAAGTTAAATAGTAAGCCCCCTAATTGCATGGCTGCTGTCAAATGGGCACCAGCGGTTTATGTTGCAGAGACAGAGACAGGGAATGGAATTGATCACACCATATAATAACGCAGCGATCTTATTTGTGTAACGGCCTTATACCTCCAAGGCATTAAGTTAGTCTTGAACGTTGACAAACTCGTTCAGAAAGGAATGGCAAACTACTGAACATTAAACTGTCAAGAAAATCAATTTGAGGTTCACTGAAACGTCCCACAAATGCCTTAACATATCTGTAAAATTACATCCCATGCTAATTAGATGATGATTCATATTTGATCATATGGTGTAAAGTATTTATTCTCCCTGATAAATAACATCTAATTTGAAGAGCTTGGAAGCAACGGGGATGTAGTTCCTGAGATGATAGATGCGAATACCTTGGACCGCTATAACACTATTTCCTGGAAGTGGTTAAAGAAAGTAGAACATTATATACAACATTAGGAAAGAGACAAACAACATCCTTTGCTCAAGTAATGATAATAGAACCATTGTAAAACATCTCGACGACTGGAAAGATCGGCGGGAAAAGAGGCAGAAGCAGACCGAGAGAAATACCTGATGCGTTGAGATGATGGCATGGAAGAATGTTATCATTGGAGTTTATTCAGAGCACCAAGGACAAAGATTTGTGAAGAGATAGGAATGTCTTTTCCTGTTGGCAGGGCACGTAATGATGATGAAATAACGTTGAGCACACACACACACACACACACACACACACACGCACAGACACAGACAGTTATATATTGCCATTATAATAAATGCAAATATTAAATAATAAAGCCGCAATGAATGCAAGTGTTATTTAGTCTTTTTTTTTTTTTTTAGCATATCCTTTTACAGGACTTAGCTGTCAACACCAGCATCTTTCAGCTGCATGTTGATCTCTTGGCAAGATTACACTCAGTAGTTTGCCATTGCTTTCTGAGCGGCCGGCTCACATACCCCGTAAGTTACCGATGCGATTCGAACCACTGCTGATTTGAACCGTCATCACGTTACCTGACGAGAGTATACGAGATTACGGAGAAAAGTCATAACCTCTAAGCCACGAAGCCGGCAGTTATTTAGTCTACACCAAAATTATTAACAGTAGTTAAACAACAGGAAAGATAGGATTTAGCCGTGAAAACAAAACAGGCGGAAAGAAAGTACAAAACAACAACAAAATATGTCATTGAAAAGCCTGGCTCAGAAAATGATATAATCAAGCTGTTGTGACTTAATATATAAATCTATGCGATTTTAGGTAGTCATTCACGTCAAGCGTCTATTCACCACGTTTCTAAGGCTCCGGCCCATCATTGCTCATCGTAAAATCTTACAAAAGAGTGTTCCCAGCCTCGGATATCGCCTCATTGATGTGATCTGCGTCAACTAAATGTGCTTAACCGAAATTTCAACATGTCACATCGCAAGGTCTAGAAGCAGGTTACTGATACATACATGGTCTAATCCACTCTTGCTACAGTTTATTACTGCTACATTATATTACCACATTATAAACAGGGAGAAGGTGGCAGTCGCGAAGCGGTTAAACCTTCTGCGTCACGCTCTGAAGGTCATGCGTTCGTTTCTGAACGGCGTTGTGTTTACTACCAGTGCAGTTATTTTTCTGGAGACTCAGAGAGTCATTGCTGGAACTACGGAGTTCGTGCCCTGTGCCAAGCACTTGCCAGGCGGCTTGCCATTCAGTGGAAACAGACCGAGTCAGATAGGGTAACACCCGGTGCAATGAAGTTTATCGTCTACACTTCAACCTTTCATTTGATGGCTCCATCAATAAGTAAATGTTGTTAGCAGAGTTAAGAAATGATGGCTCCATCTTTAAGTAAATGTTGTTAGCAGAGTTAAGAAATGATGGCTCCATCAATACGTAAATGTTGTTAGCAGAGTTAAGAAATGATGGCTCCATCTTTAAGTAAATGTTGTTAGCAGAGTTAAGAAATGATGGCTCCATCAATAAGTAAATGTTGTTAGCAGAGTTAAGAAATGATGGCTCCATCTTTAAGTAAATGTTGTTGGCAGAGTTAAGAAATGATGGCTCCATCTTTAAGTAAATGTTGTTGGCAGAGTTAAGAAATGATGGCTCCATCTTTAAGTAAATGTTGTTGGCAGAGTTAAGAAATGATGGCTCCATCTTTAAGTAAATGTTGTTAGCAGAGTTAAGAAATGATGGCTCCATCTTTAAGTAAATGTTGTTGGCAGAGTTAAGAAATGATGGCTCCATCTTTAAGTAAATGTTGTTGGCAGAGTTAAGAAATGATGGCTCCATCTTTAAGTAAATGTTGTTAGCAGAGTTAAGAAATGATGGCTCCATCTTTAAGTAAATGTTGTTGGCAGAGTTAAGAAATGATGGCTCCATCTTTAAGTAAATGTTGTTGGCAGAGTTAAGAAATGATGGCTCCATCTTTAAGTAAATGTTGGCAGAGTTAAGAAATGATGGCTCCATCAATACGTAAATGTTGTTGGCAGAGTTAAGAAATGATGGCTCCATCTTTAAGTAAATGTTGTTGGCAGAGTTAAGAAATGATGGCTCCATCTTTAAGTAAATGTTGTTAGCAGAGTTAAGAAATGATGGCTCCATCTTTAAGTAAATGTTGTTGGCAGAGTTAAGAAATGATGGCTCCATCAATAAGTAAATGTTGTATAAGTAGACAACCCTAGCAGCAGGTTATTCAGGCCCATATTGTCGCATCCCTTTTGTTATAGCACATTATCACACGAGTAGACAACGCTAGCCAACAGACTGCTGCGGTACCAACGTTTTAAACACATAAAATAGAAAGCCGGCGGTTTTCCATCATCAGAATGTCATCAACTGAGAGAAGAGGGAGAGGCAAGTAGTCATGGGGTGAAGTGAAAGGAAACAAACAAACAAAACAGTGTACTGAGGTCCTGCGAAGAAACAAACAACAAACGAGAACTCATGTACATTACGTTACCAAGATGCCAGGGCAGGACAATGATCACGGAGAGAAGAAACAGTCAGTGGGAGTGGGGAGTCTCCGTGGCGATCTGGTTATGCCACCTTTCTCGCACTTTGAAGGTCGTGGGTTCGATTCCGGGCTACGACGTTCAGTTCACAAGTCCAGTTTTCTGGGATTCTCAAGGGGGTCGTCGCTGGAGCTACTGAGTTCGTGCTTTGTTGCGACGCATTCGGCATGCCACTGTACGGAAAAGAGGCCGAGTCATATGGGATAAAACCCGGTGCAATTAAGTCGATCGTCTTGCCTGCAAACGCCTTTTAAACAAAGCGTCAATACAAAAAATAAGAGAAATTTAAATATACATTTCTCTGAGATCCGTATTTTCCACATGGCACAACGGGACAAGATTACAAATCTGGCCACAGACTCACTTGATGGGTCGAAGTGAATCAATATTGTCTAGGCTTAGCAGCATGGAACGCGATGATGATGATTTACCACTAACCGAAACTAATTATCATGAATAAGGTGCTTCTAAGTCCCACACTACACGTGTACTGCCGTATCTATGCGCCACCCTCCATTTTCTAGCTAGCAACTATGAAATAACAATATTATTTGTTTCCATGTTTTCAATTCCAGACTGTAGGCTGCGACCATCAGCTGGACTCTCCTCTCACCCTTGACCTGTGTGGGCTGTGTGGGGGAAACAACTCGTGCTTGAACAATGGTACCAGCAAACGTTACCAGTGGATCGAGATCGGCTTGTCCCCATGTTCCGCTTCCTGCGGTGTAGGTAAATCTTCATTCGGCCCTCTTCTCTGACTTATTAATGCACGTACTTAGAACAAACACCAGAATGGAGAGGTAAAACTTAGTTTTTCGAGGATATTCAATGGGTATTGTAGTTAAAGAAGATATAGCATGAGAAGTAATAACATCTGGCGTAATAGTGACCACTCCACAATCCAGTGCAGATTGGTCTGTACAAATATGGGAGCAGCACCATATACTCAAATACCCAATACGCCTCATGTTGTGGGGTAGGGCTCTTTAGCTGTGTGCTTGTGCGTCAAGCTAGATATATTATACATACATATTGTACTTGTTTCATTGTGACTACGTAGGCGAGGATCGTAATGTGTAATATGTTACTTGCAATATGTTACTTGTAACTAAGGGTCTCTGTGGCGAAGTGGTTAAGCTGCCTGCCTTACGTTCCACAAGTCACGGTTTCGTTTTCGGACTTCGTCAACGGTTCATGAATGCAGTTTTATCGAAGACCCCTGGAGGTCGTCTTTGAAGCTACTGAGTTCGTCCTCTGCACGACGCTCTCGGCAAGCCGCTCTGTGGAAAGAGGCTGCGCCATATGAGGTCAAACTCAGTGCAATGAAGTCGGCTCGCTTGCCGTTAAACCCCCTTTAAACTCTTGTAACTTGAACATTATTAATTTATTGTCTGTGTGTGAGTGTGTGTGTGAGTGTGTGTGTATTAGTGTGTGTGTGTGTTAATGTGTGTTTTGATGTGTGAGTGAGAGAAAATCATAGCTAATATTAAGTTTATCTCACTGTGACAGAGGAGCCGCGGTAGCCCACTGGCTAGTAGTCGTGTGTTCAAATCCCTGACAAGGCCATGAATGTTAAAAGCATTGACCTGGGGGATCTCAGGTCGACTTAGCCTAAAATTGGTACCAGGAATTATTCTGAAAAGTAAATGCAGCAAGTAAGATGTTGACTACAGGACATATCGAATGTGGAGTGGTCTATACATATATTGTTACCACCATACACTCAGTGCACGATATGGTATGGACAAATGTGACTGGCTGGCTTGCTTACATTGTGACTACATAGAAAAGATTTTCTCTACAATTGATCAGTGACTGAGCATTTATGTAAAATAAATTAGCTGTAGCAGTGGCTGGAAATTAGTATTAGACATTTATATCTTTCAAAACAGCGTATTCTCTTAGTGAATTTAAACCCAAAAAAGCCATAAATAATCTCTCGCACAATTTGTTCCCTGTCATATTTCGCCGCATCCTGGCAGGTGCATACTGCAGAGTTATATATCATATCAAGTGAATAAATTTATCATATTTTGGCTTAAATATATAAAATACATAAAAATCACTTATACCGTTTAAATGTTTTTGTCTTTGAGAGGTAAAGTTTTTATCTCCACTATACATTTATTATAAAAGACATTTAACTGATTCAGGGCCAAACAAACAGTAAGTTTGGATCAAACATGGTACACAATGAAATGAACACGTGGTATAATGTAAATTTTCATTCACTGAGCACCGAAATTGTGGAAGATACCAAGAAACAAAATAAATAATACTTTCGCTGTCCAGGATGAAAGACTTGGTAGTAAGAATTGGCACGGCCAGACACGAGAGGTACATCGGGAAAACGAGGTGCCTCGTCAACCAACACAGAACTGGCACTATTAGCCACCGAACGCTGATGCATATGCTGAGGGGAGGATCTGAACACCTATGGACCTTTCCGGAGTGCAATGAAGATACCCCAACTGATAACTGATAACTGGAAATAAATAATAATACTATGACCCTAGTATGGCACTGAATCAGTTAACATAGGTTGATTAAACAAATGGCCTTACATAGTTTTTATATCAGATGTTGTTTTACTAACATTGGAATTTATGTCAGATAATGTGACATGTGAAACTTGTACTTGAGCAGGTATACAAACCTACCTGTATCGTTGCCGAGATCAATTAACAGGCAATCAGGTACTGGACAGTCGCTGTGCCTGGTCACCCAAGCCCAATGGCAGGGAAAAACCCTGCTTCAGAAGACAGTGCCCACCAGTGTAAGTGTATTGACCATGTACAGTTGAACCTGTCAATCTTTGTTGAATTAATATGGGGAATTGCCAGTTAGACCATTAGAGAAAGGCGTGTGGCTAAACATTTCTGATGTTGACTTTTTAAATCGACAGATTTGGGTTCTGACTTCTAGCTTGGCATAAAAAAAGTCGTCGTTTAAAAGTCGACAGGGTCGACTTCACTGCACCGGGTTTTATCCCATTTGGCTCGGTCTCTTTCCGCAGCGCGGAAAGCGTCGCACAAGGCATGAACTCCGTAGCTTTAGCAACGACCGACAGAAGTCTCCGAAAAATTATTTCACTCGTGAACCGAACTACACGGCCCGAAATCGAACCCACAACCTTCGGAGTCCGAGTCAAACGGCTTGACCACATCGCTACGGAGATTCCCGAAGACTTCTAGCATGGCAAATGTGTTTCATCTTTTTGCAGAGATATATCTCAGAGTAAACATTCAGGCTAACAGAAATAAAAGAGTAAACGTAAAACAAACAGCGATAGTAATAAATAGTCTCACGTTAAAAAAAAAACTACACGAAACATCAGGCGTACAAACAAAGAATATCAGACATAGTTTATGATCTACCCATCCATCATGTGCCATGCCGATAAGCGAGGGCGGTCATGTTTTGCCATCTAACTCGATCCTCAGAGTCGTGGATCAGCTGCGTGTTTCTGTCTAAACCATGCCACGTGGCCAAGCCATCCAGGTATATACTTCTCGGTCTTCCCCCTGGTCTCTTCCCTTCGATCTTGCCTGTTGTCACCAAGTTCTCCAATTCATTTCTTCACATAACATGCCCAAAAGAATTTGACTACCTACGTCTAATGTCTCTAATCAGTTTACGATCTTCATTTGTTTATTGAAGGACTTTTTCATTGGTTTTTCCGTCTGTCCATGGTATTCTTTGCATTTTCCTCAGAAACCACATTTCCACAGTCATCAGATGTTTTTCAGCTTGTCTGCTCAATGTCCAAGCTTCACATCCATACAAAATTACAAGTTCTATGTAGCACTTCAACACTATTTTTCTCGTTTTAATTGTTATCTTTTGATTAGTCAGTGTTTTTTTTTTTCTTGCAAACGGCTACCTTCGCAATGGCAATTCTTGTTCTAATCTCTTCAAGGCATCTCCCATCAGATGTTATGACTGTTCCGAGATAACTGTACCGATTCACTTGTTTAAGAATATGCCCGTTTACTTGTATATTACATTGTGGTATTTCCTTCTTCTCAGTGACGACCATAATCTGTGTCTTCTTACAATTGTGTACAACACCCGCACCTACTAAATGTTGCAGATCCTGTTCATTGTCTGCAATCAAGACTGTATCGTCTGCATATCTAATGTTATTGATCTATCGTCCCCGAATGATGATTCCTTTCATATTTTCTATATTTCTGAAAATATTTGCACTGTACGGGGGAAAAGATCTGAAGACATGTTTACAAGTCTAAGGTCTTTTTTTTTTTTTTTATCAATTTGTAGATCTTCAAGTATCCTTATCATGTCGACATGTCTCACTTTATCGAAAGCCTTTGTGTAGCCAATAAAGCAAAGGTGTAGATCTTTGTTTACTTCTATAGAACGTCCAATTACTGGATTCAATATGTACACAGCATTTACTGTACCCTTGCCTTCTACAAACCCACATTGTTATTTTACTGTTTTAGGTTGTATTTTCTTTCTAACGTTTTGCATGATAATTGTTAACAAAATCTTCTTGATGTGACTCATTATACTAATTCTTCGATGTTGATCACAGAGTAAACATTCAGGCTAATAGAACAGTTTATGATGCAATAGAATAAAATATCTCCAGTTGCAAGAAAAAGATGGAGACATGCTCAGGGAAACCAGAACATTAATATGCGCACTCAGCCTATCAATAAATGTAATAAATGATAGAAATGTTAATATTTAACATTTTAACAGAAAGTAGGGATTAATTAGATTAATGGAAGTGAGTACTGTGTGGGGCGGGGGGGGGGTGCTGTTACGAAGGTGTTTTGAACATATCGCTTACGAAACACAGCTGCGGGTGATTTGGAAGCAGACCGCCTTAATTGATTTTCATACTGTGGTTTGAGCGTCGGTCGTTCAGAAATCATTGGTAAACTACTGAACATAAACTTACCTAGTCAATCACAAACAGCCGAGAAATTCTGAAGCTTACTGCGACGTCCTGTAAAGGGCATGCAGCTAACTTGAGCTGTGGAGAAGTGTACGAAGATACAAGGAACCGAGATAATATACATGAATGTGAGGGGGGGGAGCAGAAGAGAGAGAGAGAGAGAGAGAGAGAGAGAGAGAGAGAGAGAGAGAGAGAGAGAGAGAGAGAGCCAGACGATTTATTAGATGGAGAACAATCGGCAATACAACGCCTGATAAAAGGGAAGACATACCAATGGAACTAATTCTGACAGAAGGCGGCGCCAGCGTCTGTAGCCAGCATGCACTGTGTGTGAAGATCTACATCAGCGATGTTTGGCCCAAAGTTTGGAAGAGCACATCTATACCTCTCTCCCAAATAAAGGAGATTAAAAACCGTGCATAAACTATTGTGCTGTCACACTAATAAGTCATGCTAGCAAAATCCTATTGTGAATGATCATGAACAGGAGTGAAAGGAAGCTAGATTAAAGATTACAAGTATTACAAGTGTTTGTATTGACTGTGCAATTTTTGAAAACATTGTCGTTCTAAGTTTTGTATTTACCTACTGTGGAGTTCATGCAACACAATGCAACATAATAGGTAAATACAAAACTTGGAATGGCAATATTTTCAAACACTGTACAGTCGTTAAAAATACACCCTATAGTCCATCGCCAAATGTGACCTCCCATGTGGACTGAAGGACGATATAGCACCATACTAGGGACATCATGTTATTTGTTTTGTTTCGTGTATCTTCTGCAATTTCAATGCACATTTAATGGGGATTTACATTATAATGTTTGTTCATTTGATAGTGTACCATGTCTGGTCCAAAACTACTTTGTGTGTGACACTGAATCAGTTAACAATAGACTATTTTACAGGTGGAAGATTTTCCCGTGGCAATCGTGCTCAGTGAGCTGTGGAGGAGGTGTGGCCACACGTGCTGTCCGCTGCATGGATACCTTGCAAGATGGGCGTGAGCAGTGGCTGCACGACAGCTTTTGCCCTCTTCCTAAACCTTCCACAACACACCCCTGCAACCCACAGATTTGTCCTCGCTGGTATGCAGGAGAATGGTCACCAGTAAGTCTACAGTTACGTCCAATAAATATTGACACTGTCACCTTTTGTATGTTCTTACGTGCTGTATAATTGTCGTAATGAAGTTTATAAAACAGTTACATGCACAATTTTAATTTTAGCTTAATTTATTAGTCAACCAGTGTTTAACCTCTCGGGTTTGCTGGGCTGATACACTTGCTTTATTAAATTTCATTGTTGTAATTACTGATGACTATGTTCCCTATGTATGTCCCATGTGGTCTAGTGGCTAGGATTCCGCGCTCTTATCGCGCAGATTTTCCCTATATCCAGACCATTTAATATTGGATGTCTTCCTCTTGTGCATTTGTCCTATGTTTGTGCTGTTTTTGGATGTAATGGCGTTTGTCTGTTTACAGTAAAGCTGTTGTATTTGTATCTTTAGATCTTCATACCAACTCCTTTCTGCTGTTTGTTAACTGGTTAGAGGTCCTGGGTAGTTACATAGAACATTAAATTGCATCATACAGCAAAGCCAGTTTTGGCAGACAATATTGCTGTGGGAATATGTGTGTTGTAAATTGTATATTAATTGTATATTTCAGATTGAAGGATTTATCTGTTGCTTCGGTTTATGTTGTGTGATTTCTGCAGTATGCACCTAATGAAATGCAGCGTAATATGTCAGGCAATAAATTGAGCAGTCTATTGTTTGTGTCTTCATAATTCAAATTAAATTGTCTCACGGTGGTTACATAATCCGTAGTTGTTGATTAATATCTCTATAGATATTAATATTGTTCTCATGTTGTTGATGTATAATTTTGTCTTTTGCCATTCTCTGTTTTATTTCAATTTTTCTTGTTCTATCTCCCCATTTACTGTGATATCCATTATTGGCTTCAACGTTTTATTGCTCATTCATTCAGTAGCATGTCCTTTGCAGAACCTCGCTCTTATAACAACCTTCCGGAAAACTTCTCGATCAAGCAAGATGTCCCGCGTCCGATACACTCACCTGGGGATCATCCGCCACATCCTGCAACCATCTTCTCTTTGGCCTTCCTCTTCCTCTCTTCCCAGGCATATACCCCTCCATTATTGTTCTCTCCAAACTTTCATGACGTTTCAAGTGACCAAAATATATCAATTTTCTTTGTTGTATCAACTTTAACAGCTTACCCTCTTCAATATTCAGCTCTTGAAGTATGGATGCATTTGTTCTTTTCTTTACCCAAGATATTCTTAGAACCCGTCTATAACATTTATATTCATAAGCATTTATGTGCTGCTCAGCTTGTTTAGTAAGTGTCCAGGTCTCACAGGCGTATGTTGCAAAGGAAAAGATGCGTGCTTTTAAAAATCTATTTTGTGTAGTTCTATCTGTCCCACTCCATAATTTATTCAGTTGTTTTAGTCTTTGAAGAGCAATTGATAGTCGTCGTTTAATTTATTTCACTGTGTCACCATTGTTGGTAATCAATGACCCAAGATATTCAAAATTTTCCACCACCTCCAATCTTTCCTCATTAACATATATTTCTTTCTCCATAGTAGTTTTATCTATATGCATTATTTTTGTTTTTGCTATGTTAAGATATAAGTTGTGATTCTCACTATTTCTTTGGGCTGAGGTTATACAGTTTTTTATATCATTCTTTGATGTGGATAGTAATACTAGATTGCACGATTTATTGCCTGGCATACTTAGCTGCATTTCATCAGGAATTTGTATCTTCATTATTCAAATTCTCCAACTTGTTTACAAATGTTTTCTGTATATAAATTAAACAGACTTTGGGACAACATGTATGTTAACTGGTTAAGATGTAATATTTGTATTATCTGAGATAGCTGTAGGCAGATTTCTTCAAGTTGATCTAGCCTTCTATGTCGACCCAGCCTAACAAGAGTACCAGGAAATATCTTGAGAAGTAAAGGCGGCTGGCATGACGCTGACCACATCACCCACCCAGTGCCAATTGTTCTATAAAATGTGCTCTAGCACCATATGCCTTCAGGCGTGACTCCATATTTACTTAGTTACAGAAGCTGTTACAGAGCTTTTAAAATCTACTTTTATTATTTTTTTACAAATTATGGAATCCTTACATATAGTTATTTCTTAACAGGCTTTTTTCTTATCAACATCATAAATGATATATTAATTCGAATAGATGAAATGTCAGCTCCAAATGTCATGAATGATCTGTCTCTGCAGTGTAGCGTCACTTGTGGCTGGGGTGAGCAAGTTAGAGAGGTTGTCTGTCGTCACAAAGGTGAAACTTTCTGTGATGTGGACACAAAGCCAGTGACAAGGAGAAACTGTACTACCATCTTTCCTTGCACAGACCCGGATGGTTAGTACACCATATTTGAACTAAATCGGCTCAATGTTATTTTGCTTCATTGTAATCTTGTTTTACTTTTGATATCCGAAAGTAAACTTCTGCATAATAATTGTGTAACATAATGCCCAGGTAATTATTTTCCTGCAAGTCATGGTCGAGGACCCCCATTATTGCTACTATTACCATGCAACTGATTTTAATATGATCAAAATTATATTTTTTATGTTGTCTAAATGTTTTTATTGGTTTCTAAATATCACATTGTTCTGTTAACATTTCTGATTGTCATAATAATTAGCAATTATGTATTTATGTTAATCTGTTAAGCTGTTATCTTGTTATAATACCTAAATTATTTTCACAAAAATGATTCATTTATCCCCCCCTAATAAGTTTGCTACTGTTATAACTCTAACGTCATAACCTTCCTATTTTCTTTATTATTTTCTTTAGCCTACTGTTGTCTTGTCATTACTGTCTGTGTTAATGTGAAAATCAGATTATTGCTTTAAAAGTTGTTGTTGCATTGATATTGTAAATAGTTACTATAATTTGCCATTTTATGTTTTTCTATTATTGCTCAGTATTGTTCTCACAGCCCAAGTCCTGTGTTAAGTTACACTACCATTCACTGCATTTATTTATGGTTTAAAACAAAAAACATAAATGTCTGGTTTGCCTGTTGTTATTATTTACTTCTACACTGGTTTGAAATAAAACTACATTAGTCACTGGAGGTGTACAGCTGTTTGAAGGGAAGCAAATGTATTAATCACAGGAAATGTAAAGCTGTTTCAAGCAATGCAACGACATTAATCACTGAAAATGTAAAGCTATTTCAAGCAATGCAACGACATTAATCACTGAAAATGTAAAGCTATTTCAAGCAATGCAACGACATTAATCACTGGAAATGTAAAGCTGTTTCAAGCAATGCAGCTATATTAATCACTGGAAATGTAAAGCTGTTTCAAGCAACACAACAATAATAATGACTTGAAGTGTAAAGGTAAATGTGCGAGTAATCCAGTGATAGATACCATCATAGGAGTGTGAAATTATAATGACAACACACACTGGGTCATGACCTGGTGAGGTTAGCAGATCCCTGCTTTGCTACAGTTCCCTTTACCAGCACAAAGAAAATCCAAGTGCTTATTTGGTGACAGTGCATCAGAATGATCCACGGTATAAACAGGTCACCACGCCATGAAAGCTGAGCAGTTGGCAACTTAACAATTCAGATGCACCTCTTGCTGCATGCCTTAACCTAGTTAATCCGACAGCTACTCAGATTTTGTCAGTGGCCCTAGCTTTCACTGCCACCACCATATTTCACATTGTTCATTTTTACAGATCCTCGTGAAGTAGCTGAACACGATGAAAATAGTAAGTTTGTTCAGCTTGAACTATATTGTCATTTACAAATATCTTATGACAATAAAATAAAGAATAGTAGCACATCGTTAACAGTTAACATAAGTAAAATAGAAAATTATTACTATTTATTTCTTTATCAATGCTAAACTGACATTAAAATATGTCACAATATACAGAGAAGATAAAAATAACAAATCTTAATTTGTGTTAAAGTAATTTTTATTTTCATATCCTTTACAGGACATCGCTGTCAACATCAGCATCTTTCAGCTGATTGATTTCTTGGCAAGATTATGCTCAGTAGTTTGCCATTGCTTTCTGAGCGACCGGCTCCATACTCTCATAAGTCACTGGCGCGACTAGAACCGCTTATAAATTTTCGTGCGCTCACGTCAACCACGAGAGTATTCGTGGTTACGGAGAAAGCTGCTAACTCCTCGACCAGGGAGACTGGCTAAAGTAAATTTGAAAGTTAAATAATCGTCTTTGCCATAGCAAAAGTTAGAAGGTAATAACTTTAAATATTTTGTTTGATGCCGCAGATTTTGTATCTGGGATTAGATAGGGTATGAGGTTTGAGCATTTGTAGTTGAACTAGAATATGGTATATGCAGGAGCAGCTCGATGTGTTAGGTGCATGTTAATTTCCCTTGCATGAGATTTTTAGGCATAAAGCTGTATACATTTTATAACATTTACTAATTGGGTACAGAATAGAATCCAGAAAGTCTACAACATAAGGATTGTGTTTTCTGAATCTTCCCACTGATTTTTACCAAGTTGTTTACCTCTCGGCAGCCCAAGTTCATTGAAGAAGGAATAGGAAATGACAATGAAATTATCTTAAACTAAATAACTGCAACGTACATGTAGCGGATGAGTCTTCAATATCACTATAGAGCTGGACAATATCAAACTGTAATTGTGTTGGAGCTTGGTTAGTAGGGAAAACCCATGGAACACTGTGTTCCAACTCTTCAGTCTGATTCATTTGTACTTGCATCATTTGATCCCTGAAATGGGCTTGCACTTACTGGAGTGAGGTTGGTGTACAGACTGTCTTCCCAACCTGGTGCTGAAGTACCGTCTCAGTGTTGCGGAGTTCTCCTTCCCCTTGACAACTTCAGAAACCAGCAGGGGGTGTAAGAACTTGACATGTGCAGACAGGCATGTTAAGATGTAATCAGGTCATGATTCAGTACTGCATTCAGGCTGGCTGGGTTTAGTCCTGCGTTGGTCAGTGTCCTCCGTGGGGTTTCGATACTTCATTGTCAGCAAACTGTAACCCAGTGCCCAGACAGCGTTTCTGGTAGATAGCGTAAGACTATGTAGATGTTACTAGGTATTACATAAACTGATGCTTAATTTGTTTGCCAAACTTATCCAGAATCAAAATTGATTTGATAAACTTGTTTCTATCATTAGTTGCAGCAATGGTGAATTTCGTAACTGTGAAAAACATAATCTGTTCGTAGGTATTCTGCTGTAGGTCATTGAATTGTTAGGTCTTCACATTAACTAGGTAATGGCATCATAAAGATGAGGGTGACTAGTCTCTGTCCTTATCTCCTTCCATCTCAGGCAATTTGCACAAACTATCATATTAACCAGAATCCATGTTACAAGGCTGAGTTGACACTAGAGTTGTAATAGTTGGGGTGGAGGGGGTGAGAGAGCTTTATCACTAGCAGAGAGTGAGCCCAGACCAGTATGTTGAGAGGCAAGCATTCTAACTACTTAACCTTCATGTCTCCTCAAATGCCCAAACAATGCCCATATACTGTAGAGAGATACCTCCACAGTGGTGTGGAAAAGTAGGAATTCTACATGTATCAGGTACATTTTATGAGATGCTGACTTTTTTATTTCCTTTTCGAATTCCCAACTTAGAGCAAAGTCAGGGCCTCTGATTTTACAACTTGGGGTATAAGGATGATCTGAGACCTAGTTTGATGCTAGTTATCTGGGTCACAATTACTCAGGATCCAGCCTCACGTGACTGAGCTAACCAGGCACTGTCTCGTGCAGTGGTTCTCAACCTTTTTTGGCCCACCCACCCTTTCACCACATGTCAGAATGTCTTTCCCCCTTTTCAGTGAACGAAAGAAGAAGAATTTTCCCCCTTTTCAAAATTGTCAGTATCAAAAGGTGCATTCAAAATAACATGCCTATAAAACTGAATCCTTATTTCCTTCCATGTTTGTACATAACCTTTACATGCATAGGGCATTTTTTTAGTGTAGTAAAACGTCAAAGAATTGTCACTTAATACACGACACCGGAATGCCAGAGAATTGTGCTTCATCAAACACAACGCTCAATAGAACACCAGGATATTGTGCCTGAAGCCATTTTGAGTCTGCCAATCTGTGGTCTTACTTCCCTTCCCCACCCCACCCAACCCCCTGAAGGGAGGAATTCCCCACTGGTTGAGAACCACTGGTCTAGTGGATACACTAGATAAGGAGGTCGAAGCATTCTTGGTTGGAGGAATTCTTCCTACTTTACAGAGAAATGTCTCGTGGTGAACAAACGTTTCAAACAGAACACTAAAACAGGGATAAATATATATCAGACATTGTAGATGCCAACAGTAACTTTGTTTTCAAACATTTAAGGTTAAGGATATGGGTGCTTAATAATCAAGTTGAACTTACACATATTGTGACATGTAATAAATCACGGATTTTATATATTCATTTATGTAAATTAATGTAGAAATGATTTCTGCTTGACTTACATGTGTGTAAAGCATAACGAGTTGTTGGCTTTCAGCTTGAGCTATGGTTGATGTAGGTAGATTCTAGAGTACCATTGCAAAATCGAAACAATTATTTTGATCCAACATGTATGGAAAGCAAGTTCGACTAATACATGAAATAAGTGTGTGTTTTTTTAAGTAAAGAACACCTCGGTATATAATATTAGTCCCGTATTTGTATATACCAATCACCACTGATTGGGTCATGTTTTTAACATAACACCAGCCACTTTATTTTCCAGAATATTTCCTGGTACCCATTTTAATGACCCATTACAGTTTTAGTAAAATGCCCTGGCTCGAGGAGGATTAGAACACCTGACTGCCAGGTTGGCAGGCAAGCACGCTAGCCTCAACATGACCACAGCTCCTCCCAGTATTTGAGATACTATCATACTTAACCTGCACCTTGCGCTGTAACTTTAATACGCCGTATTCGTGCAAATATATCACATATATGCATTGAACCAAACTTATATTTGAGTAATATATGTATTCTATGCATATTTCCTGTTATTGAGGAATTAACACAGTAACTATTTCTAAATATTCCATTGACAAACTAATTTGTGTTATCAGAGTAATTAATACATTAGCACATTATTAATGAAAATTCTATGAAATTGTCTTGGTAAACATATAGGACTCGTAGAAAGTTGGGAATAATTCAGCTGTTGCTGTAACAATCAACAAACAGCGGTTAGAATATATGTTGCTGTAACAATCAACAAACAGCGGTTAGAATATATGGCGTGACATTATACTTGTTTGACATTAAGAAAGGAGTCCGTCCAGGGGGGATGTGCTGTCCCCTTATTTGTTTAACCTGTACGCCGAAAGTATAATGAGAAATGTCAAGAGATGATATAATCAAGGAGGAATATGATGCCCTAAATATTGGTGATCACGAAATACCAGAGATTGGATATGCTGATGATGCAGTATTACTATCCACATCATAGAATGGTATAGACAAACTAATAACCTGAACCCAAAAGAATAGTGAAAATAAAAAAAAATCACAACTTATACCTTAACATAGCAAAAACAAAGATAATGCATACAGATAAAACAAATATGGTGACAGAAATATATGGTAATGAAGAAAAATTGGGGGTAGTGAAAAATGTTGAATATCTTAGGTTATTAATTACCAACAATGGTTCTATTGCTATTCAGAAACTAAAACAACTGAATAAATTGTTGAGTGGGGCAGACAGAACTACAAAAATTAGATGTTTAAGAGCATGCAACTTCCCCATTGCAACATACGCCTGTGAGACCTGGACACTTACTAAACAAGCAGAACAGCGCATAAATGCCTTTGAATATAAATGTTATAGACGGGTTCTAAGAATATCTTAATACAGAAAAGAACAAATGTATCCATGCAACAAGAACTGAATATTGAAGAAGGCTGGCTACTAAGACGATAAAACAAAGAACATTGAAATATTTTGGTGACTTGAAACGTCATGAAAGTTTGGAGAGAACAATCATGGAGGGGTGTATATGCCTGGGAAGAGAAGAAGAGGAAGGTCAAAGAGAAGATGGGTGCAGGATGTGGTGGATGATCTCCAGATGGGTGTATCGGACGCAGGACGTCTTGCTTATGACAGAGAGGTTTTCCGGTAGGTTGCTATGGGAGCAAAGTTCTGCAAGGGACATGCTACTCAACGAATGCTGTAATAATATTATTAAATAAGCAGAATGATTGACTATTCACTTACTTTATTTGATAATCACTGGTTTGTTTTATTTTAACATTCCTTGTATTGTTAAAATGTGTATGAGCATTCACTTTTCCCAGAAAACTTTGCATAATTTTAGGCTGTTCATTTAATTTGCTGTAAATGTAATAAAACAGCATAACAAAAAAAACATAAATATGAAATGTGTTGTATTTATGAAGACAAAAATCAAATATTTGTTTTCTGGTATATGAAATTATGCTAATAAGTACACTAACAAAAAGTGTTTGCAGACGATTACTACACCAAACACTTTTAACCTAACACTTTGATGCATCTGTCACTTTTATATTTGAAAATAAATCATTGTTGTAACAAAATTATCATACTGTTAGTAATGATTAATGATATTTATCTAATCTCTCTACATTGTTCAGCCTTACTGAACTGTAGTGTTTTAACTTGAGTAAAGAAATAGAAAATAAGAACACCTACTGGCTTAGCCATATTTGTCTGTTTAGATTCGATTCTTCATTGACAGGATTGTAAAATCTTCTTTGAGGATATCTACATTTGTTTTTAAAAATTTTCTTGACAAGTCTAACTAGTTAATGAATATTTATTTAGTTGTTCGGGATGGTACTGAGAGAAAACAATGATAGACAGTGTTATGTTTTTGTTTTGGACCATCACAAAGCATAAGCCAGCATAAATTACTGATTGCCATTAGACTTATAGTTTTTTGTTGTAATAACGATCCTGTATAAAGTCCCTAAGCGTAAAAAAACAACCAGCCCTAGGCAGTTGATGAAAATTACCAAACAATTAGCCATTGTTTTAACTAAGGATTTCCAGTGTTCACTAAATGATTATATCTGACTCATTCACGAAGATAATCTGAGTTAAGGAATGTGTATGAATGCAAAGATCAAGGGAGATCAAGAGATAACTTTTAGGGATGGTTGATTACTTTGCTATTCCACTTTGCTATCCCATAACTTTTAGGGGTGGTTGATTACTTTGCTATTCCATAACTTTTAGGGGTGGTTGATTACTTTGCTATTCCACTTTGCTATCCCATATTTTTAGGTGTGGTTGATTACTTTGCTATTCCGCTTTGCCATCCCATAACTTTTAGGGATGGTTGATTACTTTGCTATTCCATAACTTTTAGGGATGGTTGATTACTTTGCTATTCCACTTTGCTGTCCCATAACTTTTAGGGGTGGTTGATTACTTTGCTATTCCATAACTTTTAGGGGTGGTTGATTACTTTGCTATTCCACTTTGCTATCCCATATTTTTAGGTGTGGTTGATTACTTTGCTATTCCGCTTTGCCATCCCATAACTTTTAGGGATGGTTGATTACTTTGCTATTCCACTTTGCTATCCCATAACTTTTAGGGATGGTTGATTACTTTGCCATCCCATAACTTTTAGGGGTGGTTGATTACTTTGCCATCCCATAACTTTTAGGGATGGTTGATTACTTTGCCATCCCATAACTTTTAGGGATGGTTGATTACTTTGCTATTCCACTTTGCTATCCCATAACTTTTAGGGATGGTTGATTACTTTGCTATTCCACTTTGCTATCCCATAACTTTTAGGTGTGGTTGATTACTTTGCTATTCCACTTTGCTATCCCATAACTTTTAGGGATGGTTGATTACTTTGCTATTCCACCTTGCTATCCCATAACTTTTAGGGATGGTTGATTACTTTGCCATCCCATAACTTTTAGGGATGGTTGATTACTTTGCTATTCCACTTTGCTATCCCATAACTTTTAGGGATGGTTGATTACTTTGCTATTCCACTTTGCTATCCCATAACTTTTAGGTGTGGTTGATTACTTTGCTATTCCACTTTGCTATCCCATAACTTTTAGGGATGGTTGATTACTTTGCTATCCCATAACTTTTAGGGATGGTTGATTACTTTGCTATTCCACCTTGCTATCCCATAACTTTTAGGGATGGTTGATTACTTTGCTATTCCACCTTACTATCCCATAACTTTTAGGGATGGTTGATTACTTTGCTATTCCACTTTCCTATCCCATAACTTTAGGGATGGTTGATTACTTTGCTATTCCATTTTGCTATCCCATAACTTTAGGGATGGTTAATGACTTTGCTATTCCATTTTGCTATCCCATAACTTTTAGGAATGGTTGATGACTTTGCTATTCCACTTTACTGTCCCATAACTTTTAGGGATGGTTGATTACTTTGCTATTCCACTTTGCTATTCCATTTTGCTATTCCACTATGCTATTCCACTTTGCTATTCCACTTTGCTATTCCACTTTGCTATTCCACTTCGCTATTCCACTTTGCTATTCCGCTTTGCTATTCCACTTTGCTATTCCACTTTGCTATTCTACTTCGCTATTCCACTTTGCTATTCCACTTTTCTATTCCACTTTGCTGTCCCACCTGCTGTGGGGTTTGTGAAGTGTTAGCACCATCACAGTTCTTAGGCCTGAGTACACAAGAAAAGGTGGCCAGTCTTTCTCTCTCCTAGTGAATAATGAGAGCTGGCATAGAACCCCCGACTGCTCACTCTCATGCCATAGTCAACGTTACAAACATGACACCAACACACATTTGCTAATACATCCATTCTAAAATAGATATTTATAAAACTGACATACATTGCTATACATATTTTTTTAAATTGTATTAGTTGTGTTCAAACTTTCTCATCCTGTTACCCAACAAAAATTATCTAATAAACTACTTGTCATTGTTAATATCTTAACTTAAGCATAGACAACAATAATTTAACAGATGAAATATGTTATATATTATAATGGACATATTTATTGTAAAGTAAATATGAATAATGAATATATTGTTACATAAAAAAGTTAATTGCATCTTCTTTACAGCATGGCACAGTCAAAACCAGCATTTTTTGCTGTTGTGATCTCTTGGCAAGTTTATGTTCACTAATTTGCCATTGTTTTCTGAATGACCGGCACCCATACCAGTTTGTAAAAACCAACGCAAGGCAGTCTGCTGTCAACTCGCCCGCAGCTGTGTTTCGAACGCGGGTATGAGGGATTACAAACTGCGTCTGTAACCCCTTTGCCAATATTGTTACAAACCAAATAACATACTGTGAGTCAGAAACTTGAAAGTGTTGAAGTTTCCATATTATAGCATGAGGTGTTTAAAAAAAAACATAATGAGCCAAACTCATGTTATACAGGAAACATACTTTACTGAATAATTATAATTTGTCAAATCAATTGACTGACACGGCATTGAATGTAATAATGTCAAGAAAGTGAGTGAGAATAGCACTGAAGAAAAATATCGTTTGATAACACTTAGCCCAATTACTCATGGGATTTTGTAATTTTTCACAACTCATGACACATTTTTAGTGAGATGTTTCAATTTGCAATTCTGTAATTGTTCACAGCACGTGCCACATTGTGAAAACATAATGTGCATAGTGTGCCTTATCAATCTGAGATAGTTACAGTTATAGTTATTGTCAATGTTGATGTCAGCACTTCCACATTTTCAACTTCTAACGAGAAAGCGTCTTCACATGTTCTTCAGCATTTTGATGAAAGCACCTTCACAATTCTTTCAATATTTTTATAAGCACTTTCACATTTTTCTTCATCATGTTGGAAGCATTTTCACATTTTTCTCAATAGCTATGGACACACTTTTACAATTTTACAATTTTTTTAGTCTTGGTGAAAACAACCACACATTTTTCTGTATAATTTAGATTAAAATATTTTGACACATTTATCTAAAGACTGATTAAAGTACTATCATAATTTCCCTATACACAAACATGTTTTTCCCCCACACTGTCATGAACGTTTTTCAAGTTTATGATCTAACAAGACTTAACCATTTCCTATTATTTATTTGCAACCTAGAAATTCAATGTTTAAATCCAGAAAACAATTGTTTTACATTTCTCTAAAACTGATATCAAAGTGAATGTTACAGCTTGAATTGTTATTTGTTTTCTTGTAATGTGGTTGTGTTTTTACATTATCATTGTATTTATATTTTAAAAAATATCTTTTTGATAAATTATGAATGTGTGGGTATGGGAAGGTGTTATATAACATGTTGTTTAACCTGTGTAATTACAATACATACACAAATAAACTAGATGGTTGAGAGAAATCCTGTGTTAAAGATTACCATCGCTTAAAAGTGATGTGTATCTTACTGAAATCAATAAGCTGCCTTGACATTATAAATTATTAAATATTACAGTAAAAGTAAAAGCATACTTCATAATGTGAGCAATGTAATCAGTAGAGACAATCGTCCTGATTGGCATTGCTCTCTGATTGAAATTTATTGTTTCTTAATTCTAAAGAAATGATTTTGTTTTCAGTTGGTGGGCAGGAGCTAACTTTGGAATTGAAGAAAAACAAACATGAAAATTATGTAATTATTAAGGAGGATGATGTGGATAAGTTTGATATGAGCTCACCAAAGTAAGTCATGAAATTTTAGATGTGCTTATATTTAAAGAGATTAGTTCAATTTAGACTCATTTATCATTTCGGGCCATGCTTTCCAGTTTGAACATTGAAAATTTAAAACATGACAGAATTCTACATTAAAGAAGTGCCTTTAATTTATATGTGGCGAGTGCAGAAATTCAGATGCCAAGGCACATGGATAACATCAGATGGAAAATGCATCACTGAGATAAAGAACAGAATAGGACAAGCAAAAACTGCATTCTGTCAAATGAAGAGCGTGTTGTTCTTGAAAGTTAGAAAAAGAGTTTTTGCATGTTATATAGAACAAATTTTAACATACAGCTGCGAATCCTGGACAATTAGTAAACAGGTGGAAAAAATCTCTAGAAGCCTTGGAAATGTGCTTTTATTTTTTTTTTTAAAATACTGAAAATTAATTGGAAAATTAGCAATCTGGGTATTCTGGGAGTAGCTACGTCGCAAAGACAACTTATCACAAATATCAGAAAGAAGCAGTCATCATTTTTGGCCACATGAAAAGACAAAAACTGGAACATGCTGTGACAAATCGGAAAGATTTGTGGAAAGAGAAATAGAAGAAGACAGCGTGAGAAAATTCTTGAGGAGTCAACACACAAACTGATCCATGCCGTCGGAGATCGAAATTTGTGGAGAAGCATGATCACCGACGACAGCCGGCAAGGTATTGGATGATTATGATTTTATTTAGTGCAATTAATAATAATTTATCTTCATTTTATGAGATTATCTAAGGTAGCTGGGTAGGGTGAATCCTATCAATGAAAGATGTCAGAGTCGAGGATCCCATTGGCCTGGGCTCCCAGGCTGACTCACCCTATAATCTGTACTAGGACATTTCCTGAGAAGTGAGGACAGTCGGTGTGACATCACCCTTCATGTGCCAATTGGTCTAAAAACACATCCAATATGCCTCATGAAAAGGGGTGAAAAGAGGTGTTTTACTTTACATTATCCCAAATTTGCCACGTTGATCTCTCTTGGACTAAATGCGGCTAGCATGATACTGTCCACATAACCCAAGGTATGCTATTGATTCAGCAACATTATGGGTACAAGATCATGTCCTTAATAGGGGTCAGCATGGCTGAATGGGTAAGAGCACTCATTCTGGAAACATGCGGTGTATTGATGCTGAGGTTAGGGGGGGGGGGGGGGGGTTCAACCCTACACCGGTCAGTTGGACTAAAATACTGACTTCTCATCCTTAACTTGGGGACATAAATGACAAGTACCTTTGAAGTCGGAGTGGGTTCGCCTGATGGCGAGGGACACTGGTAATAGGTCAAGCTAATCCACTCACAAAATTGAGTCCAGTGCTACTATAAGTAGCGTGTATGAACTACACTTGAGGTAAAAGCGAGCGAGCACAAAATAAATATATTCTTAATGTAAGTATTGCTTGTAAATGTTACTTTTGATGTGCTTGTATGTTTCTATGTAAAAATGATTGATTTCCCCAATGGCACTATCCGCACAGATTTGTTGTATCCAGTTGGAGTCCTTGCAGTTCTACTTGTGGAATAGCTCATCGTACCAGATATGTCCGGTGTCAGGTACATCTTGTCTACTTACAGGACATGGTTGACTTGGCCGATTCTGAATGCTCAGGTGTGTTTAAAATAGCACAATGAAAACTTATGGTATTTTTAGCATATAAAATATTCAGTTATTAAACTTTCAGTATTTCGCTAAAAGGTATTTAAAAATATAACTACGCTTGCTAACTGAAGATAAGCTGTCTATTGTCTAGCCCCAGGTGGATGATGTGACTTTTCCTAACCACACTTGCCTTTAAATCTTAAATTTGTATTCTAAAGCCAAACAAATGGTCAAGCTGTATGTCTCATGCTCTGAAGGTCGTGGGTTTGTTTTCAGATTGTGTCGTTCAGACCACAGGTGTCATATCCCCCGTGGGGTCATCACTGTAACTACGGAGTTCGTGTTTTCTGTGATGCTCTTGCCAGGTGATTTGCCATTCTGCAGAGAAAGACCAACCCAGATGGGTAAAACCCAGTGCAATAGAGTCAATCCTCACGACAAAAAGAAAAACGTGTTGACTATTTACTTCACACTTGGTCATTTACCCAGAGTTTTCATGATAAACTTATCCAAAATTAATAATTTTAGTGTAAACATGTCAGAATTATAAAAATACAATTTTTAGATGATGATAATTGTAAAGAGGTTTATGGTTATTCCAAGAACTATAATCGTAAAATATTATTATACCACATTGGCACCTTGCCGTCTTGACAGACGATAGTTTGTGCTTTAAAAAGGCATAATAACTTTTAACTATGGCGGTAGCGAGTGTGACTGATAAGGCCAATTTGCGCTGTAAATGTCCGTTCACAGTGGGTGCATGTGAACACGTGGTCATTTCCACCATCATGCACCATCTTACGTCTCAAACGCTTGGTGTGTGACTTTTCTGCAATAATTTTCTCCTTTGACTTTATTCCATTTCTGATATTTGCCCTCCATGCAACACGTTCAGCGGCGACTTGCTCCCAATGTGCATTATCAAAGCCTGTATCAATCATGTCCCGCTTACACACATCTTTATATCGTAGTAGAGGCCGACCCTGAGATCTCTTACCCATCTGTAATTCACCAAAAAAGATATCCTTTGGTATTCTACCATCATCCATCCGCCTAAGATGTCCTATCCATTTAAGTCTACGAAGACTGAGCATGGAATAAACTGTCACACAACCTGATCTTTCCAATACTTCAGTATTTGTGATTTTGTCTTGCCACTTAATACCAAGAATTCTTCGCAGACACCGCATATGAAAGCTGTTTAAATTGTTCTCTTGGTGTGAGTAAGTTGTCCAGGTTTCACTGCCATAGAGAAGAGTACTAAGGACACAGGCTTGATAGACAAGGACTTTTGTTTTGGCAGTAAGCTTCCTGTTCTCCCAGACTCTTTTTCTTAACCTGTTCATTGTTGTTGCTGCCTTACCAATCCGGATGTTGATTTCCTGATCTAGGGATAATTTGCTATTTACCACCGATCCTAGATATGTAAAATGGTCTACTATCTCTAGTTCGGCGTCGTCAATAAAGATTGATGGTACCCCATGTGCACCTTGTGACATAATCTGTGTCTTCTTTTTGCTAATTGTTAAACCAAATTCAGAACAAGCATTGGAGAATGCAGATAGTAGACATTGCAATTCTTCCTCAGAGTGGGTCGTAACTGCAGCATCATCTGCAAAAAGCAACTCTCTGATCAGTACCCTCCTAATTTTGGTCTTAGCCTTCAATCTCTGAGCATTGTAGAGGCCGCCATCTGAGCGTGAGTGAATGTATATACCACCATCCTGATCACGAAATGCATATTTCAGTAGAAGTGAAAAGTATATTCCAAAGAGGGTGGGAGCTAGTACACAACCTTGCTTAACTCCACTCTTGATTTCAAATTCTTCAGAAGTTGCACCATCAAACTTGATTATACCCTTCATGCCTGTGTGGAACGATTCCACAATGGACAGAAGAGTTGGTGGGCAGCCAATCTTCTTTAGTGCCTTGAACAGACCCTCACGACTGACCAAATCAAATGCCTTTGTGAGGTCGATGAAGGCAATAAACAGTGGTTGATTCTGTTCACGGCATTTCTCTTGCATTTGTCGCAATGAGAATATCATATCAGTGGTAGACCGGTTCTGTCGAAAGCCACACTGTGATTCGGGGTAGACTTGATCTCCTAGGACTTGAAGTCTGCGCAGAACAATTCTGGCAAATACTTTTCCAACAATACACAGAAGTGAGATACCCCTATAGTTGTTGCAGTCGCTCCGATCGCCCTTGTTCTTGTACAGTGTTATGATGCTTGAATCTTTGAAATCCTGTGGGACTTGTCCTTCACGCCAGCATAGCTCTATTAGCTGGTGGATCTGTATAGTGAGTGTGTCTTGCCCACTCCTGATAACCTCTATTGGAATCCCATCCTTACCTGGAGCCTTGCCAGATGCAAGTTCATTTACAGCACACTTAACTTCTGTTATGGTGGGAAGTGTGTCCAGGTGGTCAAGAGTTGGTAGAGCCTCTATGGCGTTGAGGGCATTATCCGCTAGTTTGGTCTCACTTGAGTAAAGCTCCAAATAGTGCTCTACCCATCTGTCCATCTGCTGTTTCTTATCAGTGATGACTTCTCCAGTCAAGGTTTTCAATGGTGCACTTCTTTTGATCACTGGACCACATGCTTTCTTTATTCCTTCATACATGCTTCTTATGTCTCCCTTATCACTTGCGATTTGAATGGACTCACATAACTTGATCCAATAATCATTTGCACACTGCCTGGCAGCCTTTTGCACATCCTTCCTAGCTTGCCTTAGCTCACTCAGAGTGTTACGCGTTGGTCTTTCCTTGTTTCTTAAGAGAGCTTTCTTCTTCTTATCAATCAAGGGCTGCAGAGTCTCGCTGTTGGCCGCAAACTAGTCTTGCCTCTTATGATCCACAGTGCCGTAAACCTTTACGGCAGTTTTACAAAGAGTTTCCTTAAGTTTATTCCATTTATCATTTACTGTACAATTTTCTGGTGTATCAGTGAAAGCGTCTTCAAGTTGCTGTTGAAACTGAAAGCACTTTTCAGGATCATGAGTGTTAATAATATTAATCCTGGGGTTAGATTTGTGTTTAGCTGTGTAGATTCTCTTTGGTCTCAGTCTAACCCTTGCAACAACCAAAGAATGATCCGTATCACAGTCAGCACTGTGGTAACTACGAGTCAATGATATATGGTTCAGATGTTGTCTCCGTGTGATGATGAAGTCCAGCTGGTGCCAATGGCCGGATCTTGGATGTTTCCATGTGACCTTATGTATCTCTTTTGTTTTAAAAAAAGAGTTTGTAATACATAGGTCATTACTGGTGCAATGCTCCAGCAGCCTTTGCCCATTTTCATTCATGCGACCGATGTTGTATTTTCCAAGGCATACTGGCCATGAACTCGAGTCCTTGCCCACACGAGCATTGAAATCACCGAGCATATAAATGTAGTCGGATTTTGGAACTGCCTTGATCACAGAGTCTAACTCCTCATAGAACAAATCCTTCACATCATCAGAGGAATCGAGTGTCGGTGCATATGCAGTAATAATGGTGGCAAACCCACAAGAGGTTGCCAAGCGCAGGGATAATAGTCTTTCATTTCCTCCTGCTGGAATTTCAATCATTCCCAGTAGCGAATTCTTCACTGCAAAGCCCACACCGTGTTGCCTTTTTTCTGCCTGCCCTTTACCCTTCCAGAAAAAGGTGTAGTTGTTTTCCCTGAGTGACCCTTCCTCAGCGAGGCGAGTCTCCTGCAGGCCAGCAATATCAATGTTAAGACGATTGAGTTCGGCATCAATCACAGCCGTTTTTCTCACATCGTCAATATTGGTCAAGTCAGTGGAAAATCCTGGACACATGGTTCTCACGTTCCAGGTTGCAAGCCGTAGCTTGAGGTTTCTATTTATATTTTTGTTTGTACCTGGTGCATTGGTTTTACAGCCTGCGATTCAGATTTTGTCCTAGCCCCAAGCACCCATTGAAGCAGGCAGGCTGTGGCGGATCAGCACCCAATTGGCTGGGGGCTGCCCAGCTTGAGGCGGGCGGTAGCTGATCAGTGACACCTATAGGTGTCTCCCACCGTCAGAGGCAACGCGTGGCGCCCCATGTCTACGCCAACTGACAAGGACTTATAACCCGTAACAGTTGCCTCTCGCTTTGATTCCGAGACCAGTTAAGACCAGGGATGGAGTTATTGCCTCTCCATAGCACAAAGCCTGGGCTAAAATATAGAGATCATGTGTTGCCCATGCAGCATGATCCCTCTCTCGGCCTGCCTAGTTCACTCCAGAGGAAAGGTAACACCCCTACATCTGGAACAAGACAAGCTGCAGAAGCTGCCGGATCAGCAAAGCAATGCTCTAACTGTCCGCCTGTCGGAGCTTCGATCCTAGACCAGTCGCCAACCAAGGCTTAGGGCCTGGTCTGCCCTGCCATGACAATTTTGTCTTTAGCTTGCATTTCCTCGCACCAGGGTAAGGCTTGTACCCTCCCAATTGCGCTCTTCCGCCCGAAGCCGTTGGCACAATGTGGGGTGTCGGGTTTGGTAAGCGCCGCCCAACGTTCGGCGCTAACAGAAACCAGGTAGTACCGTCTACTGTTATACGGTAGCTCAGTCATATCTGACTAAGACCTGACTTTCTATATTATGCCAATTGGTAAAATAATGACGATTCAACATGCAACATTTGTTACTGTTAGAAATTATAACACAAAACAATATCCTTGAAAAATGACTGATCATTGGTCCTCGTGTGTACATGTAGAATGGTTCGATGTTTTTTGTAAAGGATCACTTTGATTGCACATAGGTATATCCTTTAATATGTCAGTCTCCTCCCATAGACCACACAGTGAAAATCTCAGCACCATGCACGTCCTCTGTAGCACCAGGGAGAGTCTACATGTTTCTTTAGCGATTACTACACATACTTCTTCCTCTTCTTCTGCGTTCATCCGGATTTTTTTTATCGGACGTGACTGCGTTGTGCCTGTTTACAGCAGAGCTGCGTTCTTGCGCCGTTAGGCCGACACATCCGACTTCTGCGGGCATTTGTTGACCGGGTTAACCTTCCCGGGGACTACACATACTATAATTGTGTGTGTGTGTGTGTGGGGGGGGGGGTGTTCTCTATTTTAGGAAATATTGCCTGGACAGAGCCTCGTCAGAGACTTGTATTCAATGTTCAACAGCAAAGGAGTTTACCATGAACAACATACACACAGGTCCATATATATGTGACATTCATATCGCTTTCTGGAACCAGTATAAAGTCTGCCTCAAAAGAGTCTTTATGTAATTGAAGTTACCCTTGTGTTTGTATAGCTACATTAATGAAGCAGTGCGCATGACCAATTACCACAACGATCTCCATTCAACAGACCTGAAGCCACCAGTGAGTGAAATATGTAAGCTAGAACCATGCTACAATGACTACAAGTGGATGCCAAGGGGCATGACACCGTGCAGTAGAAGCTGCCTTGGTGGGACACAGGTAAATATTGACAACTAGCTCAGTCAGTCTGTCTATCATGAATCTTTAACGCTCGCTATCTCTCACCTTTGTTGTACACTCTGACAGACTGCTGTTCACCCATCTCTTGATGCTATCAGCCCACTTGTATTGCTGTCTACCTTTGCTCACCTACCTTTAACTTTTCCCCCCAGCATGGTTACTATTTCAGTTTCAAAATTTGTCAAAGGCCACAGTTTCCTCCAACACAATGTTGTCTGATCTAGTGCCTTCCCCTTCTCTATGTAATATAATGTCTCAACTTCTGCAGTACTCTAGTATCCACTTTATATAATATGATTGCTCAACTTCTGCAGCACTCTGGTATCCACTTTATGAAGCTGAATCAACCCCAGAGCTGTACTGGTTCTGACAAAATAATCCTGTCACTATAGGGTATTAAACCAGAGACATCAGAAGCACTGTGTTAATAAGCAAGCACACTAACCACTATGGGAGTCATGGTAGTGCGCTGGCCAGTGTGCTTGCCTGCCAGACTGGTAGTCATGCAGTCAACTCGCCACAGAGGTGGATGTTTTGTTCACCCAGCTTAAAAGCAGTACTAGAAAAGATCATGGGAAGTAAAGGTGGTTGGCATACATTGTATTGTCCTCATCTCCGGTTGAGTGTCGACTGGTCTATTCAAATATGGGGTTATCCCCATATACCCGGTGTACCTCATGGCATTTACAAAAGTCCTTTATTTCCGCCAGCTCTGTGGCAAAGGGGTTACAAATGCAATTCATAGTTTCTCATAGCACATTCACAACACAGCTGCAGGTGATTTGGAAGAAGACCGCCTTATCTTGGTTTCCATACAATGGTATGAGTGCTGGTCGTTCAGAAAGCGAAGGCAAACTACTGAATATGTAATTAACTCTTTTGTGTAACTTCTACAAATTACAGTTCCATCACTGCTTACTTGTAAACTATTTTTTTTTTTACGTTGAAAGTGAGAAAGTCTATATTCCAAGAACTGTCAGCTCAGCCCAGCTAACTATAACACAATAACAGGTTTCATACCAGGAATCTGTGGTGGGCATGTGAAGTGTTAGACCACCACATTTTGTAGGCCTAAGTGCACGGAGGAATAGGGGGCCAGTCTTTTTCTGTAGTGAATGTCAAGGGCTGGCACCAAACCCTCACCCAACTGTATTCATGCCTTTGTCCGGATAATGTACTAACCATTAATCAAATGCACCTGCTTCAGTTGCCCATATACCACCATAGTTGCTGGTCAGTTTTTCATGATCTGCCATTATAATTTCTGTAATGAAATACTTATTTTACTTTAGGAAACTTCATTTGAATGTGTCCACAAAAGTAATGGAACTACTTTCTCAGATGAGAACTGTCTGTACGCTCCAAAGCTGCCTGTAGAAAGAAGAGTTTGCAATGATTTTGCATGTCCCCAAAGGTAAGATATATTGACACAACTTTCAGCATAAGTTTTTTTTTTTTAATTCTGGTCTGAACATGGTTTTTTTTCATAAAACTCTTTCAACTCTTTCTGTACACATCCACTAATTTCATTATTATGTTAATTCTTAAAGGATGAGGCAATCTTCCGTCTTTTGTGGGAAATTTGTCTCTTCATGTTTTCATTTACTGTTGAAGAAGTTTGATTCCCATGTTTGGTGGAAATATGACTCTTCATTTACTGTTCAAGAAGAATAAGAGTTCGTTATTTCCCATGTTTCTTAATAGACCAAAAAAACTACTTAGTCCATGAAAACTGAAGCAACATATAAAAAGTCTGAAAAAAATAATTAAATTACTAAAGTCTAATATTCCCATTTCCCATTTTCCAGCCCAAAATTTCCCATTTATAGTGGAAAATTTGTCTTTTCACGTTTTTATTTACCGTTGAAGAAATTTCATTCCCATACTTGATGAAGAATGTGTCCCTTCATCTTTTCATGTACTATTGCAGATGTGTAACAGTAAGTTATTTCCCATGTTTCTTTATAGACAAAAGAAAAACAAAACTAGTACATGAAAAGAGAAACACTATATAAAAAGTATGAAAAAAAAATTATAAAAGTGTTAAAAGTTATTGGTTCTTTCAGATTCAACTTTATAGCACTTTAGGCAAGCGTATAAATGTTCTCTATTTCTCTCAACAAATGCCACAAGCTGAAAATGCCGATTGTTCCAGTAACAAACTGATTATAAATACTTAAGATTTGTCCCTTCATATGTCCATCCTTGTCAGAATCACACTTAAGCTCAAACTTAAATAGGTTGCTTTGTCTGTTAAGATGTCTTCAATTGTCAGTTATTTAGTCTCCTAAATAATTTCCTTGTCAGTCATAAGTGTTGTGACTACCAGTGCTCTTGAAGATAGCATATCCCTTTGCTTGTTGGCTCTCACTGCAGCATGATCCAAGCAGTATATCCATGTAAGTTCTTGTAAGAGACATGTCTATGCTTGTCACTCATGTCACATCTGTCCACTTTGAATTTTACATGGTAAGAATTCAGAATCAGACACAATTATTATTCTGATGAATTTTGTATCAGTCTACTCAAAGTCACAGTGATCATAGCCACTTGCATCTTCTCACTTGAGGATGTAGCCCTAGATGCTCTTTTCTACTCCTCCGGGACCTTACCCACATGAGCTTATTTTACTTTATTATTTATGATAATTTTCAAATGATAGTGTTGCAGAACTTATATAATATGCAAGCTTCTTTGATCAAAATACATTTCTAGACAAACCATTAGTGCTAAATTAAATTAGTTGTTCTAGAATAAGTGATGGAAAGCACGGTTCTGGAAGGAGAGGCAGGGTTGACTAGCCTGAAGAAGGATATTGGACATCGCAGACACCTTGTTCATGAGGCAGGACACATGGCACCAGATAAAGACACTGCAGTGGACTGTGATTAGAGTTACATTCTGCCAAGGACGTGTTACATGATGAGGATGTTCTGATATATGCTTCTTGAAAACGAACCATCTGCTTCTTCTTTTTCTGCCCTTCATTCCCTATCAGGCCATAGGCCCTCAACCAACCCACGCCAAGCCATCTTATCTTTTGCTATCTCCTGCAGCTCCATTTTCTCTCAATATTATTAATCTCTGTCTCTATTTCTTTCCTCAATGTGTCTTTAGGTCCCCCATTATTTCGTTCGCCTTGTGGATTTCAGGTCTACTTATATTGTCCTCAATTTTTATCAGCGTGTCCTATCCATCACAGGTCCTATCCATTGGCAGCATCTTTTATCACCTTTTAGTTCACTGGAATTTGTTTCGTTCTCTCCATTAGCTCTACATTGAACCAATTGCAGTGAGGGAAATAATGAATGCAACGATGTTCATCATATTAGCATAAAATAACTTCACACTAATATCACTTATTTATGAGCATGGCAACTATGCAGACATGTTTTGTCATATTTTTGTTTTCTCTTATCATACCAGATGGCGAATTGGTGACTTTGGTGAGTGTTCTACTACATGTGGTGGTGGAGTGATGATCCGAGATGTAAGGTGTATCCAACAAGTTGACATTGTCCTTGATCGCGTCTTGAACCTGCCTGATGTCATGTGTGAGCACCCTATCCCACTGAGAGTTAGAGAATGCAACACTCAGCTGTGCCCTGCCAACTGGGCTTCTGGATTTTGGTCTGAGGTAAGCCCCATCATGACTATTTACACATTTGTTATTTACTTCATCAACTACTAGATTATGGAACATCCAGTGGCAGAATTTATTTTGTTTATATTTCTTAACTCTGGAGTGTTTAATTTCAGTTGCAGATTGTCAAGTTCCAATTTATTGTGTGTGTGTGGGTGTGTATGTGGGTGGGTGGGTGTGTGTTGGTGTGTGGTATTTGATAAATGTAATTAATTTACACCGGATATTCACAATCCCGCATACCGGGTTCGAAAACTAGCTGCAGGCGATTTTAAGCATACCACTTAGTGCTGTTTATCATACAGTCGTATGAGCGTCGATCATTCATAAACTAGCCCAGTAAATGACAAACAGCCAAACATGCTGGGGATGACTGCAGCGTCCAGGAAAGACATGCAACTAACTAAAAAATCATTTGCTTCGTATTTTTCATTCTCTATCTAATTGCCAGAAGGCTGACACTGTCAGTGGCTAATAGTAATTACCAAGTTTACCCTAGAAAAATAAGTTGTTTTTTTGTAAATCATGTAAATAAATTTGTCCCCAAAGTGTTTGTCATCTGGCCTGGTGGTCATCTGTTCAAAACCCCAATGAGGCAGGGATTCTTTCAATGACCTGGTCCTCCAGGTAATCCCAGCCTAAAATGGTACCAGGAAATGTTCTGTGGAGTAAAGATTAGTCGGCATGGTATTGACCACATCATCTATTGTGTTCCAATTGGTCTATAAAACTATGACCCTAGCACTATATTGACCACATCATCTGTTGTGAACCAATTGGTCTATAAAACTATGACCCTTGTACTATATTGACCACATCATCTATTGTGAACTGATTGGTGTATACAACTATGACCCTAGCACTATATTGACCACATCATCTGTTGTGAACCAATTGGTCTATAAAACTATGACCCTTGTACTATATTGACCACATCATCTGTTGTGAACCGATTGGTCTATAAAACTATGACCCTTGTACTATATTGACCACATCATCTATTGTGAACTGATTGGTGTATACAACTATGACCCTAGCACTATATTGACCACATCATCTGTTGTGAACCAATTGGTCTATAAAACTATGACCCTTGTACTATATTGACCACATCATCTGTTGTGAACCAATTGGTCTATAAAACTATGACCCTTGTACTATATTGACCACATCATCTATTGTGAACTGATTGGTCTATAAAACTATGACCATGTACTATATTGACCACATCATCTGTTGTGAACCAATTGGTCTATAAAACTATGACCCTTGTACTATATTGACCACATCATCTATTGTGAACCTGATTGGTCTATACAACTATGACCCTAGCACTATATTGACCACATCATCTGTTGTGAACCAATTGGTCTATAAAACTATGACCCTTGTACTATATTGACCACATCATCTATTGTGAACTGATTGGTCTATAAAACTATGACCCTTGTACTATATTGACCACATCATCTGTTGTGAACCAATTGGTCTATAAAACTATGACCCTTGTACTATATTGACCACATCATCTATTGTGAACTGATTGGTCTATAAAACTATGACCCTTGTACTATATTGACCACATCATCTGTTGTGAACCAATTGGTCTATACAACTATGACCCTTGTACTATATTGACCACATCATCTATTGTGAACTGATTGGTCTATAAAACTATGACTCTTGTACTATATTGACCACATCATCTGTTGTGAACCAATTGGTCTATAAAACTATGACCCTTGTACTATATTGACCACATCATCTATTGTGAACTGATTGGTCTATACAACTATGACCCTAGCACTATATTGACCACATCATCTGTTGTGAACCAATTGGTCTATAAAATTATTACCCTTGTACTATATTGACCACATCATCTGTTGTGAACCAATTGGTCTATAAAACTATGACCCTTGTACTATATTGACCACATCATCTATTGTGAACTGATTGGTCTATAAAACTATGACCCTTGTACTATATTGACCACATCATCTATTGTGAACTGATTGGTCTATAAAACTATGACCCTTGTACTATATTGACCACATCATCTGTTGTGAACCAATTGGTCTATAAAACTATGACCCTTGTACTATATTGACCACATCATCTATTATGAACTGATTGGTCTATACAACTATGACCCTAGCACTATATTGACCACATCATCTGTTGTGAACCAATTGGTCTATAAAACTATGACCCTTGTACTATATTGACCACATCATCTATTGTGAACCAATTGGTCTATAAATCTATGACCCTAGCACTATATACCTGATACATTTTAAGGCAAATAAAAGGGTCCTTACTGGCCATATACCCAATATGCTTACGATGTGAAAATGTGTCCTTTACTTATTGTTTTAAAACAAGTGTTTTGTCCACTGCTTCAATGATTTTTTGTGTTTTTCTCAAACTACTTGTACTATATTTACACGCAATATTTGTATTAATGTAAGGTGTGGGAATATTTTAAAAAACATGTCATGAGAGGAAGTGTGTGATTCTTAAACACATTGAAATATTCACGTTACGTTTTCTCTATCTCGACACAAATCTGCATTGTTATGAATGTTTTCACCAGTCTTTATCCATTTGCTTTTTACTTGATGAATTGTGTTTACCTTATGTGTCTTAAGCCTGTTCTCTCCAGGTCTTTAATTTCTCAATATCTGTGATGTATCTTCAGAGATATCTATTTACGTATGACACTTTCTCCTGTCCAGTGCTCAGTTACATGTGGACATGGTGTGGAACTTCGGCCTGTTGTTTGCCAGAGAGTGACCACAGAGGGAGAGCCTGTAGATGTGGATGAGTATCACTGCCCACCTGGTGAGAAACCTGAGGCGGAGAGACCATGTAACGTGACTGCATGTCCAGAGGTTCAAATTAAAGAGAAGCATATGAAGTTTTTTCAGATCAACAAGCTTGACAAAGTTTGTATTTTCTTATTTATATTACTTTGTCTTTGTTCATTTCAACCTGACATAATTATAACTTTCATGTACATCAGTTAATCCTACATCTGATGTTGCATTATTTTGGTACTGTATCTTTATTTTCTGTATGTATGTTTAGGTTTACTTTGAAAAGCACATACAAAAGGAAACTATTTTTTATTTTTAAAAATGAAAGCTCTGTGAAGTCAGCCCGCCGGATGGGTAAAAGCATTTTTTCTTAAATATTGGGTATGTTGATACCGAGGTAGCAGGTTCAACCCCTACACCGGTCAGTTGGACTAAAATGTTGGGTAAAGGACACTGGTAATGGGGAAAGCTAATGCACAAACTAAACTCAGTCCAGTGCACTAGAAGTATGAACTATGCTAGAGTTCAAAACAAGCGAGATAAACAAGAAAGCTCTGTGAATACAAGTACAGAATTGTAAACTATGAGTATTAGACAAGTGCAGAATTGTAAACTATGAGTATTAGACAAGTGCAGAATTGTAAACTATGAGTATTAGACAAGTGCAGAACTGTAAACTATGAGTATTAGACAAGTGTAGAACTGTAAACTATGAGAATCAGACAAGTGCAGAATTGTAAACTATGAGAATTAGACAAGTGCAGAATTGTAAACTATGAGAATCAGACAAGTGCAGACCTGTAAACTATCAGAATCCGACAAGTACAGAACTGTAAACTATGAGAATCAGTCAAGTGCTGAACTGTAAACTATGAGAATCAGACAAATGCAGAATTGTAAACTATGAGAATCATACAAATGCAGAATTGTAAACTATGAGAATCAGACAAGTGCAGAATTGTAAACTATGAGAATCAGACAACTGCAGAATTGTAAACTATCAGAATTAGACAAGTACAGAATTGTAAACTATGAGAATGAGACAAGTGCAGAATTGTAAACTATGAGAATCAGACAAGTGCAGAACTGTAAACTATGGGAATCAGACAGGTGCAGAATTGTAAACTATGAGAATAAGACAAGTGCAGAATTGTAAACTATGAGAATAAGACAAGTGCAGAATTGTAAACTATGAGAATCAGACAAGTACAGAATTGTAAACTATGAGAATCAGACAAGTGCAGAATTATAAACTATGAGAATCAGACAAGTGCAGAATTGTAAACTATGAGAATCAGACAAATACAGAACTGTAAACTATGAGAATTAGACAACTGCAGAATTGTAAACTATGAGAATTAGACAAGTACAGAATTGTAAACTATGAGAATCAGACTAGTGCAGAATTGTAAACTATGAGAATCAGACAAGTGCAGAATTGTAAACTATGAGAATCAGACAACTGCAGAATTGTAAACTATCAGAATTAAACAAGTACAGAATTGTAAACTATGAGAATGAGACAAGTGCAGAATTGTAAACTATGAGAATCAGACAAGTGCAGAACTGTAAACTATGGGAATCAGACAGGTGCAGAATTGTAAACTATGAGAATAAGACAAGTGCAGAATTGTAAACTATGAGAATTAGACAAGTGCAGAATTGTAACTATGAGAATCAGACAAGTGCAGAATTGTAAACTATGAGAATTAGACAAGTGCAGAATTGTAAATTATGAGAATCAGACAAGTGCAGAACTGTAAACTATGAGAATCAGTCAAGTGTAGAATTATAAACTATGAGAATCAGACAAGTGCAGAATAGTAAATTATTTAAAAATTCAACAAAAACTAATAATGTTTCAAAATAGACATGTGAAATATTTATAAATATTTATCTGATCAACTGAAAAATAATTAATTGTATTAGCATTTGGACATTTCAAACAATGCCAACATAACTTATAATTTTGTAAAAGTTATGCAGCCATTAACATGTTACCTGTTTCATTAAAGTCATTATGTGGTCCTTCTGATTTCAAGTTTTAACATATCAGGTTTAATTGTTTTCCCTTTTTTTTTTAAATTATTTTTAGTATGCATAAAGACTGCCCAGAGGCGTACAGAGGTTCTTTGATGTCCGGGGCCAACCCCTTGATTGGATGTCCCTAAATTGTTCTTTCCCTAATTCATTCCTTCTCCCCTCCCACTGCACTGTGCTGCCCCCTCTCCCTAATTGGATGCCCCCCTCCCGGCTGGATGCCCGGGGCCGTCGCACCCCCGCACCCCCCTCTGCACGCCACTGAGACTGCCTAACATAATTTTAAACACACATAATGTAAACTGTTTGCAAGGTGACAAAACATAATTTCAAAGTAGCGAAAAATACAAAAGGTACATTTTGGAAAAAATGCAAGTATATTTTCTATCTCAATTTAGCATACCTTGTAAAAACTATTGGTGAGCTGGTTCTAATATGTGACAGACAATATATTTAATGTATACAACAACAAAAAAGCCCAGAAATAAAGCAAAGATGATATCAACAAGGACTCAAATTGAACATTCTATGGAATAATGGATGATGGCAGCAAAATGCAAAGAGAGTTATATAATTGATGCACTTTACTCATACATGCCATGCCATATTATATTTTACTTATATTTGCCATGCAATATTGACTGACTGGCACCTTGCCGTCTTGACAGACTATAGTTTGTAAAATGGAGTTATACCTCTCCATAACACAAAGCCTGGGCTGAATTTAGAGACCATATGTTGCCCATGCAGCATGATCCCTCTCTCTCTGCCTGTCTAGTGTACCCCAGAGGAAAGGTAACGTCAATATGTCTAGAACAAGACAAGTTGCAGAAGCTGCCAGATCAGCAAAGCAATGCTCTAACTGCCCGCCTGTTGGAGCTTCAATCCTAGACCAGTTGCCAACCAAGGCTTAGAGCCTGGTCTGCCCTGCCATGACATTTAGTCTTTAGGTTGCATTTCCTCGCACTAGGATAAGGCTTGTACCCTCCCAATTACACTCCTCCGCCCAAAGCCGTTGGCACAATGTGGGTTGTCGGGTTTGGTAAGCGCCGCCCAACATTCGGCGCTAACAGAAGCAGGTAGTACCGTCTACTGTCATACAGTAGCTCCGTTATATCTAACTAAGACCTGACACGCCATGCCATATTTTACATTACTTATATATTCCATACCATATTATACTTTACTTACATATCCATGTCATATAATATTAGTCTGGCCTGATAACAGTGTATTTGGCAGTCCTGATATTATCCTTTGGTTGCATATGTTTACATCTTTTTGCTTAGCTAATATGTTCATCTGGGATGAACTATTTGTTATATTGGTTTCTTAATTTTGAAGCTAATATTTATCTCACATCTTCCTTCTGTTTATGCACATTTTAAAAGACTAAGCATTATTGTGTCCATGAAGTTTTGTATATTGTTACATACATCTGTTCGTGCTGTGCTGATTACACACTTTTCCACACATTGAAGGTTCGTCTTGTGGTTGGCACAGATGCCGCCATTTTGCCTGGTACGTCCGTTATTATCAAATGCCCAGTTACTGGTATGAACAAAAAGAAAGTGGAATGGCTGAAAGATGACAGACCAATCCGACAAGGACATAGAATTACAGTTTCCACAAGGTAATACAGCTGTCACCATGACACTATCTTGTCCATGCCCTTAGCTAGGAAATACACAAGGCCACAGGTGTTGTTGTGTGCAGAGCTATATTGTGATTTTGTGTGTGATTGTGTCTCACTTATATAATGTATGGGAGTGTGTGATGGGGTGGGTTTTGCCTTTGGTGTATGTAAAAATATTTAAGAATTCTCATAGTGCCGGTTATAATTTATGGCTATGAAACCAGTGCAACTAGGAAACAAGAAAGAAAATCCCTTGAAACTATGTAAATGTGGTCTTTCAGAAGAATGTTGACAACGACATTCCAAATGATTAACCTTCATGTTTTTAAAGAAGCTAAGATACGAGGATAATTTATAACACACACCAGAATGAATCAAATTTTATACCACATTATGAAAAGAAAAAAAAAACTCAAAATATTGTTCCAACTGGTAACTGGATTAGTGGAGAAAGGATAGATAAAAACTAGCTATAGATGACAATGCAGTTACGACTCACTCTGAGGAAGAATTGCAATGTCTACTATCTGCATTCTCCAATGCTTGTTCTGAATTTGGTTTAACAATTAGCAAAAAGAAGACACAGATTATGTCACAAGGTGCACAGGGGGTACCATCAATCTTTATTGACGATGCCGAACTAGAGATAGTAGACCATTTTACATATCTAGGATCAGTGGTAAATAGCAAATTATCCCTAGATCAGGAAATCAACATCCGGATTGGTAAGGCAGCAACAACAATGAACAGGTTAAGAAAAAGAGTCTGGGAGAACAGGAAGCTTACTGCCAAAACAAAAGTCCTTGTCTATCAAGCCTGTGTCCTTAGTACTCTTCTCTATGGCAGTGAAACCTGGACAACTTACTCACACCAAGAGAACAATTTAAACAGCTTTCATATGCGGTGTCTGCGAAGAATTCTTGGTATTAAGTGGCAAGACAAAATCACAAATACTGAAGTATTGGAAAGATCAGGTTGTGTGACAGTTTATTCCATGCTCAGTCTTCGTAGACTTAGATGGATAGGACATCTTAGGAGGATGGATGATGGTAGAATACCAAAGGATATCTTTTTTGGTGAATTACAGATGGGTAAGAGATCTCAGGGTCGGCCTCTACTACGATACAAAGATGTGTGTAAGCGGGACATGATTGATACAGGCATTGATAATGCACATTGGGAGCAAGTCGCCGCTGAACGTGTTGCATGGAGGGCAAATATCAGAAATGGAATAAAGTCAAAGGAGAAAATTATTGCAGAAAAGTCACACACCAAGCGTTTGAGACGTAAGATGGTGCATGATGGTGGAAATGACCACGTGTTCACATGCACCCACTGTGAACAGACATTTACAGCGCAAATTGGCCTTATCAGTCACACTCGCTACCGCCATAGTTAAAAGTTATTATGCCTTTTTAAAGCACAAACTATCGTCTGTCAAGACGGCAAGGTGCCAATGGATAGATGACAATCTTTCATCACGCATCGTGGCATGGAAAGATAGCAAATAAACTGATACATCCTGCTGGAAAACAGACATTGTGAAGAAGCATGACAGCTCGCACCAGTTGACACTTGATAATGATGATGATGATGAAGTGTCTGTGTCTGCTTGTCTGTCTGTTTGTCTGTCTGTCTGCATGTGTGCCTGAATGCCCATCTCCTGGCATGAATATGTGGAAATATGTTTGCACAAAGTCATTGTATTTTCACGGGCAGCCTTTTCAGCAAATGTATGTCCATCATTACTACACTTGAATGTCCTTTAATCATTATATGGTGAGAAATATATTTCCATAGTGTTAATTTAAATTTACACTTAACGTCTCTTTTGCTAATGTATAATTAGTTTGTATTTTATTGTGTTAGAGTGTTGATTTCTGGTGTTTGCCCATTTCTTTTTTCCACTGATACTCTTGCTTTCCTCTTTAGGGGCAACCTGAGAATCAGAAGAAGTAGGCCAGACAAAGACACAGGAACATACACCTGCTTAGCTGAACATAAAAGAGCCTCTCTGCAGATAGCTTTTTCTGATCTCTATGCTATTATACAGGTATCATTTCTGAATCCTTATGCTATTATATATATATATATCTGCCATTTGCTAAGCTATTACTTTACATATATGAATAAAATAAATTGCCTGGTATATTTCCATGCATCTCATCAGCTGTAGACTGCACAGTTATATATCATATGAAGTGAATAATTAAATAATACCAGATGCAGCTAAATATACCAGGCAATAAATCGTGCAACATAGTGTTTGTGGCTTGTCTGTATAAATTCACTAAGGCAATACATTGTTTTGAAAAGAAATTGTTATTTTAGCAATGTGATAGTGCAAATTGTTAATCATGTGCTCTGTTCTGTGGACAACAATGCTACCTATTCCATGTTAATGCGAGCTTTCCCAACCAATTGATAAATTAAATGGAGTCACGGTAGTGCAGTGGCTAGCACACTTGCCTATCATCCAGGTGGTCATAGGTTTGAATTCACATCGTGCAGACTTTTAAAATTGACCTTGGCATCAATCAATCAATCATGTGCCATGCCGGAAAACGTGGGCAGTCACGACTCGCCATTTCACTTGATCACCAGAGTCGTGGATCAGCTCAGTGTTCATGTCTCGTCCATGTCATGTGGCCAAGTCACCCAGGTATTTTCTTTTCAGTCTTCCCCTTGGTCTGTTCCCTTCGATCTTGCCAGTTGTCACTAAGTTCTCCAATCCATTTCTTATCATAACATGTCCAAAAAATGTTGACTGTCTACGTCTAATTTCTCTTGGCATCCAAGTCTCAAATGTCAAATGTTTTGGTAAGGAAGTGGGGCCTCGATTCCTTGAGTGTCGAGTAGTCTGTAAATATATGGAGCTAACATCATATGCTCGGGACGCAGAGGTGTTTCCAAGGCACCAGGGCCAGGTTCCATATTGGCCAAGACCTAACACGTCCTAGTCGTGCGTCCTGGGCAACAGGTCCCTTCGGGGTCCTAGCTAACGTAGTAGGATCGCTGATTCTTCCGACGTTGGAGAGTCCAGTCTAGTCTAGTCGATGGATCAACATCAAGGCACACGGGTGTAACCCATAAGTGCCCCGTTTTCCTCCTAACTCAAACTTGAGTCTGGAGAAACTCAGCTCAGTGCATGAACTCCGTAGCGCCGGCGAGGATCCTGAAATACTTAGGGTAGATTTTTAACTCGAAATTTTGCCCGGGCAGCGCCGTTAGGCTACTCTTTATAGTCGGAGAGTATCTGCCTGCACGGCGAGGAACCACCAGTCTGCACACCAATAAGCCAGACATGGGGCAACGGATACTCACGCAAACCTCGGTCCGGTATGACATCACACTGCTGTTGGACAACAGGATGTCTTCATCTGACATACATGACTTCACGCTGGAGTTCACAGCCAGCGAACACAAGCAAGCATCATATGCTCATTTGGCCACAAGGCTTTTGAAAAGGGATTTTAACTTGTACTATATGATATCCCAATAGTCACTTTCACTGTTGTCCCATAGGACAATTATTTGAAGCACTGCAAGAATGTATTATTTGAAGAAATATTTGCTTAACAAAGGGTGATAGAAGAGTTAAAAGTTATAACTGCCTAAGATTGATAGACTAATGTTGCCTTTTCAAAACAATTGTATTAAGTCTTGAAATTTTCACAGTTTAAAACTTTTTTAAAACAGTGTCATGATTGTATGTCACGTTTCATCAATGATAATGCTTGTAGTTTATTAAATTATAATATTTTTAATATGAATATACAGCTATATAGTATTTTTATTGTTACTGCAATGCAAAGCATTAATCAGTATGCATCACAGCCCAGCAGAATATTCTCAGTCGTTCACCCACTCTCCTGCATCACAGCCCAGCAGAAGATTCTCAGTCTTTCACTATTTCACTATTTCTTATATATTTAATTTTGTTGCATCATATGATACATTTTAATGTTATGTATGAAAATAAAAGACTGCAAATGTCATGTTTGTTTTGTTTGCAGGAGACATTACAAAGAGAGAAATATCTGTTGGGCTTTTTGGCAGATGAAGCAAGAAATAATAATTCATCCACGACTATCGATCCATTTGACAAACAGAAAAGACCTCTTCAACTTGTTGTGGGTAACTGGTCTGCCTGCTCCACGACATGTGGTAATGGAGTGCGAAAGAGAAAGATCAGCTGTGAAATTATAACCAATAACTATTTTGAAGTTTTCCAGCTAAAGACTTGTAAACATGCTGGGATCAAAATACCAAATGCTGTAGAGAAGTGCTCATCATCACCATGTACAAGATGGGTGATGAAAGACTGGTCCCCAGTAAGTAACTTTAGACAGGATTGAGCTGTACTGTTAATTTATGTGTTGAAGATACATTTATAATAGGTTTTATGTGTAGCTAAGTACATACTGTGTGCAATGTGCTTAATGATGATTCAGTGCATACACAAATATGCATATTAGCTTAAGAAACTACTGTTTCTTCAATCTCCATAAATGTTAGGACTGTGGAATGTAAGTGATTAAGAGTGGCAGATGTATTCAATTTTGCTAACTCATAATTTATGTGTTGTAAAATACAACATATCTAGGCAAACCTGCTGGCCTAGAGAAACAACAGTGGGGAATAAACTCTATGGATAACTGAGTAAACTAAAAAATATAGTGAAGTTTATACAAGAGACAGCAATACAGATATTGACAATGAATTTTACATGAACGAAATAAGAAGAAGAATGAGTCATGTGTGGTAAATCTATAGTCTTAAAATGTTAGTAACAACAATGTTCCTTACAGATAAATGAAAGTGGCTTTTCTTCCAACAACATCCCTTGTCAATTGTGGGGAAAATAACTATGTAAAGTAATACTATATGTTTCATTAATCAAAGTTAATGTTCATTTTTGATTAACTATGGTTCACTGCAGGAAAAATTTATGAATGTATCTAAACTCATTTTATTTATTTAACTTTTCATATATTAATTTGTATCTCTGTATTTTATTAGTCGTTTACGTGCACTTATGCTCTTTGAATTGATGTTGTCTTATCGTTGTATTACATATGATTGCAATCAATAACTTTCAGTGTTTGGAAAACAAGTGTGTGAAAGAAGGATTCTCATACAAAACCAGAACAATAGCTTGTGCTATGGAAGCAACCTCAAAACCAGTTAGTGAAAAGTTGTGCGATGCATCCACCCGACCACTGTCCAAAAAGGAATGTAGAAATCCATTGTGTCGACCTGTCTGGAATACTTCACACTGGTCAGAGGTAGGCTGTGGATTCTCTTAATCTCTTACATTTAGAATTTCTCATAAGTAATCTACTTTTTAATGAATTTTAATGACAAAGATAGAATGCGTTATTTTGTAAATTATTAGTTAGAGCTGTAACTTTAAGACATGTCTCAAAGATACACTTATTTATTGTCTTATAGTCTTAAAGTCAGAAAGATCTTGACTGTGTCCCTTTAAAGTGTTGTTGACTTTAGTTGTACTGCTTGTGGTTATTTGTTTCTCTCTTGAGAACTTTTCAGTTTGCTTAGTTCATCTACTATGTGTCAGTATAGTTATGAATAAAAATTTGAGAGTAAAACTGAAGACCATGAAATGTCGTTGTATTGACGAATAGGAGCAGTATCATGGTAAGGAAAGGAAAGAAAACGTAGAAGTTTTACAGAAACTGGGATAGAAGAAAACATTACTTGATGAGATAAAGGTCAGACAATTAAAATACTTTGGTCATATGCAGAGATACAGTTCCATGTTAATGGATGTAATAAAGGAAACAGTAAAAGCCAAGCAAGCTAGAGGAACACAGTATTTCATTGTGCATGTAGATAGACAAGATGAAGAGAAAGAATGAACGAACTTTATTTTCAAAGAGTCACAAATTGGGCAAGCAAGCCTGTCTCACATTCGGCCCTTCCAATCACTCATCTTTCGTACATCAATTATTTATTGTCCATGTTACATTCACATTGAAAAAGCAATATCAAATGAATACTGTGAGCCAACACAATGCATATTTGAACATTATTATTGCATACTGATGATATTCAATTGATGAACTGGAAGAGGCCTTAAAGAGTGCCGTGCACCTTAAAGACGCATGAGAGAGGATGTTAGCAACTCATGACCATTCTTCCGTGCAGTTACAGCACTTGATGATGATAGTTGTAACTATTGACTTCACATCCCGAAACATCCAACTTTCTTCCGTTGTATAACTAAAGAACCATTCTTTGACATTACGAATCCCTCCAAACTGTATTCTGCACAGGAGCCATTATTTACGTATAAAAGGTCTCTGTATTTTGTTTCATTATCAAACATCAGTGTATAGTAAGATTCATATCTTATACAGGCAGTGTAATCTGTATTTTAACTGTTTGTTTTTCTACACATGCATAGAGGTAAAGTACTTTCTCTGACCAGTAAGACACTGATGATAGATCTGTGGGACTATCTTATACCTTACAGATGATAGAACTATGGGACTATCTTATATCTTACAGATGATAGATCTATAGGACTATCATATACCATACAGATGATAGATCTATGGGACTATCTTATATCTTACAGATGATAGTTCTATGGGACTATCTTATACCTTACAGATGATAGATCTATGGGACTATCATATACCTTACAGATGATAGATCTATGGGACCATCATATACCTTACAGATGTTAGATCTGTGGGACTATCGTATATCCTACAGATGATAGATCTGTGGGACTATCCTAAACCTTACAGATGATAGAACTATGGGACTGTCTTAAATCTATGGGACTATTATGCATTACAGATGATAGGTCTATGGGACTATCATATACCTTACAAGCGATAGATCTATCGGATTATCTTATACCTTACAGATGATAGTTCTATGGGACTGTCTTATACCTTACAGATGATAGATCTATAGGACTATTGTATACCTTACAGATGATAGATCTATGGGACTATCTTATACCTTGAGTCCTGACATAACTTGGTTAGTAATTGCTACTGCAGTTTATCTGTTCATTTCTCTTGGCATTCTACAAGACAGTATACATGACTGTTAAGCATCTGTTATCATTGTTATCTACTTTTAGATTGTATGTCTATCTTGCCATTTGCAACAATTAATTCTTCTAATTTCCTGCTTTTCATTTAATTTTGCTACAGATCTTGGTTCATAAAGTTTGCTGTTTTCCTGTTTATTTTTCTGACTGTTTTACATATAAATTTACTAAATTGTTTGTTTCTATTTTCTTTGCTACCCACATTTTAATTTTGTGTCACTCCTCCAGTTCATTTTATTTTAATGAATTTTTCTTGCTTTTATCTTCTTATATAATGCTAGTACCTGAGACATGGTTTTTATGACATTAATGTAAACAAGCCAACAGTGACAATATCTTTCAACTACAGCTTTACTTCTATGAGTTTCAAACAATACATGTGTGTTTATTTACGAACTTTCATCGGTTAGTTCTGCAAGAAGCTTCAATAAAGTTTTGTCCAGCAATCATTTTAGTTCAATTAACTGAAAAAAAAGGCCCATTTCAAGACAAATGCAAATATAAATCTGCTCACAAAATGTGCAGTAACAATTTCAATCTGTCATGTACCCACATTTACATGCAGCTAACAAAACATTGGTAAGTCCGTCATAAATAATCACCTGATATTATTCAATTTATCAAACAAGCACTCCATTGACAACAAAAGCTACCTCGCATTTCTTAACATTCCCTAGTTATTTCAGCATCAAAATAAGAACTTTAAGTATTATGTAGTCTTCATTGCTGATATTTTGCAGCTTGTATAAATATATAACAGAGGGGGCTGTGGTGACATATTGGTTAATGTACTTTCTGACAAGACACTGGTGCTGGTCTTTTTTTTAAAACTTGCACAGCTCTGGGGTCTACCCAAACTCATAAAATTGGTATCAGTGAATTCTGAGAATTGTCTGGGGAAACTGGATGTTATAGAAGGGAACTAGCCACCACAGCTCATCTTACCATGGCTTAGAATATGTGAAGATATAACACTTCACACCCTTACAACAGTGTCTGTCACGGAAATACCTTTACATTTACATGATCAATTGCCACTTCTTGAATGTGATTGTCAGATATTTACTCACATTCCACACACTGGGAGACAGTAGCATAATGGACAGATGCTCACTTTCCAACCCAGTGGTCTTGGGTTTGAATCTACACCAGCGCGTAATTTAACAGGTTGAACAGCGAACGCAAGCAAGCAAGCAACAGGTCGAACAATCGTAAAACGGGTTCCTGGCAATGCCTTTGGGAGTAAAGTGGCCAGTGTGATACTGACCTCATCACACACTGAGTGCCAATTGTTCTATAACAATATGGGTCTGGAACCATATGCTAAATACGCCTTAAAGTGTGTAAAAGTGTCCTTTAATTATATACTTTTACTTACATTCATTGGGTGGATTCAAGTGTGTTACTTTCTGTGTCGGCAGTGGTATTCCATTTCATACTGAAAACAGAATTGATTGTTTGCGTGCACTTGAATATTGACTTGTGAATGACCATTTGTTTCCAGTGCCTGGCTGGATGTGGTGAGTCTGGTTTCCAGACTCGCATGCTGACTTGCATCTGGAAAGGTAGTGGTTACCCAGCAGGGAGAAGTTGTGAAGGACTGCCTCGTCCAGTCCTTACTCGTCCCTGTTTTAATAATTGTACTCATGGTACGTGGACTTCGAACTTAAAACAGATAGATCTAGGTAAAGATGGCCGTTTGCATGTCCATGTGGCATTGCTGTGGCTTCTTAGACTGGTAGCAGCAAGTGTTTGGTAATGCTGATATGTGTTTGACATGTGTTTACCATATTTATTTCCCTTTGTTCTATGTACGTTTGGAAGTAATTAACCCCCTTATTTACCAGTTTGGGTATATTTGCTTTTGTGCAGTCAGATGACATCAAGACTATTTATATTTAATACATTAACACTTAATTTCTGGCAATCAGAAGTCGGTATAATGCTTTGATTTGACCTCAATATCACCATCTTATGAAATATTTTATTTATCAGTTATTGATGAGCTACAAATGGTAAAGATCTATGATTCCAGTCAGTATGTCATCATGTAGCACAGATAGTTTTACGAGAAAGCCATACTGATAATACCAGAATAACTTAATGTAATAAGGGTCTTCATTAAGGATAAAAGTTGACAAAATTTAAAAACAAATACCATGTAAATAAATTAATATGGAGAAAATTTGAAAGTGAAATCAAATTTACTTTGATACTTGAACAGCACTTGATGAAGTAAACATCACATCAGCTGATTTACCATAGTAAATATCATGTACCCACTTTATGAGGTTGGGTTCATCCCAAAGCCATGTGGTCATAAAGACATCCATCTCTGAAGGAATTTTAACCTAGGACAACTAGGTCAGCTGCCAAGTACACTGGCCATTACATTATAGCTGCTTCATTTATTTTCTGCTACAGGTAGTTTTGTGGTAAAGTTCAGTTATAGAGTAGTCTGCTACAGGTAGTTTTGTGGTAAAGTTCTGTTAGAGTGTAGTCTGCTACAGGTAGTTTTGTGGTAAAGTTATGTTAGAGTGTAGTCTGCCACAAGTAATTTTTTGGTAAAGTTCTATTACAGTTAGTTAGTTAGTTAGTTAGTTAGTTAGTTAGTTAGTTAGTTAGTTAGTCACGGTTCCAACTTCACAGCAACGGGTCGTCCCCATTATGCTTCGTTCCTGTGCCAGTGAATATCACATAAAACGCTCCCCACTGCCCTATGTGAAAAGTGGAAAAGACAGGAGTCTCGACAAACAACAGCCCACACAGATACACTGTGCATAATGCTGCCGCCAGAATGTCAACACAATAGTCCCCCACAAAACATCCAGTTTATCTCTGATGGAATCAGCAGTCCTATTAGTTCTATTACAGTGTTGTCTGCTATAGGTAATTTTGTAGTAAAGTTCAGTTACAGTGTAGTCTGGTACAGGTTGTTTTGTGGTAAAGTTCAGTTACAGGGTAGTCTGGTACAGGTAGTTTTGTGGTAAAGTTCAATTATAGAGACGTTTGGTACTTATAGAGTAGTTTGGTACAGGTAGTTTTGTGGTAAATTTTAATTATAGAGTAGTCTGGTACAGGTAGTTTTGTGGTAAAGTTCAGTTACAGAGTAGTTTGGCACAGGTGGTTTTGTGGTAAAATTCTGATAGAGTGTAGTCTGCTACAGGTAGTTTTGTGATAAAGTTCAGTTAGTGTAGTCTGCTACAGGTAGTTTTGTGGTAAAAGTTCAGTTACAGTGAAAAGTATGTTGAAATATTTATAAAATAATATGGGCAAGGGACTGAGAGTCTTTCTGGCGGATCATGATGGGAGTGGTATTCTGCTGGTGACCTGCTGCACTATGGTAATCATTGTTACATTGTATTATAGGGCAGCCGTATCCGCCTCAGGCTCAGAAGGTGCCAGGTTTCATCCCAATATAGGATTGGACATTTTTTCGAGAACCATTCTTGTCTAATAATATCACGCACAGCCATTATCTCTTGGGTAGTGAAATCAAATATCCAGCCATTTCGGGCAAGTTGTGCACTTTAAAAATCCTATGGCAGTTGAAAATCATAAAGAATGGACCATGAGGTGTCTTTCCCTCATCAGATTGTTAGGAAACAAAGCCAATACACAGATAATAGAGCACATTACCTTGAGAGAAATCTGTCCAATTGAAGCAATCATTACACAAATACATGCCAAAGTAGGATAACTTTTATGGTGTATAACTAAGTATGAAGCAGCCCCTACAAAAGAGGAACGAAGAAGAAGAAAGAAGAAGAAGAATATTAGCTTGTTTGTCTCTATTTTGAGACAGTGTCGTTGTGTTGTGTTAGTGTGGTGTATCCCTATAGGTTTGGATCTTTTAAATTGTCTGACCTAATTAATGTGTGAATTTGCATGCACTATTACCATCAATACTTGTAATCCATTGTGCCAGCATGCTCTAATCTGTAATGTATTTTACATTCTATAATGCTTTTACTAGTAAAGTCATTTTGTGTTTGTGAGTCTCACTGATGTCCGCATTATCTCAGCTTTATATAAATATCACTGAATTTGTGTGGGTATATATATATATATATATATATATATATATATATATATATATATATATATATATATATCACTTCCTGATCATCTGTACCAGAAACTGATGCTTCAATTGTGTATTCCATTCATACATCTGGCAGATATATGTTGCCATTGAAATCCAACTTCATAACTTGCTTTCTAAGAAATCAGTATGTTTAAAAGTTTATCAACCTAATAGTGTGGTCACCTTTAATCTTTTATTACATATAAAATGGTGTGAAGAAAATAAAAATCATTTTTTACTAAAATATTAAAAATGAAAAGGCATTTGACAGAATAGATAGAAACAAGCTGTTGGAAATCCTTAAACAATATGGAGTGAGTACACATCTAACAAACCTATGTAGAAGCTTATACAACAACAGTGAATGCATAGTGGGAGCAACTGGAAGACACTCAGAACCCTTCACCATAAGATCCGGGGTACGACAAGGTTGTGTCCTGTCCCCTCTCTTGTTCATAATATATATATATATATATATATATATATATATATATATATATATATATACATATATATATATATATATATATATATATATATATATATATATATATATATATATATATATATATACATATATACTATATATATATATATATATATATATATATATATATATATATATATATATATATATATATATAGTATATATGTATGTATATATGTGTATATATATATATATATATATATATATATATATATATATATATATATATATATATATATATATATATATATACACACACACAACATAAGTAAAGAAACCAGCCAAACAGTGATCACAAGAACATCAGATGACGAGAACCCAGAAGAAGAACCATCTGTAAATTACACCATTAGAGAACTCCTTTTTGGACGACCAAGCAGAAGCTGAATTACAAGACCACACGAATAGTCTAAACGAAATGTGTATGGAACATAACATGAAAATTTTTTTTTTTTTTTTTTTTTTTTTTTTTTTTTTTTAGCATATCCTTTTTACAGGACTTAGCTGTCAACACCAGCATCTTTCAGCTGTATGTTGATCTCTTGGCAAGATTACGCTCAGTAGTTTGCCATTGCTTTCTGAGCGGCCGGCTCACATACCCCGTAAGTTACCGAAGCGATTCGAACCACTGCTGATTTGAACCGTCATCACGTTACCTGACGAGAGTTTACAAGATTACAGAGAAAAGTCATAACCTCTAAGCCACGAAGCCGACACATGAAAATTAGCACAAGTAAAATAGAGGTAGTGACTATAACTAAAGAAGAAGAAACAACAACAATTCACCTAAACGAACATCCCTTGAATCAAGTACCTGGGAAGTATAATATCATCAAATGACAGATCAGAAGACGAGATGGAAAATAGATGCAATAAGGCAAACCAACTCATTGGACAAGTGACACCAATACCAAAGAACAAACATGTATCAATATCCACTAATAAACTACTTTACAACACAATCTTCCTACAACTCTATGATACCAATGCCAAACCTGGACAATGATAGAAAAAGAGAAAAGAAAAATCACAACAACAGAAATGAGATTCCTGAGAAGGATACTCAATGTATCAAGAAGAGATAAGATCAGAAATGAAGAAATATGGACTAAAGTGTGGTTATAGCTGCACAAGAATTTATTAGAAGGCAGCAAGTCAAATGGTTTGGCCATGCAAGTAGGTTACCAACTAACATTATACCACAACAAGCAATGATGTACAGACCAGATGGAAGCAGAGGAACCATGTAAATGATGGATGCAGGGAACAACAGAGTCCATGGGAATATCATACATGAAGCCCATAAGTGGGCACTCTCCCGCTGTTTATACTTTAACCTCAACACCGCAAGGTACAAGAGGAATATTATGAGATGAGATGAGATTGAAAATGAATATAACATTTCATGTTCAGTGACAATACTAAAATGGTAGCAATTAATTTAATTGCAAAAGATAATTATTTGCATAATTTGAAATGCTCATTATATGTCTTTGAATATAACGATGCTGTGACAGAAAAGACAACATCACCATGATGTGCCATGCTGATACATGTTGGCTGTCAGGGTTCGCCATCTCACACAATCACCTGTTTTCTTGTCACAGTTATGCCACGTGGGCAAGCCATCCAGATATTGATCTCTTTGCTTTTCCCTGATTCTTTTTCCATTTGCCAATGTCCACTAAGTTTTCCAGGTTATTTCTCCTTATAATGTACCCACATAATCTTGAATATCTATGTCTAATTTCTCTAATCAATTTAAAGAACATTTCACTGGTCCAGTTATTTATTTATCATTTGTGTGGCTGCCAACACAGTTCATTCATGACAGCTGAGTGTTGAATATTATGTTTGCCACTGTTTTATCACAATGAATTGTAGTTTATCTCTTACTAGTTTATCATCACTTTTCTCCATAATCTCGTATACTCTCGTAAGTAACGTGACGACGGTGAGAATCAGCAGCAGTTCGAATGGCATCGGTAACTTACAGGGTATGTGAGCCGGCCGTTCAGAAAGCAATGGCAAGCTACTGAGCGTAATCTTGCCAAGAAATCAACAATCAGCTGAAAGATGCTGATGTTGACAGCGATGTCCTGTAAAGGATATGCAAACAGTTCATCATCATCACCATCAAGTGCCTTGCCAGCTGGTATGGGCTTTCATATCTCTCTCTGGTGTTCTGGATTAACTATGCTGATGATATTCCTCCATGCTTTTGTCTGTCTATCCAGCATCATTTCTCTTGGTTTGCCTCTGCCTCTTTTCCCTTTGATCTTTCCAGTCATAACGATGTTCTCCAATGCCTCTCTTCTCATCACAAGACCAAAGACAGCTGTTTGTCTCATTCCTATTGTTGACTATAATGTTATAGTTTCATTAGCTTCTTCCAGGCAGTCGTTGTTAGTGACTCTGGCAGTCCGAGGAATTGCCAACATTCATCTCAGGAACCACATCTCTGTTGCTTCCAAGATTTCCTAATTTGGTCATTTACATTTCAAGATTCACTGCCATACAGCAAAACATGTTATAGCATTTTGGCACTCTCTTTCTTACAATCAATTATAGTGACTTATTGTATAAGATACCTTTCATTTTCTAAAATGCAGCTTTAGCTTGCCCTATTCTGCTCTTAATCTCTGTTTTGCATCTTCCATCTGATATTATAATTGCCCCTAGGCATTTAAAATTATCCACTTGGTTAATAATTTTCCCTTCTATTTCCATTTCCCATTTTGGTGTTTTTGATTTTTCTTTGATATCACAGTTGTTATTATTTTATTGGTATTGAAGGAGACTCTTTCATTGCACTCTCTGTTACTACAATGTCCAACAATCGTTGTAGATCTTTTGCATTTTCCGCCATCAATACTGTGTCATTGGCATAGCATAGATTGGTGTTAATATAACCTCTAGTAGGTTAGCAATTCTGTCTTCTCTTCTTATTTCAAATGCATAAAGCAATTACATTTGTTTCTTAAAGAACTGTCTCGTTCATGTTTCTGCCCATCCTGGGTTTTCTTTGCTTTTTCCTCAGAAAGCACATTCCCACCGCCATTAGTGTCACATCTTGTCTTAATGGCTATGTTTTATATGTATACAACAGTATAGATACTACTTGTATATAAACAAACAGTTGGTTGCATATCCATTACAGGACATCACAGTCAACCCAAGCATTATGTTGCTGTTTGTGATCTCATGGCAAGTTTACACAGCAGTTTGCCATTGCTTTGCTGAATGACCGGCACCCATACCATCTCATTAAAAAAAACCAAGGCAAGTCAGTCTGCTGCCAAATCACCCACAGCTGTGTTTCGAACGCGGTATGCGGGATTATGAACTGCGTCTGTAACACTTTTGCCACGGAACCGTCGTAGATACTATATACCACTTGAAAACTTTTTTTTTTACTGCAGTTGACAGCTTCTTATTGGAGAGCATGTTTTTCATTGTGCAAAAGGCTACCTATGCTATGGCCATTCTGGTTCTAATCTCTTCAAGGCATCATCCATCATATGTTATGACTGTTCCAAGATAGTTTTACTGTTTCACCTGTTTACGAATACTTCCCATTTACTTGGATGTTACATAGTGGTCATTTTGTTCTTCTTGGAGATGACCGTAACTTCTGCTAAAGGCACAATACGTAATATATAAGTTATTTATCAAATGACAGGCAACTTAGAAATATGCAAGCATACATAGCTTACTTCAACATCTGTATGATATAGAAACTAGAACAAAGGCAAATTAATCATGCTAAAGAATATATAAGCATTTCACATAATGTCAATACATTTACAAATTTATTACGAATATAGGCAAGACAATTTTACGTACCATAATTTTCTGGCATCTTTTATTATCTTTGGTGTCAAGGTGTTTGAAATCCACAAAAATATTAAGTAATTTCTTAGGTTTGTTCCACAAAATCTTGCTTCTGCATTAAATGTGCAGTGCAAAATCTGTTACTATGTCATGTAAAACATGTTTTTAGAATGTTAATTTGGACATGTTAAATACAAGTTGTTCTCATACTTAAAAGGGATCTCTAGTTCAATCCTGTCTATACGTTACGAGAAATATCTGTCACTTCTATGGAAGATAAATGTTTGGATTGTGTTTGCAAGTCATGATAATTGTCATTTTATTTGATTATTGTCTGGTTTATGATAATGTGTTTATGATACTAATGTCATAATGTATACTAAGTGCATACTGCTTCTCTGAAAATGCCATGGAAAATGCCTAAATCATGTGTTTGTGTAATTTCCATTCTGTCTTCTTGTTTATCATTTGTGTAGTTATTCTGTATCCCTGTTGTTTATTATTTGTGCGGCTGTCAACACAATTCATTCATGACAGCTGAGTGTGGAATATGATGTTTGATGTCTTGCCACTGTTTTATCACAAAGTTTATCTTTTTCTGGTTCATGTTCATAATATTTTGATTGCCTCTTTCTATTTGTTATAAGCTTGCTTCGTATGGTAACCACTTTTAGAATGTATTCTTTGCTCTATTTGTTCATTATTGACACTCTTAACCTTCTGTAACACTGTATCCAAATGTACTGCCTGCACCTTCTTGTACCTGATGCATATGACTCACATCTGCTTAATTAAAAAGCTTTCTTCAAAGCACTTGGTGGTCATAAGGAGTTACAGTCTACTATGTTATATATATGTATATTTTGATATTCCGGTAATCTTGTCAAAAGACACAAAAGAATTGAAGTTGTTTTCTTGTCTCTTTGCATGGACTCTTAGATGCCTAAAATGTTGTTTACATTGACTTTTTCAAAACATCCGTAAAATTATTTTCATCCTTTGTTATGAAAATGTCATTAGTCATCTTGTAGCAGGTCCAATTCAGAACATCGCTCTCGTCACAGCCCAGCAGAAGATTCTCAGTCGTTCACCCACTCTCCTGCATCACAGCCCAGCAGAAGATTCTCAGTCGTTCACCCACTCTCCTGCATCAGAGCCCAGCAGAAGATTCTCAGTCTTTCACCCACTCTCCTGAATCAGAGCCCAGCAGAAGATTCTCAGTCTTTCACCCACTCTCCTGCATCATAGCCCAGCAGAAGATTCTCAGTCATTCACCCACTCTCCTGCATCATAGCCCAGCAGAAGATTCTGTCGTTCACCCACTCTCCTGCATCATAGCCCAGCAGAAGATTCTCAGTCGTTCACCCACTCTCCTGCATCATAGCCCAGCAGAAGATTCTCAGTCGCTCACCCACTCTCCTGCATCATAGCCCAGCAGAAGATTCTCAGTCGCTCACCCACTCTCCTGCATCATAGTCCAGCAGAAGATTCTCAGTCTTTCACCCACTCTCCTGAATCAGAGCCCAGCAGAAGATTCTCAGTCTTTCACCCACTCTCCTGCATCACAGCCCAGCTGAAGATTCTCAGTCTTTCACCCACTCTCCTGCATCATAGCCCAGCAGAAGATTCTCAGTCGTTCACCTACTCTCCTGCATCACACATGTTGTTTATGCCCAGGGTGTCTTTAACGTGCTGTGTCCCTTTTGTGTAGGTTGACCCGTCTCTCCTTCCAGAAGTCATGCCTTCCATCACTGTTCTTTCGAAGCCACTGGGATGGTAAATATGGCCAAAGCATTTCAGTTTCTGAAACGCAATGCTGTTTATGAGCCGGTTTCATTTGGTGCTTGGATCATACAGCAGGTCATTATTAGCCTAACATATGGTTTATGGTTCATTTTATTACAATCTGAAACAGACGATTCCTTAACATTAGAAACAGTGAAAGTAAATAAAACGTAAAAGATCTGTGTATAGGCCATGGATTGTATTGGGTATATGGTGCTGGCTCCATATGTTTATAGCGCAATTCACACTCAGTGTGTGATGTGGTCAGTGACATGCTGGCCACCTTCACTTCCCAGGATGTTTGCAGGTACTGGGTCACTCTGGGAGCACAGGTAAATTTGTCAAATCCACGTGAATGAGGAATCAGATCTGTGACTGCCAGACCAGCATTCTGCACTACCATGATCCCTGCCTGGAAGAAAGTTGCTGAATATTTGCAACAGTAACAACAACAAGAATTATTATTTCAGGTTCCAGAAATATGGACAATTCAAAAAAATCATCTTTAATCTGACTTGTATTGTCTAGAAGGATTATAATTCAGAGTCATAAGATTTATCGAGATTTCAACTACAAACAACAAAAATAAAAATGACACAAATTTCGTCATTATTGGTTTATGTGTATATGTATTAGATAAAGCCAAACCTTGTTTATTATTCAATCATTATAGCCCATAATTGTGCATATAACATATGTAAATCTGAATTGTTCATTTAGTATGTTTCTTTCTCTGTTGCAATAGTCTCAGGGGATAGAAGACAGTGGGACATTTTCGTCTGTACCACTGTGTTTGTGCATAGTAAATAGAAAATGTGTGAGATTAGGTTATTCATTTTCTTTAAGGACACAATGTCTGTTTATAGAAAAAAGTACAATTTTGGGATTGACGCTGCAGCAAAAGGAGAAGGGTGCAATCAGCAGCTTAAAGCTTGACTGCTTGCATCATGGTCAGTGAACCAGAGTTGATCAACACGTACTCCACTCTCCATCTTCAACTGGTGGTTTTGGACACAGCTATATTACTGGGGGTCTCCGTGGCAAGGTGGTCAAGCCGTTTGACTCAGGCTCTGAAGGTTGTGGGTTCGATTCCGGGCCTCGTCCTTCGGTTCACAAGTGAAATTTTTCTGAGACTCCTGTGGGTCGTCGTTAGAACTAAGGAGTTTGTGCTTTGTGTGACGCTTTCCGCGCTGCAGAAAGAGACCGATTCATATGGGATAAAACCCAGTGCAATGAAGTCGACCTTGTCGACTTACAACAGCTGCATAACTGCAGTCTGCCCAAAAGTATATGAACCCAAGATGAAAGAAAACCCAGCTCCTCAAAGACGGTGAGCTTTAGTTGGATGTACCAACCAAAAGGTGCAAATCTCAGTTTCACTGTAAATCTTCCTATTTTTCTTCTTCTTACACCTTCCAGTGTCAGCCTGAATATATTTAAAGAAAGCCCCTGTAAATCAACATAGCATAATGTATGCCCTTTTCTGGATGAACCAGTAGGAAGATAAAGAAGCAGTATTGGTGTTCAATGGAAACTTTAAAGTCCTTAAGAATTAGAAAAATGGTGGCACAGTTAAGAGGTCGTAACAAGAAAATATTCTGATGATTAACCACCATTTGTAAAGTATGTCAGATTATTAATATTCCATGCACTGATCACGTAAATAAAAACGTGATGTTTGCAGTTACATTAATAAGAGAAGAAAATGGTTTGTACTGAACAGTGTTTCTCATTTGGGCTTGTGTCTTTTCTGTTTTGCAGAATGTGTGGATGCCTCAGATTACTGCAGTATTGTACCAATGATGAAGCTTTGCAGGTTCACCAATTTCCGAATACGATGCTGTCACAGCTGTAGCAGTATGACAGAAGATCCACCTTCCTGACACAAACATGGAGATAATTAGCCATGGTTTAGATATAGTTCTCCAGGAGATAATACTTTTCTATTTGAACTCTTCAGCCTGAGAAGGTCATGAGAGGTGGTTCAAACTTGTTGATATTATCACGTGAAATACTTGTCAGATATATTTTGCACTGAAGAAAAATTAAAGTTCAGTTACTGATTTGAAGGTATAGTTACTAAATGAAAAAGAGTAGCAAACCACAAGTATGATATATGTAGCATTTGAAATGAAATTTCAGGGAAGTTATTGTAGACCTCAGTTATTACAAGAAAGTTGTCAAGTTAGCTTTCTTGATAGTAAAACGATAAGTAAAAAGATATCTATAAAAGCAGGGTGAATTATTATTAAATGTTTACAGCAGTATTAAAAAAGATTTGAAAACTCCGGATATTTAGGTAACATTTCAGAAGGTATCGAACTTATGACAATATTATTATGAAAAACTGACAACATTGAGCAGCCACTTCTGTATGCTTAAAACCACAGTTTCTGATCTCTGTGAAGCTATTGCTTCTATTCTTTATGTCATCAACTCTCACTAGTTCAATCAGCCATTGTCACATCTTTTTTTTCCTCAGTGAATGATACATTGTGTTTGTGTAAACTGTAGGTTTAGTATTGCTTTCATCTGAATATGTATTAAATACTAGTATCAATAATCAACTTTGAATTTCATTCAGGACAAAGGCTGACACAAACTCATATTTAAATCCAAGATCTCAAGGATGGAGAGATAGTATCTGCTGAGTGTCTGAACATAGTGCGCAGACAAGAAAACATAACTCTAGACATAACACCCATAACCATGACATATTTCACAAATATAAATACATCACAGAATATCATCTATGAGTATTCATTCTGATTTACAACTCTCCATATTTCATTTTTCTTAATGGGTGTTATGTTATCCAACATTGAGTTTATCTTACCATCATGTACCAGGTCCTTTGAAGAACGCCGCTCCTATTATGACCTATCACAAAATTTACCAGATTCCCTGGCTCAGGTGTTATCATGCTCAAGGTGTCCTGTTTCCATTTTCATGCTGGTCTACCCTTGTCTCCTCTTCCAGGAACCAAGCCTTCCACTTTCTAAACTACTTCTTTCCAAACTACTATGGCACTTAATATAGTCCTAGTTATTTTGTTGTCAAGACATAATGCTGTTTAAGAGACAATTTTCTTTGCATTCCCAATCTTGTTTAATTTCAGTATTTTCTTTCTTCTTGGTCCACAGCATTCTAAGAATTGTTCTGTGACATTTAAGTTTTTTTAAAGTTAGTTGCATAGCCTTTACAGGATGCTGCATTCAACCCCAGCTTTTGTGTGTGTTGCTATTTGTGACTTTTTGACAAGTTTACGTTTAGTAGTTTGCCATTGCTTTCTGAACAACTGGCACTCATACTATGAAAACCTGTGCAAGATAGTCTGTGTCTAAATTACCCGCAGTTGTGTGGGGAACATGATATTGCGGGATTGCTAATTACATCCGCCTTCGCCACAGCCCTGTATATTTCAGTTTAAAGGCCCAAATTTTCTTCTTTATTGATTGCACAATGGTTGATGACCCACATCTGTACTTGGCACTGGAGCATGTTCCTGAAATCTTACTTTAATTAGTTTGCTGGTGTTGTGCTATAGGCTCTTAATTATGTGTAACTTCTGCACTGCTATGATCAATCTTCATCTGACTTCCTTTGAAAAGTCCCATTGTTTTTGATTATGGTGCCAAGATATTCCAAGCGTGACATTTTCAATTTCTTTTTTGCTGATTGTTTTGTTGGCATGTAGTTTTGTCTGTAGGCATTAATTTTGTGTTTCTTTTTGTTAAAAAAAAAAAGACGTTGATCTTTACTGGGTTTTTTTTTACGGGTAGGATTATTGCTTGTAATCCTTGTACACTATTTGAAAGAAGGATTGTGTCATCTACATATCTGAATTCTCAAACTGTATTTCCACCAATTATAAATTGATCAAAATTATCAAAGAACTCATTTTTGGCATTGTTAATTACATGTTCTGCATAGATATTGATCAGTTATGGAGAGAGAATGCAGTCCTGTCTTACTGCCCTTTGCAGCTCAAACCATTTGTTTCATGTTTTACTGCCACTCTGACAGCTGCTTGTTGTTCATCATATAATGATTCAATTAAATGGATCAAATATGCTGGAAATGCCATGTCTTTCAAGATCCACAATTTCTGACCCAAACATAGTCTAAAATCTTACTGTAGTTCATGAATCAAGTACTCCGCTTTTCCAAAAGATGGTTCTCAAGTTGAAGCTATGATCCCCGGTTCAATGACTTATTGGTATGATAGACAGTTGGTGCATAGTTTTTTCTTTGGGAGAGGGACCGTTTTCTACCATGCTTTGGGTCAAACAGTACTATTCCAAATAGTGCATGACAGAATCGGATGCTGGCTTCTTCTCCTGCCTGGATTAGTTCCCTTGGTATAACCCCTTCCATCTTTCCTGTACATCTCTGCTGCTTGTTAAAGTATTGCCATTTCCATAATTTATTATGTGTATTGATGGTCTGAATTCCTTGACCAAATCTCGATCATTTCCTTGCAACTGGACATTCTCTAATATATTAAAAATATTTGTTTCAAACTATTTCTTCTCTACTCTGATCACACTTCCGATTATTCTTGTGTAGTGGGGTTATTTATTTCTATCCCCGTTTGCTTTCATGTTCTTCTCACTTGTTTTAGCCTGAATGCTTCCTCTGAGGTAGGATTGGCAGTTCCCTACAACCTCGTCTTTCCTTCCCAGATAATTTTATAAAATTCTCAGTGTTCTAGGACTCATGTTTAATAGGCTGTTTCAACCCCAGAGCTGTATTGGTCAGAACAAATAACTCTGCCTGTGCTGGGGATTGAACTCAGATCAAATATATCCATTGTTAAAATAACAAATAATTTGTCAGATTTCTTCATCTTGCCCTGGCTAAATGTAAGAAATGCAACCACGTATGACATGTTGATTGGCAGATATGAATAATAGCCAGCCACACATGATGGGCTGGAGGAACGATAGTGAGTTGTTTCCCTGCATCATGATTAATAGGGTTATTTCCCTTGACATGTATTTTAAAAACAGAAATATTTTTGAGTGTTATTTAATCATTTAAATTTTGCATAATTTATAAATAAAGGTTTTCAAAGCATGTTAACTTACCTAGCAAGTTTAATTATTTTAAACAGCTGTATATTGGCACAGGCTGAATCTCTAACTGGATAAAGAGTTCAGTTTATGACTTAAATAACTTGTAATGTGCATATATATCTATAACATGTTTGGTTTCATTATGTAACTTATTAATGGAAATAATTCATTGAATCATCTTTCACTATCATCAGGAATTATACATATATATAGGATAACAGGAAAATATTTCTATGATAAATCCTGATATAGGTGTGTAAAGTAGTAGGTCTTTACATATACTAAGTCATAGCATAATAAGATGTGGTAATCAGCTCCTTTCTCATCACATTTCTTCCCTTAAAATTTCCAGGAATAACCCAGTGATCATTGTATTAGACTAGGTCATCGCCACGGCTGTAGTAGTCAGAATAAATGTGTGCTACGATTGGGAGATGAACCCATAACTACAATAATGGCACATAAGAATACTGACAACACTACTACTACACATAACCAAATATACATTGATATAAGTAACAAGTGAAGGACCCTTTTTATATACCATTTACTGAGGACATGAAGTTAGCCTAATGTGACTAAGTAGTACATCCAATCTTCTTTGTGAAGACTCACTTCAAGAGGCAGAAACATACAACTATTTAGTTAGCAATGTAGACACAGATATGAGAATAGATAGAGATATGAAAATAAGAATTAAAAAGGTAAGATGGGCTTTCATAGCACCACACAATTTGTGGAAGTTAACAGATATTAAACTTAACACCAAATTTAGAATATTTAACTGCAGCGTTAGATCAGAACTACTCTACAGATAGGAAACATGGAGAACGACTGAAAGATGTACTTATAAACCACAAACATTCTTTAATTGGCACCTGCATAGAATAGAATGACTGAACTGGTATGACAAATCACCAATGTGGAGCTCATAGAGAAAACTAATCAAATCCCAGTAAATCAAGACATAAGGAAAAGATGCTGGTGCTTGTTAGGAAACACTCTTAGAGAACCTGAGGACAGTATAACTAGACTCCGCCTTGTCTGGAACCCAAAAGTGCCAATAAAATAGTCAGTAGGAGACTCAAAAACACACACAGAGATAAATAATTTGGAGTGGACGTGGACATAGCAGCAGGAGACAGAAAAAGATGGGGTGAGTTGATTGAGAGCCTGGATCAATCGTGGGTAAAGAGTAAATGAAGAAATGACACATCCTGTCAAAAACTGTCAAAAAAACTGTCATTTACTGCCAATATAGTACCCTGCGGTGTATGGCAGAGGGGTCTTTGAGCCTGAGGATTTCAGGCCGCCTGGCTAGTGCAGTCGCCGCGAACGGTGCAGGTTAGGATTTTCTTTTTGCCCCCGACAGAAAAATATCCCACACCTTACCGAGGGATCGAACCCGGGTCTCCCGAATGAGAGTCCGGCGTTCTAGCCACTCTCCAGACGCTCTGACACATCCTGTGGAGCAATTTGGTTACGGTTACACCAGCTGCCATTTCTTCATTTCTTACCATGATTAATTTATGTTTCCTATTGTATGACTTCACAACTGCATCATCATCATCATCATCATCTTCCACTTCTGCCGTCAAGCGTCGTGGGGAGGAATAATTTGCGTTCCAGCGTCCGGTGGACGGCACTGGATAGTGTCATTCCGTGAGGTTGTACAATGTCTCTGATGTCGTCAATCCATTTTCTTCTTGGACGTCCTCGTGGTCTCGTCGCAGATGATCTTTGATGTAAGGCCAGTGATGGTAGTTGTTGATGTTGCATTCTAATGACATGGCCAAACCACTTGATCTTCTGTCTGTCAATAAATGTGGCACAAGGTGTTGATCCCACAGTCTGTCTGATAGTAGCATTTCTTACTCGGTCTCGGATTGTTAAGTTGGCAGCTCTCCTCAGGTATCTCATTTCGCAGGTGTTGATTTTGCGAAGGTGTAATTTGGATAAAGTCCAGGTTTGAGATTGGTAGCATAGGGTTGGTGTGAATATGCTGTTTATTATCTGTCGTTTTGCGGACATGGGTATGTTTGGATGTTTCAGTAAGGGTGATAGTTGATATGTAAGTGCACTAGCTTTTTGACATCTGATGTCAATTTCTCTGTCCAATCTGCCATCTTCTGTGATCATACTTCCAAGGTATTTGAATTCTTTAACTTGTTTCAGAGGTGTGTTATTTATCTGTATATTTAGTGGGCCTGGCGATCTGCTAACTTGCATTACTTCGGTTTTGGCTGTGTTTATACTCATATTGTATCTGCTGCAGGTTGAACTCAGATTAGTAATATGATTTTGTAGTCTGCCCTCATCGCTGTAAAACAGGCACTGATCATCTGCAAATAGAAGTTCATTTATTCCCTGTGGGTCAGTTGTTTCATCTGGAGTAAAGAGTTCTAAATTTTCTGAATCTGGTCTGTCGAGACTTGCTTCTTTGGAAATTCTGTCCATGTAGATATTGAATAGCAGGGGAGAGAGCACACATCCCTGCCTCACTCCTGTATTGACTGTGAACATATCTGATATACCTTCCTGTGTTCTTACTGCACTTTGGCTCGAGTGGTACATGGCTATGATATTTTCTACCAGTTGCCCTTCTATCCCATAGTCTTCAAGGATGGTCCATAATTTGTATCTGTCTACTCTATCAAAAGCCTTTTCCTGATCTACAAACACAATATTCTGCTGGTCACTATATTCAATAGTTTTTTCACAAATTTGTCTAAGTGTAAATAATGCATCAGTGCAACTTTTACCTTTCCGAAAACCGAATTGTGCTTTGCTTAACTGTTGTTCAACTATTGGTCTAGCTCTTTGTTCCAAAAGTTTTGCATACATTTTCCCTATATGGCTTAGGAGTGATATACCTCTGTATGTTTCGCACTCTCTCATATTGCCTTTCTTTTTCCATATTGGTACTATTATTGCCTGTTGCCAATCATCTGGGACTTTTCTTTCTTCCCATGCTATATTAAAAAGTCTTGTTAGCCATTTAACTCCTGTTTCCCCACAGGCCTGAATAGCTTCTGTGGTTATTCCATCTGGACCTGGTGATTTGTTCTTAGGACTTTTCTGTATAACTGCTTTGACTTCTGCAGGTATGAAATTTGGTTCTTGCTGTCCCTGGCGTTTAGGCACAAAAGTGAGGTTTCCTATGTTATGTGTGGGGTTAAGTAGTTCTTGAAAGTATTCTGCCCATCTTGCTAGTCTTTGTTGTGGATTAAATATTGGTATACCTCTTTTGCTGTTTATGATGGTGGTTGGGTTGTAACATGCATCTCTGTTTCTCATTGTGGTGACACGTTTATAAAATTCTCTTGGGCAGTCTTTGCTAAGGGTCGCCATCTGTTCACCGTATATTCTCCAGGATTCATCTTTAGATGCTCTAATTGTTCGTTTGGCATTGCGTCGTGCTATTCTATAAGTAATATAGTCCTGTTCAGATTTAGTTGTGATCCACTTTTTGAATGCTACCTTCTTTTTGAATATGCTATCTTTAACTTCGTTGTTCCACCAGGCTGTTCTTAATCTTTTGTCTTGCCCTACTTTCTTTGTTCCACATTTATTTTTCAGTGTGTCGAGCATGGCAGCCTTGAAACATGTCCATTCCTTATCTACGCTTGAGTGGTCATCAGGGATGTTCTTATGTAGGTTTTGGATTTCTTGATTGAATTCGTCTTTAACTGTATTTTCCTGCAGCCTCCTATAATTGATGACATGTGTTGTTACTTTTTTGTTTCTTATTCTCCTGTGTGATGAAATCTTTATTATTATGACTGGTTTGTGATCAGTATCAACATCTGTATTTGGGAGTGCTCTTGAATCTAATAGTAGCCTTCTGTCTAATTTCCTAATTAGAATAAAGTCAATTTGGGATGCTTGGTTTATGTCATTCCATTTATACCAGGTTTTGGTGTGGCTACGACGATGTTGAAAAAAACTATTTGCTATTATTAGTCCATGTTCCGAACATATGTTGAGTAGATGTTGACCATTGCTGTTACAATCAGTCTCTGTGTCGCTGAATGGCCCCATGCAATCCTCCCACGGTGTTCTTCGTGTGCCTATTCGTCCGTTAAAATCACCCATCACAACTAGTTCATCTGTCTCCTTGACATTATTTAACGTGTCTGCAAGTTTATCAAAATATTCGTCTTTGTCTTCGTCGCTGTAAGTGTCATTACATGGGGCGTATGTTTGTATAAAAGTTGTTGTTCTATTTCCTTCTTTGATCTGTACTAGTATTATCCTTTCTTCACAACTGCACTGGTTGAAAATCAAATGTCCATTTTCTTCATTACTGGTGATTGAACTACAAACCTCTTGTTGGGTGAGCCAGTAAACCAGCACATATACCACTAATGCTTATATATGTGTAAATATAGTCTCATACAGACACAGCTGTTGGGGTATAAAGTATTAGGCCTTCACATATTCTAGGCCACAAATATGAGGTGGGGTGGCCCATCGAGTGTCTAGAATACCGGATTATCCTTCGGAAGACCAGGGTTTGAATCCTCGGTAAGGTGTGGAGTTTTTTCTGTCGGGGGCAAGAAGAAAAACTCTAACATGCACAGTTCGCGGAGACTGCACTAGCCAGGCGGCCTTAATTCCTCAGGCTCAAGACCGCCCCCCCCCCCTACCATATACCGCAAGGTATTACATTGGCAGTAAATGACAGTTTATGATAACAGTGGCCAATTCTCTTTCTTATCACCTTTCCTTCTCAGAAAATTTAAAAAATTGGCTGGTACCAATTTTCGTCAGCCTCGATCAACACCCTCAGCCCTACTGGTAAGAAACACTAATCCTGCCTCTGCTGGAGATTGAACCCAGGCCACTGTTTTGGCAGGCAAGTGTACTAACCACTATGCTCCCTTGGCAAATATATATGTATGTAAGTAAACTAAATGTCAACGAAGTTCTCTAGAATTAGAATGGAAACAGAGACTGACACTCCAGGTGTCAAATAGCTTGTGTAACATAAAGAACACATTTGGCTCTTTGATTATTTTCATAATACCATCCTTGCTATAATCAATTTCCCATTTTAATCCATTATCACCATTCTTTCTATTGTATATATTCACGTCTTGTGTCATAATGTCGTTTACTATGTTAAAAAGCTTTAAATTTATCTCAACATATTTGTGTCCATTGCTGGTGTGTTTTCTGTGTTCATATGTGCATAACGACCATGTTATTGTTTGAAGTCATAATAGGAGAGCCTGTGAAGAATGGTTGGAATGGGGAGTACAGTTTAGAAAGTCTGCATAAAAATGTGTGATTGTGACAATCAAACCAGCCCATCAACATCATCATCATCAAGTGCCATCTCCACACTGATGCTCGGCTATAATGAGTCTTCAACATTGTGTCTGTGTGTACCTGATGCATTAATAGTAATAATAGTCTTGTTCCCTCACAGAAGTCGGATGTGTCGGCCTAACGGCGCAAGAACGCAGCTCTGCTGTAAACAGGCACAATGTAATCACGTCCAAAAAAACTCCGGATGAGCAAAGAAGAAGAAGTCTTCTTCCAGTCCATCTCATGATGTTGTCCGCCAATATGTTACGCTGTCTTTCTCTTTTACACACTCTCCCTCCACATTTCCCTACAGCACATCTTTTAATAAGGAGCTGTATTTCTTTATATGGCTACAGTATCTTAATTGTATGACCTTCAAGTAGCTCACCCTACACTGAACAATAACAATGACAAAATTGCTTCAGTCCTTATCAGACAACTGAGCATGTGTTCATTGGTTACTCAATACATCACATAAATCTCGCATCACTCCTACAGGATGAGCGGTTGTATTTGTGTTTACATGTTGTTATGGGTTGCCAGTGACATTTGTTGAGCTTTTTATTTCGTCATATTTTTATCATCATCCGTAATCATCTCATTATATCAATATAATTTCATAACAATTTTGAAATAATTATTATTTAAACTGTAGCACTATTTGACAATACAAATGTAAAGACATACCTTGACACCAAAAGAATGAGAAATCCTCAGATCCATTATAGTAAACTGGTAAACCACCACATTAAATCACATACTGTGGGAGGTATTTTTATTTATTTACATTGCTAAACCAGGAGTATACCTATAATTTCAGGTGTGGTTTCTTAAATTGCAAACAAATTATTTCTTATTATATTTGGTAAATATTAATTAGTTATTGCTTATTTGTAATTGTTGTTTCAAGAGCATAAAGTTTAGTGCTGTCAGCAGTCTATGCAAGCTTATGAGTTTAGACAACTGAAAGTGTTGTTATCTGGTTTAGAGATATTTATCAATAAATTGTGATTTGCTTCATTTAGAAAAAAAGTTAAAGCAATCAAACACAAGAGAAAGGTTTTAAAGTGCATGATAGTATGTACACATAAGAGAGGTGGGAATGAGGTGTGAAATGAGAAGTGTGCACTACTTAAAGAAATCAGTCAACAGCATTAAAACACAGTGAATACAGGGAGTCTGTTATACAGGGACGTTGTATTACAATTAAGAATATGTCATGGAGAAAGTATAAAGTTAAAAATATAAAGTGAGAATCAACAATGACATCTCCTTTAAAATAAAACACAAATTATAAAAACTAACAAATCTACTCTACAAAAGTAGCTAACAAATAAAATACCCCAATTAATAATACCTTCACAAGTTGAAAAGGGCAGTTTGGAAAGAAACCAGTGAAATGCATAAAATAAGCTAATAAAAATACATAATGGAATAGGATGAAAAGACGATACATAATTGAAAAAGTTCATCTGTATCTTAGGAGTAATGAGTTCAGTTTCATAATCCCTAGTTTGGGAGGAGATCACTTTTCTTAGATTTTCACAATGTTATGAGCACTGGCCAATCAGACAGCAATGGCAAACTACTGAATGTAAAATTGCCTAGAAAATCACAAGCAGCCAATATATGCTGGGGTTGATTGCAACATCCCGCGAAAGACATGCTACTGACAATAACAATGCCATATACAGAAATAAACCATCAAATAAGACTGAAGTAGATCAGAGATAAAGATAGGAAATAAGATTTTATTGTAGTACTTTATTATCTAAACATTTGTTTTTCAAGTACTTGCTCCTGTTTCGTACTGAGTATTTATCATCAATATCTAGCTTTGTGTGGTCATCAAAATGAACATTAGCATTAAAAACCAAAGACAATGGGTTAAGGAATGATGTTTAAAATGTCATTTGAGTGAATATAGAGTGTCACTGTATGAGTAAATGGTGGGATACAATACTTGAATGTGTGAGAAATGTTAATAGATATGGTCTTGCGTATCTTTGAGTAACTGCTGAAAAAACATTGATCACATGAAAATAGATCAAAATATTGTGGCAAATAAAATGTTTTATAATATATTGTATTGTTTCAGTTCTTTAACCATACTTTTAATGTAATATATGTATTGTATACACAAAATCTGGTTTCTGAGGAAGCCATGGTTGGACAGAAAAACCAATGAGCAAGTTCTGCGGGAAACAAATTAAACACCGTAAATAGATTTGAGAAATTAGGTGTAGACCAGTGTTTCCCAACGTGGGGCCCACGCCCCACAGGGGGGCAATTTGACTGTTAAGGGGGGCAATTCGAAAATGGACGAAATCGGCTGAATATAACAAAACGGGGAGACTTGAGACTGAAGTTAACTAAATTGGAACCTGACATAAGATCTCTTTTCAGCAAGCATCAAGCGCAAGGATCTCACGAAATTTAAATAATAAATAATTACTAATAATTAAAATAATATAGAAAAATCTTTCATTAAAATTATTTTGTACTTGAATTTTTAGTTCTCCATTATATGTTTTGAAAATTTACTTACTGTGTTTGCTCAATAATTACCTAGTGATTTCTTCCTAAAACCTATCATTCAAGTTTCTTTAGTGAACATTTCAATTTTTGAATATTAAAAATAATGTATATGTTGGGGCGGGGGAGGGGGGCAATATGAATTTTAGAAAGGCTTAAGTGGGGCATGGCACATAAAAGGTTGGGAAACACTGGTGTAGACAGTCAAGAATGTTTGGGCACGTTATGAGGAAAAATCGACGGGAAAACTTAATGACAACTGGTTAAAGTGATAGGAAAAGAGCCATGGAAAGGTAGAGAGATCAATATCTAGGTTGGGTGGCCACGGGGATTAATTGAGACAAGAACACAGACCTCATACAATACTGGTGATCGGCTTTCGATAGAGTGTGTTAGTTAGTCGCGGTTCCAACTTCACGGCAACGGGTCGTCCCCATATTGCTCCGTTCCTGTGCCAGTGAATATCACAAATGCTCCTCACTGCTCCATGTGAACAATGGAATAGACAGGAGTGTCGGCAAGCCAACAGTCCGCACAGGTACACTGTGCGCCAGAATGCTAACAAAAGTCCTCCACGAAAAATACAGTTCATGGTCGATGAAAACGGCAGTCAACAGAAAGACTTCATTGACCGGGGTTTTACCCCATATGGTTCAGTTTCTTTCTGCAGGGCGACCCACCGAAAGCGCCGCACAAAGCACGAACTCCGTAGCTACAGCGACGACTCCCATGAGTCTCCTGAAAAATGTACTCGTGAACAGAAAAGGCAAACCAGTCAATCCAGCAAAATCCGGCCGTCATCGTTCCGAACATGCAGTTCACGCGAAAAACAACCGCGGACAGATGCAAAAGCATTCCACGCGAAATTCACAGCTCACAATGTCACGCCACGCACTCACTCAGTAGCAGGGCGACGGAACCATAGTCTCCTTAGTCGCCTCTTACGACATGCATGGTAGGCAACAGTGTTACTATTCTTTGCTCCCCCGTATGGCCCCGGCAACACACGGCATAGAGTAAGACATGTCAACATGATAGAGATGCTTGCAGATCTACAGATTGATGAGAAATACCTTAGACTTGTAAAAAAACATATATTGAAAACAAGCTGCCATCATCCGTTGTAAAGCAGCAGAGAAGTGCGTGGGCATTTACAGCCCGCTCAGCGGTCCGAACCGTTCAAGAATCCAATAGTGCCCACTCTATGACCACGAGCAGCATGACGACGGAGGTGATGGAAGTTACACAGGCTTTCATATGGCGGGAATCACAGCATTATACCAACGTGTGTGTACTAAGTGATCCAAAGAGCATGATTCAGAAGGTCGAAGCTGGATCTGTACGTAGACAGTGGACTGAGTCGCTGCGGAAGTCTGTTGTCCGTAAAGTCACCTTCATCTTCGTCGCGGGACGAGGGAAATGAAGGAGCTAATAAACTGGCTGGCTCTGCACCCCCTGTGGATGGCCAGCCCATGGGTCGTGCCGATGTTATTAACATCCTTAAAGATATGGCGAGAACAGAGGACTTTGACGTTTTGACATCGCTGTCCAGGATGAAAGACTTCTGAGTAAGAATCGGCACGGCCAGACGCGAGAGGTATCGGGAAACCATAGCACAACTGATAACTGAAGCTGCCATCAGAATTAATAATGAAGTAAGTCTATATCAGCCTATTAAGAGAGGCGTGAGACAGGGATGTGTGAAGTCTCCAGATCTGTTTTCCCTGCATAGTGAACATATTTTCAGAAATGTACAAGATATGAAAGGAATCATCATTGGAGGAAGAAATATCAGTAACATCATTAGATATGCAGATGATGCAGTATTGACTGCAGACAATGAGCAGGATCTGCAACATTTAGTAAATGCGGTTGTTGTGAACAACCAAGGTTAGAATTAAATAGTAAGAAGACGCAGATTATGGTCGTCACAATGTAATACACAGGTAATATTATTAAACAAGTGAAGGTGTACAATTATTTCGGAACAGCCATAACATCTGATGGGAGATGCCTTGAAGAGATTAGAACAAGAATCACCATGGCGAAGGAAGCCTTTTGCAAGATGAAAAACATACTGACCAATAAAACTATGTCAATTGCTACGAGAAAAAGAGTGTTGAGGTGCTACATAGAGCCTGTACTTCTGTATGGATGTGAAGCGTGGGAAATGATCAGTCAAGCTGAAAAACATCTGATGGCAGTGGAAATGTGGTTTCTGAGGAGAATGCAAAGAATACCATGGACAGACAGAAAAACCAACGACCAAGTCCTACAAGAAGCAAATGAAAATCGTAAAGAAATTTGACGTAAACAGTCAAAATTTTTCTGACATGACATGGTCAAATTAAGAACACTGAGTTGATCCACGACTCTGGTGATCGAGTGAAATGGCAAATCATGACCGCCCACGCTTACCGGCGTGGCACATGATGGATGGATCGATCGGTGAGATGGTTAGCCGAGACCGCCCAGGCTTATTGGCATGGTACATGATGATGCTGATAGATAATCTTGTTTTGGACACTGATAAATAACTAGTTATGTGTGTTATAATTTGCTTTCAAAGTTATCACTGACTGATGTTTCGCAAATCAAGAATACGTGTGTGACACTTGTTAGGTGTTAGAACACAGTCAGCTACATATTTACGTAAATCATCTCATGCAGTCAAGAAGTTGTTGTGTTGACCACATTTTCTTTTCTTGTTTTGCAAGTAGGTCAATTCTGCTGTGTGTTGGCACTTACCATATTATCTATGCCATGATCTTTTGTGGTCAGTTTTTAACACATTGACTGAAGCATTTCTAACTTATTCATCGTAATTGACCATATTTAATTTGGATACTAGTATATCAACTGTTTCATTGTTTACCACTTCTGTATGGTCACGAGTCATTTCATTAGACTGTGTGTATTTTAAATACAGCATTATGATAAATTATTTCAACTCTTAAGCTGGCCCTGAAGCTTCTTGATCATGTCATTGCATTGATGTCTGTTTTTTTTTTTCTGCTGTCTTTAATTTCATGTGGGTCTGCATTGATAGATATGTGCATTCTCTTTTATAAGTGCTTTACTTTCTGTACCCTTTTTCCCATTATTGTTCTAACTTTGTTGTTTCTTTGTGTCTTGTGGTGTGATTAGGTTATGAGAGTTTTCACTTTAAAAAGAGTATTAAACACAAATTACTGCAAAAATATCTGTAGAGGTCTTCTCTTCTTTTTCTTCCTCTTCTTCCACATCTTCCTCGTCTTCTCTATCCCTGTATATCATTATCATGTGCCATGCAGATCAGCGTTGACCGTTATAATTCGCCATCTCACTAGATCACCCGTCTTGGATCGGGCCGGTGTTTTTACTTCAATCGTTCGATGTTCCCAAACCGTCAAGGTATTTATCTTTCTACCTCCCCTTGCTCTTGTGCTATCAATGTTGCATACTGCTACTAAGTTTTCCAGTGTATTTCTCTCCATGGCATGTCCCAAAATTCTTGATTGTCTTCGTATATTTTTTCTAATAAATTTTGAGTTTTCATTAGTTTCTTGAAGAATTGTCTCACTCACATGTGCCAGCGACGAGTGTCCCCTAGTCAAGCTGTACCTTAGGGTTGTAGCAGACAGAGAGCATACCCTGCACGAAGCTTCGTGTGATATCAAGGGACATAAGTTGAAAAGAGGCTAATCTTGAGGGGTACAATCAGTCAAGGGTGTGAACTGGGCAGTATTCCGCATGGAGAAGAAAGGATCACGATGCCACCTAACAATAAAGTGATGGACGAAGTTATATTGTATCCAGGGTGTGGGAATGGCCAGCAGGTGATACCGAAGAGCCTTTGCAATGGCTGATAAAAGACAACTCAGGCACTATCAATGTGGTTATGTACACTGATTGGTCCGTGTTGAGAGGTAAAAGGAGTGGGTGTATTTCATGGCAAAGACAAATAGACACTGTTTAAATCATGAGAGTTTGGTTTGTGCTACTACAACATCTAGCATGAGCATTGAAGCTACGGTTGTGACGGCAGCCTTCCGATGGTTGTATGGCAGCACAACCAGAAATGTCATGTGTATAACTGACTCATAGGGTTAGTTAGTTGCATATCCTTTACATGACGCAGCAGTCAACCCCAACATTTTTGGCTGTTCGTGATTCCTGGGCAAGTTTACATTCAGTAGTTTGCAATTGCTTTCTGAAAGACCGGCACCCATACCATTTCATTTAAAACAAAACACAAAAAACCAACGAAAGGCCGTATGCTGTCAAATCGCCTGCAGATGTGTTTCGAACGCTCTACGTGAGATTACGAACTACGTCCGTAACTCCTTTGCCATGGAAGTTCGAAAATTTGTAACAGGCACGTCACAAGTGAGGTGACTCGTATCACTCGACAAGATACAGATTATTAACATATCTAGAATGCACAGAAGCCACTAACAATTGGTTGCATGATTTATTGGCGGGAATGTTTCGCTGGTAGTTTGTAAAATGGGGTTATCCATAACACAAACCACGGGCTGAACTTAGATACCATGTGTTGCCCATGCAGCATGATCCCTCTCTCGACCTGTCTAGTTTACTGCAGAGGAAAGGTGACATCAATACGTCTGGAACAAGACAAGCTGCAGAAGCTGCCGGATCAGCAAAGCAATGCTCTAACTGTCCGCCTGTCGGAGTTTCGATCCTAGACCAGCTGCCAACCAAGGCTTAGGGCCTGGTCTGCCCTGCCATGATATTTTGTCTTTAGGTTTCATTTCCTCGCACCAGGGTAAGGCTTGTACCCTCCCAATTGTGATCTTCCGCCCGAAGCCGTTGGCACAATGTGGGGTGTCGGATTTGGTAAGCGCCGCTCAACGTTCGGCGATAACAGAAAGCAGGTAGTACCGTCTACTGTCATACGGTAGCTCAGTCATATCTGACTAAGACCAGACATCAACCATGCATCAAGCCATAGTACCAAGTATTAAGATTTTTCTGTAATTTTGGGTAACCAGATTGCACTAGCACAAAACAGCACAATGAATGAACACGTTTCGTAGCTAATTAACTTTAGTATTGCACACAAGTGAAAGTCTACACATGCATGCTGGAATCACGTATTTGAGCTTATGTAAGCGCCCAAAACCTTGATCGCCGCGTTTTCTTTCGTTTCCACATTATACATTATACTGACTTTATTTTAGTATTCATTTTACTATGTATAGTTGACCAGCAGCGCTGTTCTGATGGGAAATAATCATAGCACTGCTGGAGACTGATGCGGGTAGCGGTAATAGTAATCATCATCATGCGTCATGGGATCAGGGCTTGCCATCTCACATTCACGCCTCGAGTTACGTCTGTGGTAATAAGCGAACTCACTTAACACGCCGGTATTGGGCATTGGTGCCCCGTATTTGTATAGAACAATTGCCACTCGAGGTTTATGTGGTCAATATTACTCTTTCCTCCTTTACTTACTATGACATTTCCTGGTACCCATTTTTTTGTGCTGACTTGCTTTTGACCTCAAGCGTAGTCCATACACATTACTTCTAGTCCACTGGACTGAATTTTGTGTGTGAATTAGCTTTCCCTATTGCCAGTGTTCCTCTCCATCAGGCGAACGCACCCCGTTTTCAGAGGTACTTGTAATGTACGTCCCAAAGTCAAGGACGAGAGGTCAACATATTAGTCCAACTGTCTGGTGTAGGGGTTGAACCCCTTACCTAGGCACCAACACACTGGATGTTTAAGAACGCGCGTTCTTATCCATTCGGCCATGCTCACCTACTGGTGCCCATTTAAGGCTGGACAGATATGAAACTTAGTTCTATACCTCGGTCTCTTCTTACCCACCTCCATACATTGCCAGTCTGAAACATTCACCTTTTCTGACTTTCAGAACTTCCTGTTTTGCTCGCTCGAATTTATACAAGTACATGCCTAGTAAAAATCACAAACAGCTAAACTGCTTATAACGGACATGCATCTAATTTAACAAAGCACGTGTTAGTAATAGTCTGAAGTTTATATGTCCTATTGTAAACAATTATTGTACATTGTATCCCGTTCACAATCTCATAATTACAAAGACAATCACTCCATTCCATATTCAGCCATAAACACGCGCCTTTCACAAGATAAGTTCCTGTCACTGGGATGACTTCTTGTGTGCCTAGTTACCTTATTAGTCACTTATTCAGCTTAGGTTAATCCATATGGCTGAGGCTCCAAAGGAAAACACGAGTACAACAACAATTGATCTGCTAACAATGGCTCGGACAAGGGACGTTGAGTGTAACCAACTGCAAGAATTCTCAAGGTTCCACTACTCGTGGTGGAGGTCAGCTTGGCCGAATGGGTAAGAGCGCACGATCTTAAATTTCCGGTGCGCTGATGCCGAGGTAGCGGGTTAACTCCTACACCAGTACACGAAGTGGCGGCGTGTCCCTAACTATGCCATGGTCTAGAATACGTAAACGCTTAACAATTCACAGGAAGTTACGGTAGCAACCTGGGTTGGCTGACGGTCCAATGGTAACATTGTTTTCAAATCACCATCGAAATGGGGAATTTTTTTTTTAATGTCCCTGCTCATAGGCCAACCTAGCCTTAAATGGGTACCAGAAAATGTCCTGGAAAGTAAAGACGACCGGCGTTATATTGACCATATGACCCAACCCATCGAGTGTTGATTGATCTATAAAATATGTGTGTCGCACTACATGCCCAAAATGATTGAAAGGGTGGAAAAGGGTCCTTAACGTCATCAATTACACTCCAAAGGCAGCATGAATGCAGCATCTGACACGGTAGTGCTCCTACACAAGTGATGAGTTCCAGCTCATTTCGGGACAATGTTTTCAAGACAGTGTTTTCAGGACAGTTGAGTTTAGTTGAGTTAAGAACCGACATCACTGCACTCAAGACATTCCCATACGTGTTCCGTCCCCTCGTTCAACAGCCAGCGAAGAGTCATACTACTAATCGTACCCACCGCTATCTGATTAAAAGTTCTCTTGGTCTTCCCTCTCAGTTTTGAGATTCTTCCAAAACCCCTGCCGATCCCCCGCAATCTCATTCTTTCCACATATGGGTTCTCAATCTGTTCCTCCCCCTTCTCCACCTGGTTCCACAAGGGTTTTCAGGACAATGTTTCAAGAACAAATTTTCCGGTATTTCTCAGTCGCAATAAGATTGCGAACAGATAGCTGTCCTGGTAATGTGTCACAATTTTAGTTTTTCTTAAATACACGCCAGATTAATGATACCATTCATAGATTCTGATATATACACAGCGGGAAGTCGTAGATGGATGGGATTCGTACAGTGTACTATTTCCATTCTGACATTACTCCTACCCTGTTCAACCTCAGATTAATAATCATGTGACCGAGTCAGTTACAAACGGAATATTAATTTGAAGGTTATTGTTGTTCATCGGTGATAATGATGACAACGTTGTATTATAACGTGTTATCGACGTTTTGCCAACTTCAGGAGAAAATGAAAGCACTCATGTGAGTCTTCACAGTACCATGAAGATAATTCTTGAATCCAAGCAATCAACCAATCAAATAATCAGTCAATTGAATCAGTCAGTCACTCATTTAACCTGCCTATCTATCCTATAAAGTCAACAAGTACACGAAGAGACTAGACAGGGAGTATATGTTACATAATAAATCCACTATAGGTAACAGGAAAAGGTAAAAAGTAAAGAATCATTCTACATGCCATAAGGTGCATTAGGCAATGGTGCTAGATTTATATTGTCACAGCCAATCGGCATGCGGTGAGTGGTAATTCTCCAAGACATTTCCTGGTACCTATTTTAGGTTTGGTCGACCTGGAAGCCCTGGTCAATTTTAATAATTTGCCTCAATGCTGCTTCGAACCCCTGCCACAGGGCCAGCAGGCGAGCGTCTAGCCACTTCTCTACCGCGGATCCCCACAAAGAAGTGTGCTCTGACTAAAGCGAAAGAAGTACAACGACGTATAGCACGCAGATTGATACAAATGAAGAATGGGCAGTCACACATGGCACTGATCTTGTCCTAGAAGGAGTTAATTAAATATATTTGAAAGATAGGGGATGAGGGGTCGTTAAAACGCTGGTGAACATCCATTAATTCATCTGTTCATTATTGAATGTCTCTCATGTATGTTAACGGGCGAGTTAGCGATAGAGAGCTGATATTGTCAACAGCATTGTCGGACAACAGCTCGGCACCTGGGTTCATCATCTCGCTGCGTGAAGACAAGATTGGCCACCCAATCCTCCTCGGTGCATTCAGGCATACAAAATGTGATGACCTCATCACATCACAAACCCATAGCAGGCTCTTGCTTCGGGGCCTGTTTTGTTTTGATGTATGTTTAACAGGGAGGGGAATACAAGTGCTCACCTGCAACATAGATGGTAAGACAGACAATCACACACAGAGAGAGAGAGAGAGAGAGAGAGAGAGAGAGAGAGAGAGAGAGAGAGAGAGAGAGAGAGAGAGTAGTGTATGCCAATAGGTGTTTGTGCAGAAACATGTATAGCTTCTTATTTGTAATAAACAAATGCTCAAACACAACATGCGTGCCGTTTTCAATTGCAGGTTCGCCCTAACTGAATCACGAATATCTTTCACTGATGATATCCTTGCTCCAGCATAAACAAAAGGTTCGCCCTAACTGAATCACGAATATCTTTCACTGATGATATCCTTGCTCCAGCATAAACAAAAAGCATATTAGTTTTAAATATACAGCCCATAAATTTACAGACTCAGACAGCAAACTTTCCTCCAAGCAAATCTGCTTGGAGCAGAAGTGGGGACAGGAAGCGGTGAAAACAAAAATGGCGTCACATTTCCCCATACCACTGGAGAAATCGTTATCGAATCAATATTTACAGTCTGACCTGCAGTCAGCAGTTGTTGCCATTCAGTCACTTGTCAATCTGAACAATTCGAGATATGAAACGCGTGCAAGAGAAACACGGACTTCTATAGTAAATATGTCAATGTCCGGCCATGGGGAAAACAGGAACACTAATTCGATGACAACAATGGAAATGAATTTAAGACCATCGGACTCCGATAGAAGAATAGCTGTAGACGATATTCCCCCAGCCGAACAACGGCGACGTTCTTCTGTGACGTTCAATAAGGATTCTGACGGGAAAAACGTGAAACTGTACAATCCTGAGAGTAAGCTGCACCTAAACAGCAACGGCAGTGGCCCTGCTGAACAGCCTCTGCGTAGTAGCTTGAAACTGAATACTGAACCTAAAGCATCGTTTTACGATAGGCCAGGCAGTATAATTCAGTTTGGAGCCAGCGACACGATGAATCCTGCCGAACATCGCCGTTTTAGTAACGCCAGGCGGAGTAGTGAACCTTTCGGTACAAAAACGCAACTTTTTGAAAACCCCACCAGCATGACGGATCTGGCCTTCAATGGCACGAACTACGCCGATGAGCCACGGATGAGTCAGATGCAATATCAGGACGGCATGCAATCTCAAGAGACAGGTAAAAGATTTAGCAGTGTAGACATCAGACCAGCAGGTAACAACACTACAGAAGAAGTGTCTTACAAAGCCCAGGTAAATTAGATAAATCATTGCTCTTGGTATGTTAAAAAATTTTTTTAGTGCATATCCTTTACAGGACGTAGCAGTCAACGGTAGCATTTTTTTTTGGCTTCTTTGGTAATTCTTGGGGAAGATTGCGTTTAGTAGCTTACGACCGGCACTCATACGATTGTATGGAAACTAACGCAAGGCGATCTGCTTCCAAACCGCCCGCAGCTGTGTTTTGAACGCGGTATGTGGGATTACGAGTTGCATTCGTAACCCCTTCGCCACAGAGCCGGTGATATGTAAAGGGGTGATGATTAAGACTGGAACTATAACTGTTCCCTATTTTACTGTTAGCTCACCTGCCACCCCCCCCCCCCACCCACCCCAGTCTGTGTTCTACGTTCGAGTTGCTATGGCAATCCGTGGGCTTCTGGCATTATTAACCTTTAGCCTCTAAACCAAATTGCCGATTCGGTCGCTTTGTTGGATTCATACATGTGGATTTCACGAAACACTTGTCCAGTCCACAACAAGGTTACAGATGAGACACTTTTATATTCAATTTGTACATGTAGTGTTTTTCGTGTATTCGTATCAGTGTGTGAGAAGCGGCTGGCCGAGGGCTAGAATGCCGTATTCTCCTTCGGGAGACCCGAGTTCGAATCTTCGGTAAAGTGTGCAGTTTTTCTGTCGTGGACAAAAACAAAACCCTAACATGCACAGTGACTGCACTAGCTAGGCGGCCTTAATTCCTCAGGCTCCAGATCCCCCTGCCATACACCGCACGGCACTATCATCATCATCATCATCATCATCATCATCATCATCATATATAGGCAGTAAATGACAGGTTTTGACAGTATCTGTGTATTTTTGTTGTTTCTGTTCCGACGAAGGCATGTGACTGTTTTCTAGTAAAGCTTACCGTCTACTTTTTTTTTGGGGTTGGGGGGGGGGGGGGTAAGATTCATTCAAAGATATGTAAAGACAACGTGAAGCTTCAAGCGTGATCTTTACCCACTCAACTGTACTTTAAAATTCCAGTCATATGGTTTAATTCTACCGAATCTCCTTCTACGAGTCCCTCTTGATCCTCTAAACTGCCGGAGAGTTTGAGAAATGTCATCATGGTCTCATAACTTGAGGACGGAACAATTCCAACTGCTCCTCTACGTGGTAAAGGATGGGGACAATATTATAGTGTGGCAAACGCAGCTCCTGTAGTTGTCCTCCTATCCTAGAACACAAATTATCCCGTTGGCGTGTCTCCGCCGTAACGAGGTAGAGGGTTTGCGTGTTCCAATGACCCCAAGAGCTATGCCGACAGTAGCACAGCTACTGGTAGGGTCACCCATGTCGGACAGGTAAAGACAGAGGAACCATACCAAGAGACACACACACCTGCTGCTTTGTAGGTAGTCTGGGGACAGTCAAGGGCTAGGGAAAGCACACCCGAAAAATGCTTGTCGAAATCGGATGTACTGAGCCACAGACTTGACAAAGCAGCGCAACGCAACTTGATTCATGATGCCACAGATTAAAATTAATCAGCATGGTGCTAATCCCGTGAAGTCCCATCAGGTGGTAATAGTGCTGGTCCACCTGCCTCGAGGGGGTCCACCCATTACTACTGGTGGTCACCTTCTCCTGTGCTGTGGAGTCAAGGCACGGAGGAATAGTTTAAGAGCTATTGATCAAACATTCCGTACACTCAACATACTACAGTGGAATGCCGAAGGAGTTTCTAACAAGAACGTCCCCTTAACACATTGTCTTCATAAAGATAGAATAGCTGTGGCATGCATTCAAAAGACACACCTCAACGCCAATCACAGATTCTCAGTCAGGGGATATCAAACCACACGTTTCGACCGCGAAGGACACAAAGGAGGAGTTCTAATACTTACACGAAACACAATACCTTGTAGTGAAGTATCTGTGACTGCTGACAACCAAACGGAAATTATAGGTGTTGATATAATGATAAAGGACGTGAAAATAAGAATTTACAATCTATGTAGCTCAGCAGATAAGGACCGAACACTTTCAAACATGAAAATAACTTACACAACCTGCATTATTGTAGGATACTTTAATAGCCGTTCAGAAAGATGGGGATACCCAGATACTGACAACAGAAGAGATGAAGTGGAGGACTGGGAAATAGACTAAAATCTCCATCTGCTCAACAAAGCGGACGACACACCGAGCTTCAACTCTAGAAGATGGTTTACCACTTCTACTCCAGATATAGCTTTCTGCACAAGAGACATCCTCCACAAAATCGATCGCCATGTGCTTGACCAATTAGTAGGTAGTGACCACAGACAAATCAAACTTGTAATGAATATGGAGTGTGTTCCACAGAAAAAAAGTTCCTCGCTGGAATTACAAACGAGCTGATTGGGACAAATTTGCTATACTGACAGACAGATATTGTGAAAACATAAATACACGATATGGCAACATGAAACGGTTGGTGGGAAGTCTAAACAAAGCAATAATACAGGCGTCTACTGAGTCCATCCGAAGAAGAGCGAGGAAAAATTACAAACCATACTGGACTAAAGAACTACAAATTTTGGAGGGCAAAGTTGAAGATGCCAGGAAGACAGCAGAGAGAGAACAAACAACTGAAGCAAACATCTCTCTCAGCAAAATATAAAAGAACAGTAAATCAAACAACAAGAGATTGTTGGAGGGAAAGAACAGAAAGCCTGACCTTTGTCGGGGATGGAAACAAACTATGGAAACTATTGAAAGCCATGAACAATGAAGGATCCAGAAAAAAACAAATAACAATTAAACAAGGAAATGCCTAGCTTATTGGAAAAAAGGCTGCAAATGCACTAATGGAATAATATGCTAGTGCAAACCACATTGATATTACAACCGAACAGAAGAAAGCAATCAAAGATAAACAGATACATCATAGTAATACAGACACAGCAGCATAATATATGATGGCAAATCTAAAAATGGAAGTAATTGAACAGGCAATGAATACCCTAAAAAAAAGAAAAAGACATCACCAGAAAATGATGGAATCACAAATGATATGCAAATAGGACTAGGAAGAAACTACTAGCAGTCCTAAATTACAACTGGAAGAGAGGAATAGTCCCATAGGCATGGAAGTAAGCTATACTAATACCAGACCCAAAGAAAGGAAAAGACCTGGAAGAACCAAATGGCTATCGACCTATCAGTCTACTTAGCTGTGTAGGAAAATTAATGGAACGCATTATCACTGGTAGGCTAACATGGCGTCTGGAAGACAACCAACTCTTAACACCACACCAAGCAGGATTCAGAAAACACAGGTCCACTGAAAATGAAATAACCTGTATAGCTCAGGAAAGAGAGGATGCCTTCCAAGAGAAAAAGCACAAACTAGCGGTCTGGATAGATTTAGAAAAAGCATTTGATAAAGTATGGAAGGAAGGACTGAAAGTAAAACTGCAAAACATGTATGTTTGTGGGAAAATTTACAAATGGATCAGCCGCTACCTTGAGAACAGAACTTCCAGGACAAAAGTACAAGGACAAACAAGCAAAATGATGCTGTTGGAGGTGTCCCCCAAGAGGGAGTTCTTTCACCAACATTATTCCTAGCATATATAAATGACATCACAGAAAATTTTCCAGCCAGAGTACACACATCCTCCTTTGCAGATGACCTAGCCATATGGACATCTGAAGAATATATTAGTACAGCTAACAGCAGAATACAGCAAGCCTTATTAGCGCTAGAGGACTGGTCAAAATCATGGCTAGTGAAGATAAGTGAGGAGAAAACAACATGCACAGTGTTCTCCCTCTCAAATAAAACTCAGCAACCTAAGCTGGTATTGAATGAAAAAATATTGCGCCATGAAGAAAATCCAAACTATCTAGGAGTCACCTTTGATCGTCGCCTCACATAAAAGATACAGGGTTAGAAAAATTTAACAAGAGCAAGGCAAAGAATGGCAATCATAAAAATGCTTGCTGGTAAAACGTGGGGAGCAGATGAGAAAGTTCTCAAGAAGTTATACACTGGACGAGTGAGGCCAGTACTAGAATATCGCATCACAGCTTGGGCAACAGCAGCTAAGTCAAACTTTAACAAAATAAGTAGAGTCCGAAATCAAGGAATGATGATCATAGCTGGAAGCCTGAAGACAACGCCTATTAACGAACTAGAAAAGGTCACTTGTTTAGAACCATTGCAGAATAGAAGAGACAGTAGAACCCAATAACAAGCAGAAAAATTTAGAAGATTGACAGATCATCCCCATATATAAAAGGTTTAATGGTTTTAGAAAGGGAAGACTGAAGCGTAGCAACTTTGTAGAAACCGCAACACGAAAGATTAGGGCAGATCCTATACTTAACATATCAACAGTCAAACCCATTTACAATGCAGACTAGTTCCCAGCTTGGAGACAGCAGCAGCTGCCTGACATGATAGAAAATATTCCTGGTATTGAGAAAAAGAACATTCAGAATGAAACAGAAAGAAGAAAAATAGCCCTAAACTACATAAAAGAACATTACCCAAGTAGCAATTGGATCCACGCATATACAGACGGATCAGCCAAAAATTCAATAGAAAATGGAGGAAGAGGAATACTTCAAAATTTAAAAAAAAAAATGGACTGGGGAAAAAAAAACAGTCACTGGCAACTGGAAAATTTTCAAGTAACTTCAAAGCAAAGATAGATGCTTCGAAAACTGCAGCAGAAATGCTCTTGTTGGAAGAAAATAAAGAGAAGCAAATAGCTATCTTCACAGAGCAAAGTCAGCTGTCCCAATACTGAAGAGCAAAAACAGCACAGTTTAGTTTAGTTTAGTTTAGTTTAGTCGTTGGATCAACATCACGGCACACGGTTTAACCCATAAGTGCTCCGTTTTCCTCCTAACTCAAACCTGAGTCTGGAGAAACTCATCTCAATGCACGAACTCCGTTGCATCGGCGAGGATCCTGAAATACTTTGGGTAGATTTTTAACTCGAAATTTTGCCAGGGCAGCGCCGTTAGGCTACTCATTTTTGATTTCCAACTGCCAAGGGATTTTTTACGTGCGCAACAATATACACGGGCATCCGATCTCACTACCCAGAGACCAGGGGAAATTTTATTACTGGAAGTCCAGGTGGATTTTTTAAATAAATCCCAGTCCTTACCAGGACCTGAACCCGGGACCTCCAGCACTCGAGGCGGACACCATACCTCGAGACCACTCAGGCCCCCCCCCCCCCCACAGCACAGAACTAGCAGACCTAAGAGCAGCACTGCATGGACTATGTCAAAAATAAAAAAAAAGCTGTAATACAGTGGATCCCATCACATTGCAGTATACCTGGAAATGACGAGGCTGACAGACTAGAAAAAGAGGACGAACGACTACCACAGCCTGACATAGACATACCCTATAATGAGGCAAAGAGGTTTATAAAAAAAACTTATAGAGTCAAATGGGAATCAGAGCATCCAGGCCACCAGAAAGATGATGCATATTACAAACTCGACAGAAGTGAACAAGTGGCAATCTTCAGCCTCAGCACAGGACATAACAGGCTGAAATACCACTTGTTCAATAAACTAAAGATAGGAGATACCGATCAATATAATTGTGGAACTGGTAAAATGACAGCTAAACATTTGCTGCAGGAGCGCCCAATATATGCAGAACAAAGAAAGATATTTTGGCCCACGCCTGCTTCATTTGAGGACAAGCTCTATGGATATATCAAAAAGCTCAAGTTGATCGCAGCTTACTTTAACTACATTCAGGTTGACATCTAAAGTGCATGAAGAAGTACTTAGCCTGTAATACTTCATACCACAGATATGTCGGTAGCAAAAGCGTCCCAGCGGCATGCAATGGAATATTGCTTGGCTAGCAAATCCATTATGTGGAAAGTCCAAATCAAAAGCTCATTGTGTGGGCGTCATCAAAGATGGAAAAAGCGTCCCAGTGGAACGAAATGGAATATTGCTTGGATAGCAAATCCATTAAGTGGATTAAGTGGGAAGTCCGAATCAAAAGCTCACTGTGTGGGCGTCATCAAAGGTGGAAAATATGTCCTAGTGGCACGAAATGGAATATTGCTTGGATAGCAAATCCATTACATAAAAAGTCCAAATCGAAAGCTCACTATGTGGATGTCATCTGCAGACTGCATTCTTCTGGTTTCTAGAGGAACAGCCTATGGTGAACGGAAGGCCCAATATACGGAAGTGAGGTTAAGCAGCCATGTGCAGGACGTGACGATCACTTGGGTGAGCCCAGTACCAGAGCGCTGTGTGTCGTCTCTGCAAGTAGGGAAGCCTCCTTGGATGGCGGGGAATGCCCATGGTCTGCCCCTGCCTTCCCTTGAGGGCTGACCAGGATGTCTTCGGCTGTTCTATATGGGCCAGCTGGGATGGGGGATGACACCACAACAGTGAGAGTCAAATGTCCTAATAAACCCTCGGGAAGGTTAACCCGGTCAACAAATGCCCGCAGAAGTCGGATGTGTCGGCCTAACGTTGCAAGAACGCAGCTTTGCAGTAAACAGGCACAACGCAATTACTTCCGAAAAAACTCTACGGATGAACGAAGAAGAAGAAGAAGAAGAAAAAGAAGAAGAAGAAGAAGAAGAAGAAGAAGAAGAAGAAGAAGAAGAAGAAGAAGAAGAAGAAGAAGAAGAAGAAGAAGAAGAAGAAGAAGAAGAAGAAGAAGAAGAAGAAGACAAACTATGTATTGTGACTAATAAAAACAACCATACCAAGCAACTTATAATGTGATGAACAATGATTACAATCAAACACCATCTTGTGTTGAATCACTTGCGTAAGACGGACCTGTGTGCCCAATTTGTGACCCTTTGAAAATAAAGTTCAATCAATCAAAAGTTCAATTAATCACTCAGTGATAGGCAACCTATACTGTTTGAATTGAACATTTCTCTCGAAGCAGTTTGCCGCCATGTGTCCGTGATGTGATTGCGCCATCACCTTTTGTAGGCATGTATGCACGGAGGAATATATGGTAATGTGTCCTTTACTTGTTTTAGGTATTTACAGGGTGGCCCAAACAAATTGAACCATCGTGTTCTTAACGTTTTGAGTATCATTGGGACGACGCAGAGGATTGGATCGAGATCAACAGTTGTTCCAGCAAGGCGGGGGCCACCCCACACACATCAATTGACTCTCTATCCTGGCTGAGAGCGCAATTTCAGGGGAGACTGATCAGCATGAAGTGTGACTTGGAGTGGGCACCGCATTCACCTGACTTGAACTCTTTAGATGTTTATCTATGGGGGTATCTCAAGGATAATGTGTACCAGAACAACCCTCAAACGATTGGTGAACTGAAGGCAGTAATAACAACAAAGACCAGGGAAATCCCCACAGAGGAATGCTATCGAGTAATTGACAATTTAGCTCAACTTATGCAAGTGTATATTTGGAGCATATTTTGGAAAGAAGGTAACATTTATGCAAAGCGACCGAGGTAACTTAAACTTTTGGAACTTATTATACACAGACTAAAGTTTATGTTCACCAAATTTCAAGACATTTGCTTGACCTTTGTAGGATTTAATAAACTTCTTACGGGACTGCCACAGGAATCTGCAATCTCACCTGTGCTCTTTAACGTGTATACGAGCAAGAGTGCAAACCTAGAAGCACCAGGGGTTGGAAGGATACTAACATTTGCAGATGATATTCTTGCATATAGGCAGGGGAGAGATAGGGTACAAACAGCCCAGGACAGGCGACAGTAGACAAAATGATTACTGGTGCACTGAAATGAGTGCTGTCATCCACCCGGAAAAGGCGTCTGTTTTGTGGTGCTCTCTGGACAACAGGATTGTGAGTGCTGATGTCCCAAGCCTCACGATAGATGGTAGAAACTTCAATAAAGAGAACAAACTGAAGTATCTGGGAATCACATTTGACTGGAGCCTGTCCTTCAAGGACCATGTGGAGACGGTTGTGACAAGATCTCAAAGGGGACTCAATGCACTTAAAACTATGGCTGTAATGGACACAGAGCAGAGAATGCTTTTCACACTATGCCAGCACTTGATCCTCTCAGTGACTGATTATGGACTAGGACTGCTTACTGTCTCAAAGAGTCAGCTTGTGAAGTTAGAGTGCATACAGAACGAAGCTATGCGGGTCATTCTGGAATGCACTAGAGACATCCCAGTAGTGTGTATACGTTACATCCTTGGTTTGCCGATTGTTGCAGGTAGGCTCAAGGTGATGCAGCTTAGGCATACCTCAGAGTAGCTGCAGACACAGTCCACCCTTTGCATGAGGCGCTGGACGCAGTTAAGGGTCAGCGACTGATAAGAGGGAAATCATGAATGGCTCAGGCGGAAGATACGATCAGACATGTGTGCATTTTGGAGAACATTAGGCGAGGAGAGGAGTGTGTCAGAGTACCAGCGGAGCAGTCAGACTTGTGCAGAGTTATAATCACACTGAGCCGGGAGTGGAGGGAGTGGCCAGCAGGGGCCACGGAAGTGGAAATCCAGCAATTAATTCAGGATAATTCTCGCTCGGGTGATGTGATTATCTACACAGATGGTTAGATGTCGAGAGGTAGGGGAAGTGCCTGAGGGTTTATAGCAAAAGCTAATGGCCGACGTTTGGTGCAGGAGGGCCTGGCATATGATACCACAACATCTAGCTTAAGAATGGAGGTGGAGGCGGTCACTGCAGCTTTCCGCTGGATCGAGAATACGATACACACACACACACATATCGTGATTGTAACTGACTCAGAAATTATGCCGAGGAAGGTGAGGACAGGCATGCTTCGTGCAGAGTGGCTTGCTTCGCTTCGGAGGTCACGGATGGCAAGCATCGCCTGGATCTTTTCTCTGGGGCATGCCGGTGTGCTGGGGAATGAACACGCGGACAGACTGGCTGGCTCTGCAATACTTGGTGGAGTATTTATGCATGACAAGGCAGACGTTGTTGCGGTCTTGTGGGAGCACGGGTACACCTCGGAGGAGCAAAAGGATTATCATGGTCTGGCAAGAATGAGACAGCGAGGAGTGACGAGGGGATGTGTCCAACGCTCGACGCTCAGAGAAAGGCGAGACGGACATATAATCAGATTACTACTGGTACTGTTGATGTTGGAACTCTTCGCTGGCTGCTGAGGATGGGGACGGAGTGCTTATGGGAATGCCCCTAATGCTGTGATGTCGGTTCCTAGATCAATCGATCAATCAATCATTTTATGGGTTCTGTTTTTTTTTTGGTTCACCCTATCATTGCCATCAGACTCCACGTCAATCCCACATTGAGCGTTTAATCATATAGGCACTGGTTTGTTCTTTACGTTTGCAATAAATCTGCTCGATTGCATGGGTTCCTTACAGAAGGTCATGTTGTTGTAAGAAAGGCCTTATGTTGTTTTCCTCCATACAAAATATAATCTTGATCTCGGTTACTTTCAGGTACTGGTGGAAATCAAGGTTGTGTTTGTTCGAGTGATGGACATAGACACGATAAACCAACAATTCGAAGCCGAGATTTACATACAATCTCGTTGGTCGGAGAGTCAGTTTTCAGGATATTCAGAAGAGGTATCCGCGCGGGTATAATAAATGCCTGATATTAATATCACATGTTTCTCTTTCTGTGCATGCATTCTCTGTGGCTATAACCTGTAATGTGACTGATGCTGAACACAGAAAATGTCATATTACCTAATGCTGGATACACAGTGTACAAGCGAGACGTCCCTGCTACATTTAACACTTAATGTTCCGAGCAGCTGCGTCATGCACGCTCATGCCCAAAGTGTCTGCCACGTGCCGTGTTCATCTTAGTGCCGGTCGATCCCTGCCTCCTTTTCCCGGAACCATGCCCCCCATCCCTTATCCATCCATGTTCTTTCCAAACCATCATGACACTTAATATGGCCGAAGTATTTCATTTGCCAAGACATGAAACTGTTTATTGCCGAAGCATTTCATTTGCCAGGACATGAAACTGTTTATGACCGAAGTATTTCAGTTGCCAAGACAATAAACTGTGTATGGTGAAGTATTCTACTTGCCACGATATGAAACATTTTATGGTTAAGTATTTCAGTTGCCAAGACATGACACTTAATATCATATCATCATTGGCACCTTTCCGTCTTGACAGACGATAGTTTGGTACACTGTGCTTCAAAAAGGCATAATAACTACGATCCATGGCGGTGACGAGTGTGGCTGGTAAGGCCAATTCTTGCTGCAAATGTTTGCCCACAGTAGGTGCATGTGAAAACATAGTCATTTCCACTTTTTTGCACCATCTTACGTCTCTCACGCTCTATGTGTGGTTTATCTGCAATCATTTTCTCCTTTGTCTTTATTCCATTTCTGATAGTAGCCCTCCATGCAACACGTTCAGCGGCGACGTGCTCCCAATGTGCATTATCAATGCCTGTATCAATCATGTCCCGCTTACACACATCTTTGTATAGTAGTAGAGGCCGACCCTGAGATCTCTACCCGTCTGTAATTCACCAAAAAAGATGTCCTTTGGTATTCTACCATCATCCATCCTCCTAACGTGTCCTATCCATCTAAGTCTACGAAGACTGAGCGTGGAATACACCGTCACACAACCTGATCTTTCCAATACTTCAGTATTTGTGATTTTGTCTTGCCACTTAATACCAAGTATTCTTCGCAGACACCGGATATGAAAGCTGTTTAAACGTTTCTCTTGGCGTGAGTAAGTTGTCCATGTTTCACTGCCATAAAGAAGTGTACTAAGGACACAGGCTTGGTAGACGAGGACTTTTGTTTTGGCAGTAAGCTTTCTGTTCTCCCAGACTCTATTTGCTAACATGTTCATTGTTGTTGCTGCCTTGCCAATTCTGATGTCGATTTCCTGATCGAGGGATAATTTGCTATTTACCTCTGATCCTAGATATGTAAAATGGTCTACTATCTCCACTTCGGCGTCGTCAATAAAGATTGATGGTACATGATGTGCACCTTGTGACATAATCTGTGTCTTCTTTTTGTTAATTATTAAACCAAATTCAGAACAAGCATTGGAGAATGCAGATAGTAGATGTTCTAATTCTTCCTCAGAGTGGGTCGTAATCGCAGCATCATCCACAAAAAGCAACTCTCTGATTAGTACCCTGCTAATTTTGGTCTTGGCCTTCAATCTCTGAGCATTATAGAGGCCACCATCTTAGCGTGAGTGAATGTATACACCGTCATCCTGATCACGAAAGGCATATTTCAGTAGAAGTGAAAAGTATATACCAAAGAGGGTGGGGGGCTAGTACACAACCTTGCTTAACTCCACTCTTGATTTCAAACTCTTCTGAAGTTGAGCCATCAAACTTGATTATACCCTTCATGCCTGTGTGGAACGATTCCACAATGGACAGAAGAGTTGGTGGGCAGCCAATCTTCTTTAGTGCTTTGAACAGACCCTCACGACTGACAAAATCGAATGCCTTTGTGAGGTCGATGAAGGCAATAAACAGTGGCTGATTTTGTTCCCGGCATTTTTCTTGCATCTGTCGCAATGAGAATATCATATCAATGGTAGACCGGTTCTGACGGAAGCCGCACTGTGATTCGGGGTAGACTTGATCTCCCAGGACTTGAAGTCTGCGCAGGACAATTCTGGCAAATACTTTCCCAACAATACACAGAAGTGAGATACCCCTATAGTTGTTACAGTCGCTCCGATCTCCCCTGTTCTTGTACAGCGTTATGATGTTTGAATCTTTGAAATCCTGTGGGACTTGTCCTTCTCGCCAGCATAGCTCTATTAGCTGGTGGATCTGTAGAGCGAGTGTGTCTTGCCCACTCCTGATTACCTCTATTGGAATCCCATCCTTACCTGGAGCCTTGCCAGATGCAAGCTCATTTATAGCACACTTAACTTCTGTTATAGTGGGAAGTGTGTCCAGGTGGTCAAGAGTTAGTAGGGCCTCTATGGTGTTGAGGGCATCATCCGCTAGCTTGGTCTCACTTGAGTAAAGCTCTAAATAGTGCTCGACCCATCTATCCATCTGCTGTTTCTTATCAGTGATGATTTATCCAGTCAATGTTTTCAGCGGTGCACTTCTTTTGATCATTGGACCACAGGCTTTCTTTATCCCTTCAAACATGCTTCTGATGTTTCCCTTATCACTTGCGATTTTAATGGACTCACACAACTTGATCCAATAGTCATTCGCACACTGCCTGGCAGCGGTTTGTACATCCTTCCTCGCTTGCTTCAGCTCACTCAGAGTGTTACGCGTTGGTCTTTCCTTGTTTCTTAAGAGAGCTATCTTCTTTTTATCAATCAAGGGCTGCAGTATCTGGCTGTTTGCCTCAAACCAGTCCTGCCTCTTATGATCCACAGTGCCGTAAACTCCTACCGCTGTTTTATAAATAGTTTCCTTAAGTTTACTCCATTTATCATTTACTATACAATTTTCTGATGTATCATTGAAAGCGTCTTCAAGTTGCTGTTGAAATTCAAAGCACTTTTCAGGATCCTGAGTGTTAATAATATTAATCCTGGGGCTAGACTTGTGTTTAGCTGTGTAGATTCTCTTTGGTCTCAGTCTAACCCTTGCAACAACCAAAGAATGATCTGTATTACAGTCGGCACTGTGGTAACTTCGAGTTAATGATGTATGGTTCAGATGTTGTCTCCGTGTGATAATGAAGTCCAGCTGATGCCAATGGCCGGATCTTGGATGTTTCCATGTGACCTTATGCATCTCTTTTGTTTTAAAGAAGGAGTTTGTAATACATAGGTTATTTCTAGTGCAATGCTCCAGCAGCCTTTGCCCATTATCATTCATGCGACCGATGTTGTATTTTCCAAGGCACACTGGCCATGAACTGGAGTCCTTGCCCACACGAGCATTGAAATCACCGAGCATATAAATGTAGTCGGATTTTGGAACTGCCTTGATCGCAGAGTCTAGCTGCTCATAGAACGTATCCTTCACATCATCAGAGGAAGCGAGTGTCGGTGCATATGCAGTGAGAATGGTGGCAAATCCACAAGAAGTTGCCAAGCGCAGTGATAATAATCTTTCATTACCTCCAGCTGGGATATCAATCATTCCCAGTAGCGAATTCTTCACTGCAAAGCCCACACCATGTTGCCTTTTTTTCTGCCTGCCCTCTTCCCTTCCAAAAAAAAAGGTGTAATTGTTTTCCCTGAGTGACCCTTCCTCGGCGAGGCGAGTCTCCTGCAGGCCAGCAATATCAATGTTAAGACGATTGAGTTCAGCATCAATCACAGCCGTTTTTCTCACATCGTTAATATTTGTCAAGTCAGTGGAAAATTCTGGACACATGGTTCTCACGTTCCAGGTTGCAAGCCCTAGCTTGAGGTTTCTATTATTCTTTTTATTAGTACCTGATGCATTGGTTTTACAACCTGCGATTCAGATGTTGTCCTAGCCCCAAGCACCCATTGAAGCAGGCAGGCTGTGGCGGATCAGCACCCAATTGGCCGGGGGCTGCCCAGCTTGAGGCGGGCGGTAGCTGATCAGTGACACCTGTAGGTGTCTCCCACCGTCAGAGGCAACGCGTGGAGCCCCATGTCTACGCCAACTGACAAGGACTTATAACCCGTAACAGTTGCCTCTCGCTTTGATTCCGAGACCGGTTAAGACCAGGGATGGAGTTATTGCCTCTCCATAGCACAAAGCCTGGGCTAAAATAAAGAAACCATGTGTTGCCCATGCAGCATGATCCCTCTCTTGGCCTGCCTAGTTCACTCCAGAGGAAAGTTAACACCTATACATCTGGAACAAGACAAGCTGCAGAAGCTGCCGGATCAGCAAAGCAATGCTCTAACTTTCCGCCTGTCGGAGCTTCGATCCTAGACCAGCTGCCAACCAAGGCTTAGGGCCTGGTCTGCCCTGCCATGACTTATTTTGTCTTTGGGTTGCATTTCCTCGCACCAGGATAAGGCTAGTATCCTCCCAATTGCGCTCTTCCGCCCGAAGCCGTTGGCACAATGTGGGGTGTCGGGTTTGGTAAGCGCCGGCCAACATTTGGCGCTGACAGAAAGCAGGTAGTACCTTCTACTGTCATACGGTAGCTCAGTCATATCTGACTAAGACCTGACATATTGACACTTAATATGGCCGAAGTATTTCAGTTGCCAAAAGATTAAACTGTTTATGGCCGAAGTATTTCAGTTGCCAAGACATGGAACAGTTTATGGTCGAAGTATTTCAACTGCCAAGACACGAAACTGTTTATGGTGAAGTATTTCAGTTACCAAGATATGAAACTGTTTATGGTGAAGTATTTCAGTTGCCAAGACATGAAACTGTTTATGGTGAAGTATTTCAGTTACCAAGACATGAAACTGTTTATGCTGAAGTATTTCAGTTGCCAAGACATGAAACTGTTTATGGTGAAGTATTTCAGTTGCCAAGACATGAAACTGTTTATGGTGAAGTATTTCAGTTGTGAAGACATGATACTTAATATGGCCGAAATATTCCAGTTGCCTAGACATAACACTTAATATGGCTGAAGTATTTCAGTTGCCTAGACATGATACTTAATATGGCCGAAATATTCCAGTTGCCTAGACATAACAATTACTATGGCTGAAATATTTCAGTTGCCTAGACATGACACTTAATATGGCTGAAGTATTTCAGTTGCCTAGACATGCAACTTAATATGGACGAAGTATTTTTGTTGCCAAGACATGACACTTAATATGGCCGAAGTATTTCAGTTGCCAAGAAATGAAACTGTTTATGGCCGAAGTATTTCAGTTGCCAAGACATGAAACTGTTTATGGCCGAAGTGTTTCAGTTGCTAAGACATGACACTTAATATGGCCGAAGTATTTCAGTTGCCTAGACATGAAACTGGCCGAAGTATTTCAGTTGCCTAGACATGAAACTGTTTATGGCCGAGGTATGTCAGTTGCCTAGACATGAAACTGTTTATGGCCGAAGTATTTCAGTTGCCTAGACATGAAAATGTTTATGGCCGAAGTATTTCAGTTGCCTAGACATGAAACTGTTTATGGCCGAGGTATGTCAGTTGCCAAGACATGAAACTGTTTATGACCGAAGTATTTCAGTTGCCTAGACATGAAACTGTTTATGGCCGAGGTATGTCAGTTGCCAAGACATGAAACTGTTTATGACCGAAGTATTTCAGTTGCCTAGACATGAAACTGTTTATGGCCGAGGTATGTCAGTTGCCAAGACATGAAACTGTTTATGGCCGAAGTATTTCAGTTGCCTAGACATGAAACTGTTTATGAACCAGTTGTCTTAGATACCCGACGCTGTAGCGAAGATGTTTCGGGCGTGATTCGCAATCCCGCATACCATGTTCAAAACTTAACTGCAGGCGATTTGGAAGCAGACCGCCTTGCGGTTGGCTTTATTATAATGGTATGAGCTACGTTGGTTTAGAAAGCAATGGCAAATTACTTAATATAAACTTGTCTAGTAAATCACAAACAGCCAAACAATGCTGGAATTGACGGCGACGTCCTGTATAGTACATGTAACTAACTTTTCTTCGATTTTAAAATTTCTCCCATACCTTTTTTAAAAATGCTGCATATCCCTTACAGGATGTCGCAGTCAACACCAGAATTTTTCAGCTGCTGTTGATGCACTAGGCAAGATTACGCTCAGTAGTTTGCCATTGCTTTCTGAGTGACCGACTCACATACCCCTAAGTTACCAGGGCGGCGCGAACCGCTGCCGATTCTCGCGCAGCTGCGTTACTCGCGAGAATCTAATAACTCTCTAACATAAGCTACATGTCCTGTCTCTGTTGCTGTCAATTGTACATTATCCTTTACATTTTGATTCTATCTACGTTGTCCTCTTACTCTGTCCCGCTTCCCCGGTACATAATATGTCTATAAAATCCCCAAAATTGTATGGTCCAATAATTAATTTTGTAGACACGTTGGGCGATGTGGTCAGTACCACGCCGAACGCCTTTGCACCACATAACATTTCCTGGCAACTGTTTTACACTTGGGCTATATGGGAACGCACATTAATTAAAATACAAACACAAACCCCGCCTTCGTGGGGATTTGATTACATGACCACCGGGCCGGCAAGCAAGCAAGCTAGTTTAGTTTAGTTTAGTCGATGGATCAACATCACGGCACACGGGTGCAACCCATAAGTGCTCCGTTCTCCTCCTAACTCAAACCTGAGTCAGGAGAAACTCAGCTCAGTGCACGAACTCCGTAGCACCGGCGAGGATCCTGAAATACTTCAAGCAAGTGGCAAGCAAGCTAGCCACTGCGTTGCCGCCGTTCATTTATTTCTACGACGTTTATGATTATGCCTGGTGGTTTCCTTGCTTCTTTGTGTATGTATACCGGTGTTTGTTTTGCTTCTTTATGGATGTATGTCGTGATTTTACTTACTTCTTTCTTTATCTGCAAAAGTACTATACATGGTTTCCGCTTATTCTGTGTATGGGAGGCAAGAGTTCATTTGCATTATGTGTCTTGTATTGTGAGCCACGTGACATACCCTACTCTTCATCAATAACCTGTACTGTCGCCATCATGTTATGCGTGTTCTTTACGGCTGCGCTGTACCTTTCTCAAACTTCTTAGTTGGTTTTATGTAATGCTAAATCTGACTTAATCCTCTTCTTCCTCTATTTCCTTTCCTCACCTCTCCCTCCATTTTTAATGTCCATGATTTCTTCTAACATCTCCTGAAAATATTAACCACTGAACACTAACTCTGTTGTTCCCGGAGTGTTTGGTGATAGAATATTTCCGTATTGTGTCTAAAATCTATGGTGGACATATATGGCCACCCTGTCACGGCCACCATGCCAGGGAAGAGGCAGTGGATGTCCTACCTGCTGACCAGACAGTTAACTTTAACTGCTGCTACCACAACAGCTACACAGCCCAACAGCACCACACTGTATCATCATGAGCTTGAGACAATTTAACCGATATTTGGGTGTTGACTTTTTAAAGCTGGAATGTGCTCCTCGGGCACGTCTCATAAGGGATCACGACGTGTCCACAAACCGATGAGCCTTGTATCGTCAGTGGTTTCTGTGTGATTATCTCACGCATAGGCTTGAGTTTTACCCAAGTAAACTGGGGGTCTGGCTTGTTAGCGCAAAAACTCAAATTCGTAAGCGCCGTGTTAGTGGTAACAGGAAACGCCGGATACAAAGATTGAATTGCAGACTTCGTAAGGTCATTCCTCACGATTTAGATGAGAACTATAGCAATCTTTACTCGCCTTACACTTTTATATAAGATTTAAAGGACTTAAGTTGATTCAAAAGTAAAAAAATTAATTTTATGTAATTTAAATTGACCAAACCACACACCTCACATTGTGCCAAAGGCTTCGGACGAAGGAGCACAATTGGGAGGGTACAAGCCTTATCCTGGTACTAGGAAATGCAACCTAATCTGTCATGGCTGGGAAGACCAGGTCCTAAGCCTTGGTTATCAATTGGTCTAGGGTGGAACCTAGGACACGCGAACAGTCAGGGCATTGCTTTGCTGATTCGGTAGCTTCTGCAACTTGTCTTGTTACAAATGTATTGGTGTTAGCTTTCCTCTCAAGTAAACTAGGCAGTCCGAGAGAGAGAGAGAGAGAGAGAGAGAGAGAGAGAGAGAGAGAGAGAGAGAGAGAGAGAGAGAGAGAGAGAGAGAGAGAGAGAGAGAGAGAGAGAGAGAGAGAGAGAGAGAGATCATACTGCGTGAGGCATGATCTCTAAATTGAGCCACGGCTTTGTGTTATGGAGAGGATTAGTTCAATTTTAAAAACTATCATCTTTCAAGGCGACAAGGTACCAGCCGAATTTTAAAAACAATTCTTTTAATGTTAATTGTGGGTCATTTATAACTGCTGTGTGTTCAGTGTGTCTTATTTATCTGCTGTGTGTTCCATGTGTCATATTTAACTGCTGTGTGTTCCGTATGTCATATTTAACTGCTGTGTGTTCCGAGTGTCATATTTAACTGATGTGTGTTCCGTGTGTCTTATTTAACTGCTGCGTGTTTCATGTGTCATATTTAACTGCTGTGTGTTTCATGTGTCACATTTAACTGCTGTGTGTTCCTTGTGTCATATTTAACTGCTTATTTCATGAACGGATACAGCAACTGCAAGAAATTGACTTCAGGCAGTGCTGGAACCCCAAGATGACCATTCTGAACACTGTTGGATATTTGGAGAGTGATAGAGCATCTATGCTACTGCGCTACGAGCAGGATAGAGTCTACCCGATCCTCACCTACATGTGGCATGTGAGGGGCCTCTTCAGGGAGACGTTGGAGCTGCAGCATTTTCCCTTTGATGTTCAGGTTTTTCGTGTCACTGTTATTATTTTTCTTGATTCCTTAACCATATTGCAAATGCATTATAACAGTATTATCAACGAATGGTTAGTTTTCTCACCCGATGATTAGTTAGTACGTCGGCCTTGCGCATCGTGGACGTATATATTCTATTCCACGATAAAGAGAGGTTTGACTAATCGGAGGTGAATTAAAGATACCAGTCTCTACATTGCGTTGAATTCTGATTGTGATAGCGGCCTTTAACCCACAATTTGGATGTTCACCCCGGCATACATCAGCTGTGGGATAAATACTGAATCGCTTAGTTTGATGTTTTTGTTTTAAAAGTAGTTTTTATATATTTCACCTATCATTATCCTCATTATCTAGTGGTTTGTCCAGTGCAGAGATTTACTCTCACCAGGATGCTTAGAATTGTCTCTCTGTCACAAGTCGGTTGTCCTGTTTTTATTGCTGTCATGTGTGAATTATCTATCATATCAGGAATCACACTTCGTTGTGGTCTTCCTCTTTTTCACTTCTCTGGTAAACCTCTCTCCATAGTGATCGTTTCCATAAATGCATTATATGCATAATATCCACAATTATAATTAATGTTTCCATAAAGGGCCGCAGTTTTCTGATCTATTGACCTTCTGGGCGTGGGTAGCCTGGGCTCAACCCCCTCAAAACTGGAATTAATAGTGACCACGTCATTCTCAGGCGCTGGCCTGTGGGCCCGGTTGTCATGGGTTCACATCGAAGCGGAATTTTAAACTAGAACTGGGCCTCCAGGATGACCAGGCCTAAAATGGGTACAAGGAAATGTCTTGGGAAGTAAATGCGACAGACATGGCATTGATCTAAACATATGAGGCCGGCACCATAAGCCCAATTTGCACCAAGGCGTGTAAAACTAGGTCCTTTATTTTACTATGTTTTTCAAGTCGACCCAGTGCGTGTGGGTACCATTTTGCACGAAGATAAGACGGCCGGTGAACGTAAAATAAGAAACGCCGCCCATGGAGTTCGTTTAGTCAACGATTAAAATCGGTTTAATCTTCCAATTTAAGCCACTGTAGCCGCTTTTATATTGTTTTATGTTGTCTACACATATCAGTGTGTTCGCACGCCAAAATCACACACACACACGCACATACTACAAACATATGCACGCAAGCAAGCACGTACGCATGAACATACACACACACACGCACACACATATATATATACATATACATATATATATATATATATACATATGTATATATATGTATATATATGTATATGTATGTTTGTTTCTTTGTTTTTTTGGCCACAAGGAAATCAGCATCGTGATCTCTAGCGAGCGAAGTATACGAGAGATAGAACTGGTGTGTGACTATACACAGCTCAGCAACGTCAGCCCTAGAGCCCTGCAGGTAACAACACCTACATGACACATCTGTCAGTGCATGTCCCCATCGTTAGTTCATGCTGTTTATTCAATCTTCCATCTTTAAGTTATAGACCGTCTGGGTTAAATTAACACAACATGTCTAGATTCTGAGGATCTGCCTAATACCATACTGCTTTGATGTTTCATGGAACGGCGTCGTTGCAATTGTCATACTGCTTCCCTTCGCTAGTAATGGATGCGTGTGATAGGGTAATTTAGTAGTCTATCAGCTCGATGATTTGAAGAGAGAAAATGCCTGACACAACTAATACAAACGTGGCAACATACACAGCTAAAATGCGCGGCTGCAGCAACAGTATCATTCATGACCACACAATATCCTCTGTGGGAACAGTGGAAGCGTAGTGGCTAGACGCTCGCCTGCAGGCCTACGGGTTATAGATTGTGCTTAGATGTGCAATTAAAATATATGGCGCTGTTTTTGGGATATGTGCAGAAGTTCAGATACCTAGATACATGGATGACTTCAGATGGAAGTTGCACCTCAGAGGTAAAGAACATAATAGGGCAAGCAAGCAAATCATGCATCCTATCAAATGAAAAACGTTTTGTGCAATAAGTCCTTGTCCTTGAAGGTTAGAAAAAGAGTTCTTGCATGTTCATAGAAAACATTTTAACATAGGCTGCGAATTCTGGACAATTAGTAAACAGGCGAAAAATCCATAGACGCCTTGGAGATGTGATTTTATAAAAGATTGCTGCAAATTAATTGGACAGCCAAAATGTGCGATCTGGACATTGTGAAAGAAGCTAAGACGGAAAGACAACTTATCACAAACATCAGAAAGAAGCAGTCATCACTTTTTGACCACATTATGAGAAGACAAAAACTGGAACATGTTATGACAACAGGAAAGATTTGTGGAAAAGGAGATAGTGCCAAAAGGGTGAGAAAATTCTTGATAGCCTTGTGTCAAGGCACTGAAGGGAGTCAATACATGCGTTGATCCATGTCGATGGGGATCGCAATTTGTGGCGGGGCATGATTGCCCTCGCCAGCCGGCAAGGCACTGGTGTCTAATTTGTGTTTAGGTTGGACTTAACGGTTCTGTCACGTCGTGTGCCGCGAATACTATTCCTCTAAAATTTCAGTTCATTGTACTGCTACTATACATATCTCCCTGTTTACATGTACCCCGTTTGCTTGCTATACAGACAGATATACATATACATATGCAAACACACAATCACTCACGTAAATACAGAAATATATACATTCATAACATACGAACATACGTACACTCATACATATACAGACTATACTCTCTCTCTCTCAATCTCTCTCTCTCTCTCTCTCTCTCACACACACACACACACACACACACACACACACAATCACACACACACACACACACACACACACATATATAAACATATTTATACAGTGGTTTAAAACTCAGGTTATAACATTGAGCATATCTATGTGTTAATATTGTGGCAACTTGTTTATGTGTCAGTTAACATTCAACTGGTCATGTGTGGAATTGATGCCATTAAGTTAAATCTCCTCCAACAGGGCAACCAAGAATGGTCAGCATATCGCCATGTAGAGTTTATTCGTGACTACAACACCCAGGAAACGGTCAGCACCACAAAACACCCCATTCTGGTGGCCGCGGGTCACGTCAAGAGGAAGATGGGGTTCTACTTCTGGAACGTCTGCGTCATTGTGGTAACTAGTATTGTAGTTTCTTTGCTTTTTGCTTTTTTTTCTTTTAAGGTTGTAGGTCGCCTCTGGATGCCTTAACTAATTCAGTGCAAAACAAAAAAAAAGTAGCTTTGGATCAAACAGTGTGCACAATCAAATGAACATGTATTAGAATGTATATCTCCATTCACTGAGTATTAAAATTGCGGATGATACTGAGAAATAAAACGAATAACACAATGACACTAGTATGGCGATATATCGCCCTTCTGTCCAAATGGGAGGTCAAATATAGCGATATATTATTCTTCGGCACTGGATCAGTTAAACTGACCTAGGCTGCCATTTTCATTTATTTGATTAACTAGAATTTGATTATGTGGTTGTTTCGGGATTTGAAATTTAAATATTGAGCACAACCCACTACTGGCAACGCCGATCGCATTCTGATATGAACCTAAGGCCTATCCACGTCAATATGGAAGCACTATACTCGAGTTTCGCCCTCATTTGAGCTCGTCAGTAGTGCATATCCCTGACCGGATCCGGAAACAGTCCCGGATTCACACGCGTGATCCGGGACTGTTTCCGGATCCGGTCAGGGATATGCACTACTGACGAGCTCAAATGAGGGCGAAACTCGAGTATAGTGCTTCCATATTGACGTGGATAGGCCTTAGGTTCATATCAGAATGCGATCGGCGTTGCCAGTAGTGGGTTGTGCTCAATATTTAACTAGAATTTTCTTGGTGGAATTGATAGTTATCTATAGTTTTCTTGGTATATGAATCTGGAGCCTTTCCACAGTATCTTGAAAAATATGTAAGAAGTGTGTAATATACCTTTATGTAGCCGGATTATGTGTATGACTTCCTTGCATTTAACTTTGTAGTTATATATTAGAGCAGACTTCGCTTGCATTGTTCACCAATAGTTGTTTCGAAGTCTTCTTTTCTACAACCACTTTTTCGTGCAGTATTGAACCAGTTATTGCTCTTTTGGTCAGTTCCATGCATGTTTTAGCGGTCTCTCGTATACACAGTTTAATGGACAGCCAGACTCGTTAAGTATCTAGTTATTAACACTTTAATCTATAACTGTTGTAATTTATATTTTCTTTGATATCTACTTATTTCACATTATATTCTAAGAGTAGATATACTAATGAAAGACGTGGGATTAAGAATTGGCACAGCCAGACATGAGAGGTACATCGGGAAAACGAAGTGCCTCGTCAAGCAATACAGAACTGGCACTTAAAGCCACCGAACGCTGATACATATGCTGCGGGAGGATCTGAGCACCTATGGACCTGTCCGGAGTGTAATGAAGATAACTGATAACCGATTCTATGAGTGCCAATAAACTTATATTAATATACTTCTCGTGCTTCGTTACAAATTCCGTTTGAAAGTAGAGCATATATATTTGCATTTTTCAGCTTTTATGAATTATTTTCAGTTGTTAATTCTGGCCTTGAGTTTCACCACCTTGGGAATTGCTCCATATTTGGAAGACAGGCTGATAGTGACGATGACCCTGATTCTGACATGTATTGCCTTTAAGCTGGTTGTGCATACGACGCTGCCAAACATTTCCTACTTGACATATCTGGTCAGTTTGTTGTTGATGAAACTTTCTTTTTGACTATTGCTCATATTATTTATGTAGTTAGTTAGTTTGTTTGTTAGTTAGTTATCCGTTGGGGGTTTTATCCTTGACTCTGGACCAGTTCATAGGTGTTGAGTGGATTTCCAACACTTTCTGTCTGTCTGTCAGTCTGTCTGTCTGTCAGTCAGTCTGTCAGTCAGTCAGTCAGTCAGTCAGTCAGTCTGTCTGTCTGTCTGTCTGTCTGTCTGCCTGCCTGCCTGCCTGCCTGCCTGCCTCTCTCTCTCTCTCTCTCTCTCTCTCTCTCTCTCTCTCTCTCTCTCTCTCTCTCTCTCTCTCTACGGCAGTAGGTTCTAACAGACAACTATTCGCTAATCTGTTGATGTTATCCTTCCATATTTATCGATACTTAGCTCTTACTTGTTGGCCTTTAACTTTCCTCTCCAGTATGTGTTTATTTTCATTTCGATCATCTCTTGTACTTTTGTATGTTTCCTGTCGTTTTCATAAATTACTATCCATTCTTCTATAGAGTTGAATACATTTAACATATGCCCATTAAAGAATTAGTTAATATGTTTCAATTTATATTACATCTACCATTTCACTTTCATAGTAACTGTTGTTTGTTTCCCCATTGACAGGACATATACGTGATCTTCGCACTGGTCTACTTGACAATGCAGGCAATAGAGAATGCCATTATGATTCACCTGAAGAAGTTCAAAAGCCACAGTAAAATTGAAGTATACGACGAGATCGCTCAGAGTTGTCTCATTGCGCTGCTCATCATCTTCCACCTGACTTTTATTATTTACATCCAGGTCACGGTTAGTAACATGTTCTTCTTAAGAAATGTTGTGGCGTGCAAGGTTAAAAATACGTGCTGATATTTCATTTAGGTTTGGGCTGTTTGGCCTTCATTACAAATAGTTGCATCCGCAAGTATCTTCCAGCTTGTATTGTTGTCTACCCCTTGCTCGCTTGCCTTCAACCTGACCCCCAGAATGTTGTTGTTGTTGTTGTTGTTGTTGTTGTTTTTTTTTTTTAAATACGTGGTATGTCCATATGGCTGATATATTTCACTTGCCCTTTTTTATTTATTTCATCTACTCTCTTTTCATTCCCATTTGTTTTTCTAGAACCTCTGTATTTGATTGCTTTTGTTTCTATGGAATACGACATGGAGATCGGCCGCCCGTGTGTATTGTTGCGCACGCAAACAATCCCTTGGTAGTTGGAAATCGAAAAGAGTAGCCTAAAGTCGCTGCCCGGGCAAAATTTCGAGTTAAAAATATATCCAAAGTATTTCAGGATCCTCGCCGATGCTACGGAGTTCATGCATTGAGCTGAGTTTCTACAGACTCAGGTTTGAGTTAGGACAACGAGGCACTTATGGGTTAAACCCGTGTGCCGTGATGTTGATCCAACGACTAAACTAAACTAAACTAAACTAAACGACATATTTTTCTGTATATCTACATCTCTAAGGTCTCTATTCGACGTTCCAACAAATGTGCATTGTCCAGGTTTCTGCGCCATACAGTAGTACTGAATATACATGATATTTGACGATTCTCAGTTTTAATGGGTTGTTAATCTCTCTAGAATGAAAATCGTAAACTAATTAGAGAAATTAAACGCAGACATTCAACATTGTTTTGGTCACGTTATGAGAAAAAATAAATAGGAGAACTTGGTGACAACTGGCATGACTGGGAGGAAAAGAACAAGAGGGCGACAGAGAAGTAAATACCCGGATGGCTTGACCACGCGGCATGGTCGAGACAAGAATACTTAGCGGATCCATGACTCTGGTGATCGAGTTAGATGGCGATACATGATCGCCCACGCTTACCGGCATGGCACATGATGATGATGAATCTCTCTGGATGTCAATAGTGATTTCATGTTGCTGAAAACATGTTTTCGCCATTCCTGTTCTCTTTTTGATTTATGTTTCACTTCTGCCATCATCTGTTATCACACGTACAAGATAGGAGAAACTTGTTACGTGGGTCTAGTATCTCCCCGTTTAATGTGATGGTCATTGATGGTCTCTCCTTTTCACTGCTAATTACCATGTTTTTCGTGTTTTCGATATTAAAATTTGAACCACGCACTATGCCTGTCGATTTGATCCACTAGGTTTGGCAACTCTTGATCGCTTTCTGCTATAGTATGTTCCGATTTGAATGCCTTCATTCACGATCAATTATTTTGAAAACTGTCTGTTGCATCGTTATGAAATTTTTCCAGCCGTCTTATATTTACCCCCACCCAAGGAATATGTCTTTGATAGGTCCAAAAACAACTTAAATCATCAAAAGCGGCGACATTCCTTTGATGTTTTGCTGAACAACTAGTGATTTCTCGCTAACAAAGTTAAGTTTACAGTAATTGGAGACCTGCCAATTCAGATGACACACAAAGGCTTATCCGGATTCGTATGGGAGTGGGTGCAATAAAAGAAGTACCTTAAATTCGACAGGGTCGGCTGCATTGCACCTGGTTTTTATCCCATATGGCTCAGTTTCTTTCCGCAGCGCGGAAAGCGTCGCACAAAGCACGAACTCCGTAGCTCCAGCGACGACCCTCGAGTCTCCGAAAAAATGGACTCGTGAAATGAAGGACGCGGCCCGGAATCGAACATACAACCTTCGGAGCCCGAGTCAGACGGCTTGACCACTTCACCACGGAGAATCCCGAGAGGGGTGCAATGTGTAATATTAGTAAAGACAGAGAATTTACAGAGGCACGGGGTAAATAATTTGTAAATTAACAGGAAAGTAGAAGGACTATATTTTTTTACCTTATTTTTCATTTCCTTCTTGTTTCTTCAGCTGATGCTGATGCTGTAATGTTTAGGGCCTACAATTCGTCTGAATAGTTGGAGCAAAATATCCCAGTAAGTGTGTACGTAGATTAAGGTCTGCGATCTGCTCAGACCTTAATCTGTGTCGGACGATTCCAGTAGGTTGATGATTGCTCTCGGTTGTATAAAATTCAATCCATCCTTTCTCCAATAGTCCTCTTCCTCTTTCAACACATGGTCCTCACATTTTTTCCAGTAACTTTAATCAATATTTAACAGCGCGGACAGACAGACAGACAGACAGACAGACAGACAGACAGACAGACAGACAGACAGAAAGGTAGGTAGGTAGGTAGGCAGAAAGGTAGGTAGGTAGGTAGGCAGAAAGGTAGGTGGATGGGTGGGTGGGTGGGTCGGTCGGTCGGTCGGTCGGTCGGTAGGGCAGGCAGGCAGGCAGGCAGGAGATAGGTAGGCAGGCAGGCAGGCAGGCAGGCAGGCAGGCAGGCAGGCAGATAGATAGATAGATAGATAGATAGATAGATAGATAGATAGATAGATAGATAGATAGATAGATAGATAGATAGATAGATAGATAGATAGATAGATAGATAGATAGATAGATAGATAGATAGATAGATAGATAGATAGATAGATAGATAGATAGATAGATAGATAGATAGATAGATAGATAGATAGATAGATAGATAGATAGATAGATAGATAGATAGATAGATAGATAGATAGATAGATAGATAGATAGATAGATAGATAGATAGATAGATAGATAGATAGATAGATAGATAGATAGATAGATAGATAGATAGATAGATAGATAGATAGATAGATAGATAGATAGATAGATAGATAGATAGATAGATATATAGATAGATAGATAGATAGATAGATAGATAGATAGATAGACAGATCCCCGCCAGAAGCCGGGCCTTGTCAGCTAGTTTATTTATATAATCACGTTTAATGAAAGAACCCCCATTTGGAGACACCTCTGAACAATCCCATTTAACTTCGCGCTGTTTGTTTCAAAACGAAAATCACGTGAAAATTTTAAAAAATGCAGGGACGTGTCTTGGTGAAGCTGTATTACTGTTAAAATGATGGACGTAATCTCTACGTCGTAATTTATATACCGCATATAAACAAACTTTGAAATCTGCTGTAAAATCTCCAGAACAAAGATTTTTTTATTGTTGGGTGGACATAATGATAAGATATATACTAAATCTCATTATTTTCCCTCAGTTGATTACTGAGATATTGAATTTTATATTGAGGCAACAACAAAAAAAACACACTATAGTAACACTATCATCAGCATACCTGGAGGTTGGCATGACAGAATGAATAATGGCAGGTTTTGGACACAGCGATCTTCACATGTAATATGCCACGGCTGAATGAGATTGGTGACCAGCTCTCTTCCTCGCCTTATTTCCTTTTGATGTGTCACTGCCACCGACTTCTGATCATAACCAACAACTATCCGTCGGCTGCTCTCACGCTGAATCCACCCCTTGTTCACGTGATTTCATGTCAGCTTGTGGATTAACGGGTACTGCCCTTTGCTGAAGGGTGTAAGCTAGCAGGAATGGTTGGTGGTGTCTTGTCTCTATTTAACTAACAGTAGAATTCATACTTATTTACAGGCCTTTAGCAGACGTCGTTCAATGACTGATAAAGAACTGGATTTTGAGGTAATAGTTTGTAACAGATTATTATAGATTTGATGCTGATAAGCTTTGATTAACGTCTTCCTCCGTAATCCCGTATATTCTCGTGAGTAACGTAACCTGCGCGAGAATCGGTAGCGGTTCTCACCGCATTGGTAACTTAGGGGTATGTGAGCCGGTCGCTCAGAAATCAATGGCAAACTACTGAGCGTAATCTTGCCTAGTACATCAACAGCAGCTGAAAAATGCTGATGTTGACTGCAACGTCCTGTAAGGGATATGCAAAAAAAAAAAAAGCTTTGATTGAATATCAGGGTAATATGCTACTTGTGTTCTATGGCTAAGGGCTTGCGAACGCGGTTTGTGAGCCCGTATACCCGTGTTCGAAACACAGAGGTGCTGATTTTATCGAAAAAGGTATAGGAGCCGGTCGTTCAGAAAGCAATGGCAAACTACTGAACGTAACATTTGCCCAGGAATCACGAACCGCGAAAATGCTGGGATTGACTGCTACGTCCTGTGAAGGACATGCAACTTAATTAATTAATATTGAAATAACAACTTAGTGCCAACAAGCCTTTATTTTTCTTTCTATCTGACCGCGTGTTTCAGACCTGTTATACATTGTTTAGTATTATTTTGGTTAGTTACTTTGTCATTATCACAAGTCTAGTCAATGTAGCGTATCACCATGTGGTCCGACTGTTTCGTGGTCCTTTTGTCAAACCTAAAAAGTTTGTTGCATATCCTTTACAGGACGTCGCAGTCAACCCCATCAATTTTTGGCTGTTTGTGATTTCTTGGCAAATTTACATTCAGTAGTTTGCCATTGATTTCTGAGCAGACGCCACTCATACCGTGTTATGAAAACCATACGCAACGAGGACTGTTGCCAAATCATCCGCAACTGTGTTTCGAACGCGGTATGCGGGATTACAAATTGCGATCGTAATCCCGTCGCCACAGAGGCGACTATGAATAATAGGATGAAGGAGTGTCCCTACCAGTGTTCGTACACTGATGGCTTCATTCATAACCAACGTGTGCCATGGCGATAAGCCTGGGTGAGCATGGTACGCCATTAACACGATCACCAGAATCTCCGATCTGGTCTGTGTTCTTGCTACGATTATGTTATTATGTGCCGTCTCCTTTAATAGATTTTAAGTTTTCTAGATACACAATGGTGGCTATAGTGGAATATTTTGTCACAATGCAGTTGAAACATGCCGTGAGCAACTTCATACTAATCGACCTTTACATAAATCACCCCCTCCCCCTTTTTTTAAAATCCTAAACATGGGCCAATTTTATCTTATTAGTACCGCTTCCATCTTATTAGGATTTGTTTGTTCACTTATTGGTTCTTCATTTTCACTGTTAATTATTTCAGTTGGATCTTGCACTTATCTTTTTGTAGTTGCCTCCTTGTAGTAAATATGGTACTCGCATATAAAATGTGAAGAGAAGAGAGAGAGAGAGAGAGAGAGAGAGAGAGAGAGAGAGAGAGAGAGAGAGAGAGAGAGAGAGAGAGAGAGAGAGAGAATAAAGAGGGACAGACAGACGGACGGACAGACAGACGGACGGACGGACTGACGGACAGACAGACAGACAGACAGACGGGGCGCATCAGGAAACTTTATTTGGAAGAGAAAATTCTTCGCAGTTTAGCATATAAAGTCCAGAAAATGGTAGGAAGGAGACATTCGGTCATAAATTAGAAACAACACAAACTCAAGACTGTAGAGGACATGAAGTAAAGCCAGTCAAAATGATTATCAAAACCGGGGGGAAATATGAAACACAAAAAGCAGCAGAATGAATGATAGCACAGGGAGTTGTCAAGTAATACCACACTGTACCGGCAGTGTTTTCACCACTGGCTACTCTAAACTCCGGGAAATACGGCAAGAGAAAAGACAACCTGCAACAAGTGTCACATAAACCAGATGAAGGAAACAAGAAGGGTCCAGATTCTGATGTGTAACTGGGAAAAGGCAACATGATATAGATCACAATTAGACATGTTGGTTGAACACCCTTTTTGGAACATAAAATGCAAGCAAAATACACTTGTAAGGGGTTACTGACTGGTGGTAGGGGAAGTTACAATAAATGTTAGCATGCCCTTTGCAGGACGTTTCAATCAACCACAACCCTAGGTAGATTTACTAGGCAATTTAACTGTCAACAGTTTGCCGTCTACCTGGCCAAGGATTTACCGACATTGTTCGTAATCTCGTATATCCACGTGGGGAAAACAGCAGCTGCGAGAATAGGCAGCGGTTTGCGCCGCGCTGGTAACTTATGGGGGTATGTGAGCCGGTCGTTCAGAAAGCAATGGCATACTACTGAACGTTAAAAAAAATACTTTCCGAGTACAGCAACAGCAGCTGAAAAACGCTGGTGTTGACTGCAACGTCCTGTAATGGATATGCAACATTAAATAAAAAGTTTGCCATTGCTTTCTGAAAAGAAGTCGCTTTTAAGTCTAAATTACCGGTGTACGGAATGAACCCATTACTCACCATCAGCACCCAGGAAATATAAACAGGACAGCCTTGAACTTCTCGGCTACGCTGTTGAGGGTGGAGAGGGGGGGGGGGAGAAAGCGAGAGAGAGAGAGAGAGAGAGAGAGAGAGAGAGAGAGAGAGAGAGAGAGAGAGAGAGAGAGAGAGAGAGAGAGAGAGAGAGAGAGAGAGAGAGAGATCCATATTTAATATACTAAATATTACCATTACGTTTTGTGAACATGAAAAAAATAGAAACTCCATCATTACTTTGATGATATATTCTTTGTTTCAGCTAATAAAGGTTAATTTAAATAAAAGTGCAGCAGAGAGTAAGGCGAAGGCAAGAAAAGAAAGAGCGGAACTGGCTGGGATCAATGCAAGGACTGGTAAAGTAAGACCAGATGAAAATCCACTTTTTACACAAACTCCAACCGGTAAAACTTACTCACCCCCAATAGAAAATGAACAAGAACCCATCGAGATTACAAATCCACTTTACAGAGAAAAGTAGACTGACTATTTTAGACTGAGTATTTTGCAACTTTATTGGAAATAGAAGATACTTCATCACTTAACACAATCATTTGGTAAGCCAGCCTACCAAAGAAGCAATATCACAGGAAATGCAATGAGAACGCAGTAAAGTAGATAACTCAAATGGGGTCTCAATGGTAATTAACTCTTAGTGCTTACTAAAGGATACAGCTCGAGAGGGAGTCTCTATTTTAATTAACTCTTAGAACTTCACATGCCGCATCAGAAGGCGCGGAGAAGTTAGCTTGTGTATGTACTTTATAAAAGATCTGTTGTTTTATTTTAATCAACAAATATTTCATAAGAGAAATATAATATCTTATACCTTGTATTGTATTAACTGTTCAGTTTTTTATGCCTAAACCACGACCGTAGTTTGACTCAAAACATGATTCGTTCAGTGCAGTAAGAGATTATAAGTAAAAGACAGTGTCAAGATGTTACATAGTTTCTGTTTTATGTGTTACTCCTAATATTCAAATTGTATGTTCTTAGATCTTGACGAATGTGGCAGGAACGTTTAATGTCTCCACCAGACCTTTAATATATATATATATATATATATATATATATATATATATATATATATATATATATATATATATATATATATACACACACACATTTCATTCTATTTGATCCTGGTAGTACATACTTAGTAATTGTATCTTTTGATCAGTTATATATTGTCTCCATTCGCAACAATGTGAAATGTAATCACGTCAACATGTTAACTTGAATTTATCGCGTGTAAATAGCCAGCAGTACTTTCTCGCTCGTTCATACCACAGCCAACCATTTGTCATGAAGACAAATGGTAGCAACACAAAAATAACAGTAACTGCCAAACAACTTCAAAGTATTAAATATTAGGATAAAGAAAAAGACAGTGAACACATTTGATTGTCTGTACGAAATCACTACAGAAGATACCCGTTGTGAAAATGAAATTACTAGGATTACTGTAGTGAAGAAAAACAAAACATTCTAGGAGGAACAAATACATCAATATCACTACTACGCTGTGATGAAGAATCATCACTACATTTATCTGGACCATGTTGGGCAGAAAAAATAATTATGGTGCTATTATAGCATGGAACATGCGTTGGACAGAAATAATAATTATGGTGCTGTTGTAGCATGGAACATGTGTTGGACAGAAAACATAGGAACGGTGCTATTGTAGCATGGAACACGTGTTGGACAGAAAACAGTAACGGTGCTATTGTAGCATGGAACACGTGTTGGACAGAAAACATAGTAACGGTGCTATTGTAGCATGGAACATGTGTTGGACAGAAAACACAGTAACGGTGCTATTGTAGCATGGAACATGTGTTGGACAGAAAACATAGTAACGGTGCTATTGTAGCATGGAACATGTGTTGGACAGAAAACATAGTAACGGTGCTATTGTAGCATGAAACATGTGTTAGACAGAAAACACAGTAACGGTGCTATTGTACCATGGAACACGTGTTGGACAGAAAACATAGTAACGGTGCTATTGTAGCATGAAACATGTGTTGGACAGAAAACATAGTAACGGTGCTATTGTAGCATGGAACACGTGTTGGACAGAAAACATAGTAACGGTGCTATTGTAGCATGGAACATGTGTTGGACAGAAAACATAGTAACGGTGCTATTGTAGCATGGAACACGTGTTGGACAGAAAACATAGTAACGGTGCTATTGTAGCATGGAACATGTGTTGGACAGAAAACATAGTAACGGTGCTATTGTAGCATGGAACATGTGTTGGACAGAAAACACAGTAACGGTGCTATTGTAGCATGGAACATGTGTTGGACAGAAATAATAATTATGGTGCTATTGTAGCATGGCACATGTGTTGGACAGAAAACATAGTAACGGTGCTATTGTAGCATGGAACACGTGTTGGACAGAAAACATAGTAACGGTGCTATTGTAGCATGGAACATGTGTTGGACAGAAAACATAGTAACGGTGCTATTGTAGCATGGAACATGTGTTGGACAGAAATAATAATTATGGTGCTGTTGTAGCATGGCACATGTGTTGGACAGAAAACATAGTAACGGTGCTATTGTAGCATGGAACATGTGTTGGACAGAAATAATAATTATGGTGCTGTTGTAGCATGGCACATGTGTTGGACAGAAAACATAGTAACGGTGCTATTGTAGCATGGAACATGTGTTGGACAGAAAACATAGTTGCGGTGCTATTGTAGCATGGAACATGTGTGTTTTTTTTTCCCGCGTTTCCATCCTGTTTCAGGATATTGCGGTCAACACCAGCATCTTTCAGCTGTATGTTGATTCCTAGGCTAGATTACGCTCATCAGCACGCCACGACTTTCTGAGCGACCGGCTTCATACTCTCATAGGTCACTGGTGCGACTCGAACCACTTCTAATTCTCGTGCACTCACGTCAACCATGAGAGTATTCGGGATTAACGGAGAAAGCTGCTAACCCCTCGGCCAGGGAGCCGGCATGGAACATGTGTTGGACAGAAAATATAGTAACGGTGCTATTTCACAACGGAGCATGTGCTGGATGGGTGGGAGGGGGGGGGGGGAAGAGACATAAAATTAAAGACAGAGGAACGTATAGACAACTTTTGAAAAGTATTCAAAAACGAGAGTTTGGCCACAATATGAGACATGGGGGTCTAGTATTGAAAATATGGAAGGAAAAATCCAGGGGGGAAAAAAGAGAGGATGACTAAGTAACAAGTGCTTAATACAGGTATGCAAGACGGTTGAGTGCAGACTTGAATCTTCATTTCATTAGAAAGTAGAAATGCACTCTTTGATCTGCTATTCTCAGTGTGCACCTAGATGCATATATTATAATGTTAATGTACTTTTCGTCTTTTGTTCTGATCATGCAAAAGTAATCTGGCAATTAATTTTAACATGCAGAACAGTGTTTGTTTTAAGGTGGTTGCATATCTTTTCAGTCTTTGAAAGTAAAGCACAGCATGTGTTTAAACAAGATGCACATATATTGCCAGTTTGAAAGTAACATAGTCCAACGGTTATTTGCTCCTGAATTTTCTGGGAACAAAATAAAAAGCTGAAGAGAATAGCTGAGAAAAGAACATAGTGGAGTGACATGACTGGACGACTTGACACCAGAATTCTGATTTACTAATGATGATATTTCTGCGTAAGATATGAAGATACACAGAATCCCATGACAGAGCATACCAAAGAGTTTTGAGATGCTACAAACTTCACGTGTATATGCTATATAAGGCTTGGAAGAGAGCTGTCACTTCACAGCATAAAGCTTTGCTAGCATTTTTGCTCTACTAGTAGTACTAGTACTATAGAGAAAAGGGTTCCTATCTGTTTACATTCATGTACTGAGTGTGTGCGTTAGTGCATGTATGCCTATAATTATAAACTTCGAAAATTTGCCTAAAGTGTGACAACTGCTGATGACAATGCTTCAATTTTGTATTCAAGGTCTGGCCTCATTTGCCCAATATATAGCTTCTTGAGAACTGTCTAGTCTGCTCCCCATGTTGCATCAGCAAGATTTTTCCTAACTGCTACGTTTTGCCTTGCTCTTATTCGATTTGTCTCAACCTATGTCTTCCATGTCAGGTGATGGTCACAGGAGACACCTAGGTATTTTTTATTCTCTTCGCGATACAGTATCTTACCATTCAACAATAGCTTAGTGTGCAGTAATTTATCTGAGAGGGAGAATAACGTGCATGTTTTTTTTCTTCACATTGATTTTTACTTGTCATGATTTTCACCACCTCTAGCATTAATAGGATTTGCTGCATCCAACTGAATTATAATTGGTGTAATTGGTAATTGCTAATATAATTGGTAACAAATTGTGTTAATTATCGCCTGAGTATTTTTATTTTTTTATATATACTTCATAACATAATTTTTGGATGTGAACAAATATTTAAAATCTTATGGAGTAAATATTACGTGGCCCCTTTTATGAACACCTAAAAGCTTATGCTGTGTTAATATACCTTTCATTTTTGGTCTGATCAAGCTAACAAATCTGCAAGTAATTTTAACTGATGATTATACTACCAGGTGTTGTCAGTTTGATAGGCTACAGTGTTTCTGGATTTCTAATAACAAATGCAAAATCCATGTTAATATTTGCATTGTGTACTATGGGAGTTGCGGTTGTCTTGCAGCTAGGTGCTCGTATGCAGGCCTATTCATGGGTTTGAATCAGCATCTGCACTGATTGTTTAAATTGACCTCGGCTCCCAGGTCGACCTATCCTAAAATGGGTACCTTGAAATGAACTGGGAAGTAAAGGCAGCTGGTCTGATACTGACCATATCACCCGTTGAGTACCGACTGATGTATACAAATATGGGGGCAGTACCACATGTCCAGTTTGCCTTAAGGCATGCTAAAGGGTCCTTGACTTTTGCTTCATGTGTAATATACATATACACTTTGCTTGTATGCATTCCATCAACATAATTTATTCATATTAGTCTACATGTTTGCACTTTCACTTTTATAAAATAATTTATGTAATCTGTATTATATTTACTTTTATAATAAAATATTAAACACAGATGAAATAGTTGATTTAATTTACTTCATGCAGTTACTAGTAGCTGGAGTTTTGTACTTGTATGTATTTGACAAATAGCAGTAGTTTGAGTGTACTAAAAAGGCATTAGGAACCTGCAGGTTGAAACACTAATTAATGTGGATTCTGTAGTCTCTTCCTTTTCAGTACGGTTTCCAGCATTTCATCTGCCATTATTTTTCATTGTTATAATGTATCCCGTTTACTTATTCTGTATTTCATCTTTTTGAAATCTTTACAGCAAAGTAAGTTCAATGAAGGGTAAATCCCAACAGCACCTCCCCGTGGCAGAGGATGGGAAACACACTATGTTGTAGGAAATGCAATTCTGGGGGACTGAGTATCCACCTGGATAACTGGACACCTTTGGGGTGCTGTTTTCTGTTAGCAAGAGTACCAGTTACCCTGGCAAGAGTACTCACTTACCCAGGCAAATGACAAGCTTGCCTGATGTAGCTATTAATACACTGATTGTGTAGCCGAGAGGTATAAAGGCAAAGCGCTTGCGCATAATCTTTCTCTGGTAATCACAACATTGCGGGTTCAATTCACACACCGGTCAGTTGAACTTAAATGCTGGCTTCTAGTCCTTGACTTGGGGAAGTAAATTACAAGTACCTCAGAAGTTGGGTTTGAGAGGGTTCACCTGAGATGAGGTACACTGCCATTAGGAAAAGCTAACCCTCATGCAAAATCAGCCCAGAGCACTCGTGAGGGAATGCAAAAAATAAAAATACTTGTCACATATCCAATCCAGTAATTTGTTCTTTGCCACACAATATAGGGAATTCTTCATGGTTTATTATTGTGCATCAACAAATAGTGCAAACAATACAAGACAATCAATGTTGTAGCTATGATGTAACTATTAATAGACTGTCACATGTCCAATCCAATAATATGCTCCTTGTCACACAAATCAGGGAATTGATCATGGTTTATTGTTGTGCATCAACAAACAGTGCAATCAATACAAGATAACCGAACTAACAGGAACATCTTGGGTAGTCTTACACAAAGCACCCAGTAAGGATAATAAACAGGTTAAATAAGATGTGGATACTAAGAAAAGTAAACAAATGCAACAATTTATAAGAGGAAATAATGGCATTTCATCATCTTTATCACAAATCCTTCTATATAATTATGAGCACTCAATGAAATCAATGTAAATATAAAGGTATTTCAGGTTAAGAACATTACAGACTTGTAGAATGGGCAAAAGAACAAGAATTGGTTGTAGGAAACACCTGGTTTAAACAACATCCTAGAAGATTGTGGACATGGAGGAGTCCAGACAGCAGGATTAAAAACCAGATAGATTACATCCTGATGAGCAAAAGGTTTCGAAATGCATTAACAGTTGTAAAAACAGTTCCAAATGCAGACTGTTACAGTGATCACAGATTAATTACTGGCACATTGAGGGTAAAGTTAAAGAAAGTCAAGTATACAGCAGGAAACCCTAAATATGACTTGTGCAAATTGAAAACTGACAAAGAAATACAAGATAATTTTAACATAGAAGTAAAGAACAAATTTGATTTATTGTCTGATCTAGAGATTCTATTTCAAGATGTAGATGATCAATGGGAAATGCTGAAGAATTCAATCAGTTGTGCAGCAGAAAAAACTATTCCAAAAGTAAAGAAAGTTGGCCGTAAGACATGGATGACTGAAGAAATTTTACAACTAATGGAAACAAGAAGACAGAACAAAAATAATCCTGCCAAATATGAAGAAATTCACAGAAAAGTCAGAACCTTATGTAAGGAGGCTAAAGAAACATGGCTTGAGAAAAATTGCAGAGAAATTGAAAAACAACACAACAGTAAAAATGCGAAACTAATGCACAAAAGAATTCAGGAGATTACTAATCAAAGAACACGTACATCAGCAGGCTGCCTAAAGACAAAAGATGGAAGAGTCATAATAGAAAAAGATCAGATTTTACATGTATGGTCAGATTACGTGAAAAACCTTTATGACGATAGCAGAGACGAACAATATATTGTTCAAAATAACAATGAAGGGCCAGCAATTTTGAAGATGGAGGTTCAGAATGCTCTTAATCATATGAAATCTGGCAAAACCCCCGGTCCAGACAGCGTCACAACAGAAATGATTAATGCTTTAGAAGAATATGGAATAGATAAAGTTACCAGTCTGCTTAATACAATATATGATACTGGAAACATACCTCATGAGTTATGTAATTCTGTATTTATTGCAATCCCAAAGAAATCAGGAGCCTTGGAATGTGATCAACATCGAACAATTAGTATAATGAGTCACATCACGAAGATTTTGCTAAGAATTATCATGCAAAGAGTTAGGAGGAAAATACAACCTGAAATAGGAGAAGAACAATGTGGGTTTGTAGTAGGCAAGGGTACAGTAAATGCTGTGTATATACTGAGAACCGTAATCGAACGTTCTATAGAAGTAAACAAAGATCTACACCTTTGCTTCATTGACTACACAAAGGCTTTTGATAAAGTGAGACATGTCAACATGATAAGGATGCTTGAAGATCTACAAATTGATGGGAAAGACCTTAGACTTGTAAAAAACATATATTGGAAACAACAAGCTGCCATAAGAGTTGATAATGAAGTAAGCCAATATCAGCCTATTAAGAGAGGTGTGAGACAGGGATGTGTAATGTCTCCAGATCTGTTTTCCCTGTACAGTGAAAATATTTTCAGAAATATTGAAAATATGGAAGGAATCAACATTGGGGGACGATGCATCAATAACATTAGATATGCAGATGATACAGTCTTGATTGCAGACAATGAACAGGACCTGCAAAATTTAGTAGATGCGGTTGTTACACATAGTGAACAACAAGGGTTAGAATTAAATTGTAAAAAGACACAGATTATGGTCGTCACTAAGAAGAACGAAATACCACAGTGTAATATACAAGTAAATGGGAATACTCTTCAACAAGTGAATAGGTACAATTACCTCGGAACAGTAATAACATCTGATGGGAGAGGCCTTGAAGAGATTAGAACAAGAATCGCCATGGCAAAAGTAGCCTTTAGCAAGATGAAAAACATACTGACCAATAAAAAGATGTCAATTGAAACGAGAAAAAGAGTGTTGAGATGCTACATAGAACCTGTACTTTTATATGGATGTGAAGCTTGGACAATGAGCAGCCAGGCTGAAAAATATCTGATGGCTGTAGAAATGTGGTTTCTGAGGAAAATGCAAAGAATACCATGGACAGCCAGAAAGACCAATGAACAAGTCCTTCAAGAAACAAATGAAGATCGTAAACTGATCAGAGACATTAGACGTAGACAGTCACAATTTTTTGGGCATGTTATGAGAAGAAATGATTTGGAGAACTTGGTGACAACTGGTAAGATCGAGGGGAACAGACCAAGGGGAAGACCTAGAAACAAGTATCTGGATGGCTTGGCCTTGTGGCATGGTCGAGACAAAAACACGGAACTGATCCACGACTCTGTTGATCGAGTGAGATGGCAGAACATGACCGCCCACGCTTACCGGCATGGCACATGATGGATGGATGGATTTCAGGTTATGTTTTTCTTACATCTCATTATAGTAACAAGATAATCCCATACAGAACTGCCACTGGGGTGTGAAGTGTCAGGCCTCCACAGGCTATATGCCATGGGGTGCGGAGGCCAGTAGCCTTTATCACTACCTTTGATTCTAGACAATTCCTAAAATTACCTGGTATCCATTTTATCAGACTGGGTAAATCCCACAACTGTACTGGTCAGAAAAATGCATTCTATGTGGAAGCAAATGCACCAACCACTGTGTCATGAGTAATTTCTTTGTGGGTAGGTTAGTCTTGTTGCATGTTCTCACTTCCCACATTAAATGTCAGAATGTTTTTATTATCAACATAACTGTCTTTTCTGCTAGGGCATGTGTTCACTAATGACTACTTCTTCCCTACCAAATAAGTGTCTACCAAATAAGGTATAATATAACAAGCTGGCTCTGTGGTGAAGAGTTACGGACGCTGTTTATAATACTGTATACCGCCTTCAAAACACAGCTGTGGGCGATTTGGCCGCCTTACATTGGGTTTTTATGACATGGTATGGGTGCCAGTCATTCAGAAAGCAATGGCAAACTACTGAATGTAAACGTGCCCAGGAATCATGAATGGCCAAAAATAGCTATGGTTGACTGCTATGTCCTGTAAAGGATATGCAACTAACTTCTTTTTAATATAAAAAAACAAAGGAGCTTTTTACATGCCTTATAGTGTAGGACCCATATTTTCATAGACCAACTGGTATTCAGTTGCTGATGTGGTTTGTATCATACCAGCTACCGTGACTTCCCCAGCCACATATCAAGCTGGTTGCCTTGACCTCCCAAGGCATTTACTGGCATCCATTTTAGGTGGATCTGGGAGCCCAGGTCAGTTGTTAACATTTGTATCCTCCTTGATGAGGGTCAATCCCATGACCACCAGAGTGGCAGGAAAGCGTCTAGCCATCTAGCCACTATGCTACTTGGCTCCCATCTACCCACCATGCACAAAGAAAAAAAACTAGGCAACCACGCTTACAGACAAGAACTGGAGTCACAGTATAAAGCAGCAGAACACAGCCCAGCTACTGTTGTTAAGTTAAAATCATGTTCTTTACAATCTTCTTTACAAGCAATATATTGACTCATGGCACTACTTCCAAGCCAACCAAGAATGAAATAAGATATTCAACTTACTTTTATATATATATATAGTATATGCGCACAAAAGTAAGTAGAATATATTATTTAATTCTCAGTTGGCATAGTATATGCATACAAAGATAAGTTGAATATCTTATTTCATTTTTGATCCTATGTAAAATAAAACATAAAATAAGACAATTGGCTTTCTTCTTTGCATGTACATGCCTCAAGTATTTTCTACAACAGTAATAACAACGGATAAATAAATTGGTTTCTTCTTCTGTGATCAACGTTTGTTATGGGTGCTGCATTAGATGCCCGCTTTCTAGATAAATAAATGACATGCATGTACTTAAAAACAGAAACTCTCTATTTTGTGACTTTCTCATTTCTTGTCAATGTATAAAATGTTTTTATATTAAATTAAAACTGTTCCCAGAGAATGTAAATTCAACTATAAAAAATTGCAGCTAGTAGCACCAAAGAGCAAAGTCATTTGTCAAGAAACATTCAATTGAGCCAATGAACAGCCAATGTCATGTCACTTTATAACTCTTTGTATTTGAAATTTCCCAATTATTTAATGTTTTATTATTTCCTTTAAATTTTGCAATTCCTTTAGAATAATTTCTCTAAAAATTATAATAGAGCTATGCAATTTTAATCTGAAACTAATTCTAAAGATACATTGATCTTAAACTACAAATTGTCACATGTAAAGTACAAAGGTAACCTGACATTTATTCAGCAGTTTTTTGAAGAAAAAAGCCAGAAATATGTCATAAATAGTTAAATACTTTTTCTTGTATCTGACTAAACTTTTATAATGTTAAAATTGTAGACATGTTCTCAAAATATCAAAACGAAACAAACAGTTTTGTTTTTTTCTAATGCTAAATTAAAAGTAAAACTTGCTAATTAATCAAAACACATGCAAACTTATTGTAATTATATATAACATTTTGCACATACATTTATAACACGTTTTCCTTCAGAATAATTGTTTATGCTTGTATTCTTCTATTAACCTACAGTGCAGAGGTACCATGTGGCATAGTTTTTATTTGACAAAATTGCACAATGCAATATCATGATCTGCAGACTCATAGCCACCACTTTCAGTTTGATAATACAGATAACACATCTGGTTTTGTTTCAATATGACAGGAGGTGCCTAACAAAAATGACAAATATATTGTCTCTAAAATATAACCTTATGAAAGCTTTATCTGATAAAGTTTAGCTAAAATAATTACCAATAAATATGGCTGCAAAACAATGTTATTAAACAAGAAAATAGTGTATATACTTGTGCTATCATGATTATAGTTGCCAATCTTTGTGAGCAAGTTTCACAGCAATGTTGCACTGTGACAGAAGGACTAATTTCATGACCAGAATTGTAAACATAAGAAGGTATGATCACAACCAGAGGTAAAATATGAGACTGAAGAACTATTATTACACCCAACAAGAGATACAGTAAGAGACAGATGAACTAATTTCATGGCAAGAATTTTTTTTTTTTTTTTTTTTTTCCGCGTTTCCATCCTGTTTCAGGATATTGCGGTCAACACCAGCATCTTTCAGCTGTATGTTGATTCCTAGGCTAGATTACGCTCATCAGCACGCCACGACTTTCTGAGCGACCGGCTCCATACTCTCATAAGTCACTTTTTGCGATTCGAACCACTGCTGATTCTCGTCGCGTCACGTGACGAGAGTATTCGGGGTTAGCGGAGAAAGCTGCTAACTCCTCGGCCATGGCAAGAATGATATCAATAAATACTTTTACAACCATCATCAGAGTTAAAATGAGAGACAGAATAAGTATTTTCACAATCAAAATTATAGGAATTGGATATTTTATAACCAACCATTGTTAAAAAGTGAGTCATAAGAACTAATTTAACATCCAGTAAAGTACAGCATAGTGACAGATACAACTGAGAAGACATTTCTGGGCTTCAGTGAAGTACAGCATAGTGACATATGACATTTAAAAGAAATTGTTGGGCTTCTGTGAAGTACAGCATAGTGACAGATACAATTTAGAAGAAATGGTTGGAATTCAGGGATGTACAGAATAGTGACACAGAGGAAATTTAGAGGAGACTGTTGGGCTTCAGTGAAGTACAGAATAGTGACAGATGACATTTAGAAGAAATTGTTGGGCTTCAGTGAAGTACAGCATAGTGACAGATGACATTTAGAAGAAATTGTTGGGCTTCAGTGAAGTACAGCATAGTGACAGATGACATTTAGAAGAAATTGTTGGGCTTCAGTGAAGTACAGCATAGTGACAGATGACAGTTAGAAGAAATTGTTGGGCCTCTGTGAAGTACAGCATAGTGACAGATACAATTTAGAAGAAATTGTTGGATTTCAGTGAAGTACAGCATAGTGACAGATGACATTTAGAAGAAATTGTTGATCTTCTGTGAAGGACAGCATGAGTTATCCCATGGTGACATAGAGGATATTTAGAACAGATTGTGGGGCTTCAATTAAGGACAGCATGAGTTATCCCATGGTGACATAGAGGATACTTAGAACAGACTGTGGGGCTTCAATGAAGGACAGCATGAGTTATCCCATGGTGACAATACAGAAGCTATAAAGGCCAGTCCAGGTCACTTGACAAGCCCAAGATAATGGGGCCAGTACACCAGTGGTGAGCCTTGCAAGATGACAAAGTGCATAATTGCTAAGTATAATAACACAGAGTATAAAAGGATAAAATCAATGCTAAGGATAATAACACAGAGTATAAAAGGATACAATCAGAGATATTCAGAAATGGCAAGGGATTCTGCCAGATGAAAGAAAACTAAACCTCCTAATGGCAAGCAAGGACTTGAATGTAACCTATACAATTGTTCAGTCCACCAAAGGATTGAAAAAACCAGATGACAAGATAAGAGGTCAAAAATAAGACAGAAGAATTATTATGAGAACTAAAAGAAATAATATTTTATATTGTCACAATCAACCACAGTTAAATATGAGGTATAATAAGTATTAATATATACAGGATGTTTGTAAAGTCTCACTATACTTTGTATGTAGAACAAATTTGAAAAATGAAGTACATTATGTCATCAAAAACATTCTGTTTGGAGTGCAAAGAATTACTCCAGCAGACGATGGCCATTCGCTGTGGACTGTGGAGCACATTTCTAATGACATCTTGTGCTTCATTTTTCAAATTGGCAAAACGAAAACTCTGTGCTGCACTAGCTAGGCGGCCTTAATTCCTCAGGCTCAAGACCCCCCTGCCATACATCGCAAGGTACTATATATGCAGTAAATGACAGTTATGACAAAGTGTAGTGAGACTGTACAAACACCTTGTATTAATAAGTTGAAATGATAGAAGTATTGTCGTATGACAGTATCATCCAACACCAACATCACAGCACTCTATACATGTCCATATGTACTCAATCTTCCCCAGAAGATGTCAAAGAGTACAGATATTTACATATAATTCCAGTGGCCAGTTGAGTATGCATGCCTCTGTTTCATCCCGTCTCATGTCCCTACCCTCTAGTGCTGAACTGCATGCCTCATTCCATCAGTCATAGCCACATGCAGTCACTGATTTGTTTCCCAGTGCAACAGATTATCATCTAAAGGAGTATTGCATCTCCCTTATTCAACCTCTGTGCTACCCTTAAGGTGCCCAGGAGTCCAGCCACTTAGCCCTATAAATTCCATGTATACCGACATGGCCTGGACAACACAAAGCAGTCTGCATCCAAATCGTCCATGGCTAATTTCAAACTCTTGACTCGGCATGTCAAGAAATTATGATACTGTGCATCTCACTATTCCCTAAGCCACAGTTGCTGATTTTAAAAAATAAAGTTAATATATACATGCAAAGTCTCAATTAACTTCCTATCATCAGGCATATTCAAAACATGCACAAACAACTTGCAAATCCCAACAGGCATATTCAAAACACTCACAAACAACTTGCGAATCCCACTGCTTGTGGCTCTAGAATATCACCATGCTTGCTTCTACCTGACAGCTCTGGTGACCTGTGACCACTGACATTGTTGAGATGCTGAACTGCTGTATACAGGAGAGTCGTACTCCTGAAACATCTATTCCCACAATTCCTGAGCTGACCTAATTTCTATATCTCCTGCAACTCTCAAGAAATATGCAGATTAACATAGCCAGGTTACTTTTCTCTTAATCATGACTGCTATAAAAGACACATTTTGGGTCTACCACATGAGAAAATTATGTTGTCACAATTACTGCTATAATATTGGCAACATTATTAGTATTTAATTACTATAGTTGCATGAACATCATGAATAGCTTCATTCAAAAATCACACTTCTGTCCATTTACAACTGACACATTAACCTATAGCAGTTTGATGAGAAAATATCATTTTGACCAAAATCTAAAATGTAAAACTCAATCAGTTAAGATGATCATTAATGCTGTGTGTATGTAGTGTTGTAGCTTGGCAAGTGTAATGTGAGAGATAGAAGCATTTGAAGCATGAGGACATTTAGACTTTTATTTGCCAAGTCACCACGCTCCAACAGGTTTCAGTCTTCTAAGTATTATATAGATACAATAAGCAGCTATGGCACAGTAGCTAGCATGTTTACCTGCTGGCCTAGTAATCATTTGTTTGAGTCCCTTTCAAGATGGGGATTTTGTTAACAATGACCTGGGCTCATACTGCATCATAAAATACAGATACATCTCCTCCTGCCCTACAAACAACCTGTTGCACCTGTGAAGGTACGATTCTGGGTCACTGATGTCTCCTTGTGAAGATACCACATTGTAGACAGTATGCGTTCTAAGTCCTATGATACAGAAGCCAAGATTGATGTCTCCTTGTGAAGATACCACATTATAGACAGTATGCATTCTAAGTCCTTTGCTACAGAAGCCAAGATTGATGTCTCCTTGTGAAGATACCACAATGTAGACAGAATGCGGTCTAAGTTCTATGCTACAGAAGCCAAGATTGATGTCTCCTTGTGAAGATACCACAATGTAGACAGGATGCGTTCTAAGTCCTCTGCTACAGAAGCCAAGATTGATGTCTCCTTGTGAAGATACCATGTGTCGTACCACATTGTGGGCAGTATGCATTCTAATTTCTCTGTTACAATAGTCAAGATTTATTCATCATTCATCGTTGTCATGTCAAAATGGATAAAGGAATCACAACATACTGAAATTGTTCCCTAACAAAAATATATACAGCAGATATCATATTTACAAAAGAATAAAGATGATAATTTATTTCTAACAAAAGACTAAAGTTGTAATGTACTGAAAACTACAGTGCAAGGTTACAGTTCTGTTCATGTCAATAAGTATCAGAGACTCATGGGGGGTTGTCGCCTGAGCTACAGAGTTTGTGCTCTATGCAAAACTTTTGGCAAACTGTTTTGCAGATAGAGACCGAGCTGTATGAGATAAAACTTGGTGAAGTGAAGTCTATCTTCTCACCTTTAATTCTCCCTTGTAAAGTATTTATTAATTGTTAATGCTGTAATTTTCATATAATAGCTTCAGCTTAAACTTTATTCGTGATAAGTGGGTCATCACTTTATTTTATTTTTGTGCATAATCTTTTGCGTAACCCTTTGCTCATTTAAGTTCACTCTTAACTCTGCATATGCTGCAGTGAAAAAGTCAAATTGCTGGGCACTTTTCATGAGTAGAACATCAGTCATGTACACTGCCAGTAAACCTATAAATGATATGTATTTCAAAGACAATGAACAGGCAGTTGTAAGTCATTAATGTGTTTTCTTGACAACAGCTCGTTAAATAAATTCAACATGGCTGATATTTAAGATGCAAACTAAAAATTGAAATAGTATCTGCAGGGAACAAAAACAGCCTGATCATATATTTTTCTGGATGGCATGAAAGAAAAATTGTTAAGCTTCCCTATATATATATATATAGTTTATACAGGTTTTCTTTAGTCATTTTCAAATCATAAGGTTTTCTGGCCTTGGGTACATTAACCCCTAGATTAAATTCATGTTTTCCTCTCCTCACTATTACTTCACTGACTTTTTCATAACTATTATTTAAATTATGTCTAGAATTTACCATTTTATCATTAACTGCTTCATTTAACTCAATGCAACTGCTACTGTCAATTCAAATTCACCCATCTGTTAAAGTCTTCTCTATTTCTGATATAAGGAATTCCAGCACACTTGACTGATTTTACTTTGTTAAAATGAATTGCAAATGGCCTCATTGGTTGTAGTCAAACTCCTCAACCTTTGGAGTTTATTGAAAACATGTACTACTGAGTGCACTTTACCTTAATAAGCTGCAAAACACACAGTTGAAACATGGTTGCTATAAATGGTTCCTACCCGTCTGCAAAGTTGTATTTGTTTGTTTTTATTAAGTCAGTTGCATCATGCTTGAAGATTGCATAACCAAAGAACAGCATGCTGAGGTGAGAATTTCTTGGACCAAAGGACATACTGTCAAGGATATTCAAAAGGAAAAACATCACCTGTCAAGGTAGACAAGCGTTTGTTGTGAAAAGCGGTCAACAACTGTGTAGTAAACAAAGAGTACATGAGGAAGCTGTTGAGCATTAGGTGTGAACATGGCCTGAGCAGCCATCCAGGCTTCAATGGTGCAGGTATTGGGAGACTGAATAAACAATTGTATAAATGCATCAATGTCCGTAGAGATTATGTTGGAAAATGAGAGATGTAAGTACAATATCACATGGTTTTCAAGCTCGCATCTTGCATAGTTTTTTTTAACACACTGTTTTGTGACTTACTTACTGACTTACCCTCATGGTAAGAAGCAGAATTAAAGTAGTTATATTTCAGCCATGGGTAGCACAATAATTGCTTTGGTGAGGCAACAATGTCTATCAGTTTAGCTCTTGACTGCCACCTTGTACTGCAGATCATCTTGTCTTTTAGACACACATACTTTTCTTTAGCTCTATTCTCATAAGGTGGCTTAAACAATTGCTAATCTGAGCTGAGTATATACACCTGAGTATAACAGATTATTCTGAAGAACTGAGACTTTTGAAGTAAGATGTAACCAACAGAAAAAATAATGGATCAAGAAGAAAAGAAAAACTGACATTTTGCAAGATCTAAACACTAAAGAACACTAAAAACCTGTAACTGACCCTGCATGTTATAAGAAATAACTGGAGGGTTGGAGTGGGGCTGGCTACCCCATCCCATAGAAAACTAGTTGCAAAATGCAACCAACCAAGAACAAGTTTAAAGATAAGGAAACAAGAAAACTCAACCAACCAAGATAAAAGGTCGCTCTTCTAGATGAGGTATGACTCAGAGAAAACTGATGCAGAAAAACTGACATCTTGATAGAGAGCTGTGAGATTGGAAGGCAGAGCTGGAAATTAAACATGATAGATGATAACAAAAACTGACGCTGAAAATTCTTTCAACTAGGAAAATCTCCAGAATTTACACCTGAAATGTTAGAACTGTATCATTTGGGAAATACAGACAGGTGCTGGAAGAAATGAAATATGAATAATATAGGGAGGACAAAGAGGGAACTGCAGAAGATAGCTAAAGATAACGGGAAAAGAAGATGAGATAAGCATGATGTTTTTAATCAATTATCAATACTAAGATACAAGATGTTATCTAATACATTAGCTTCTGTAATTACATCCTGCTGAGAGAGATAAGTCTACTACATTAAATATCTATTATGTGTCATATAAAATGTTACACACAGCATTCTGTGTTAAATTACATTACAATCATTTCATAAACAGACTTTCACAGAATTATTAACAATGAATTCATGTCTTGATATTAAGAAAGAAGAAAACAAAACTACACTCTTCATCATGTACCAGGTCTCACAGCCAGCCAGAAGTTTCACAACCTGTTGCCAGTTCTCCTGCCTCATTCACTCTGATGGCTGATGTGTCTGCAATGTCCCGTGATTATCTTTGTGCTGGTTGATTTCAACCTCTTCTTCCACGAACTAGGCCTTCCAACATTATTCTTTCAAAGCCACTGAAACTTTTAATATGGCCAAAGTATTTATGTTTCTCGGACAAGACACTATTTATTAACCAGTTTTCTGTTATATTCATATCTTGTAGAATGTCAGAAGTTTTTTTCTTCTTCTTGGTCCACGACATTCTAAAAACTTTTCCCGTAAGAAAATACCTCATTTTCTTCTTCAATGATTGCAAAATGGTTCATGACTCACATCCGTATGTTGCCATGGGAAAGATGCATGTTCTCAACACTGTTATTTTGACTTGCTTGCTGGTGTACCATAGGTTCTGAACACTGTTATTTCGACTTGCTTGCTGGCAAGCCATAGGTTCTGAACACTGTTATTTTGACTTGTTTACTGGCAAGCCATAGGTTCTCAACACTGTTATGTTGACTTGCTTGCTGGTGAGCCATGGGTTCTGAACACTTATTTTGACTTGCTTGCTGGTGTGTCATGGGTTGTGAACACTGTTATTTTTACTTGCTTGCTGGTGTGTCATGGGTTCTGAACACTGTTTCACCTCTGCAATGTTATTGCTAGGCTATGTCTGACTTCTGTTGAACAGTCGTCCTTGTTGTTGATTAAGGAGCTCAGATATTCACAGTTTGTGACGTTTCCCATTGTACTACTGTAGATGATGTTTCCTTGGCATGTGTACAATAAACACTACATTACACAGATATTGTCACATTTTTACTTGAACAGCAGCAGTGACCTCCGGTATTCAACAAATGATCTCTAGAAAAATTAAAAATAAGCAGTTGATTCAGAAAAAACAGCAAGAATACAGATATATTTATCACCTCAAGAAATTAAATACTAATAAAGGTCAAATATTTGTATAATTAAAAGGAACTAAATCAGTTATTAAAATGTCAGCTTCTGAAAAATACACCACTGTACTTAAATCACATCAAGTATGAAAGCCATGCTCTTTTCAGAACATCAAAAACAAGTTTTCTAACAAAAATCTGTCCCTTGTAATAGTTCCTTGTAATTGGAAGTCTATGAAACTTTGCATGTAAAATTAGAAGAGAAATATTCCAACAGACAATACAACAAATGAATGGACAGACCAGTAAAAACTAATAAAGTTCTTAGAAACTGACATTCATGGTAAGTGCTTTGATGTAGAAGAATTAATTCTTGCTTCTAGTTAAGTGTCAGTTAAATTGCTATCTTTTGGAGAAACGAAGAAAAACAAAATTAAGGAAACATGTAGATGTATGTGGTCACACTGGGAGGAGACAAAAGCAGCTGCAGAAAATGGGGTGACATAATCACAGGAGTCATACATTGGCATGACAAATACTGAGCAACTGAGCACTGACAATTAATGTTAAACATACATGGACAGAACAACTGTCCATACAAAGTTATCATTAATTGTCTTCCCATAATTTACATCATGTAGGAAGGTACATAAAAACACAGCTGACTTCAACATTGAGCATGAAAAATACTGATATTACACAACAGGTAACATTTATATAGGGCACTCAAATTGATGTAAATACGTTTTAATTTCAGGGAAACCACAATCTATTGGTTGGTGTCATAGTGCATCTATGCATTTGTTCAATGACACACATACACATATGTATCAGCAGTGGCAAATGTTAACTATACAAGTGAATGGGGATGACAAAAAGTTAACAAGTACACCTGACAACCTTAAGGGATACCATTTGCAGCAGAAAATGCAAACGTGAAGTATGTACGTATGCATAAACCTAAGTACACACATACAAGGTACATATAGCACATGAAGGAAATGACATTCAGCAGGCTGTATGTACCGCCAAGCAGAGTACTGAATACATAAGTTACAAATGGCACTTGAATTCATTCAGTGTATAGGTCTATATGAATAACATTAAACTGGTATCATGGCAACGGAATCAGGGAGGGCGACAGTTCTTTTATTAAATAACGAAAATCTATCTTGTCAGCCAGGAACATTTTCCAAAGCAGTTTGTTCTCATTATACAGATGCAGACATGCTGATTATCTTGTGGGTGCTCTCAGTTCATCAATGCGTGGGTTTGTGTGGCTGGCTGGGAAGTGAGTCGGAGCATTGGAAGCCAGGTACGGAGAGACATCAGGCATGGAGGTCGAGAATGCAGAGAAATATTCAGCAGCAAAAGCAATGACATCTTCAGGTTTTCGCAGCAGCAAAAACTGCAGGAAGTCAGCGAGCAAGGCTCTCAGCTCGGGATGATGGCGCATGTATGTGGCGTGGTCACTTTTAATTTCCTCCTGTAGGATAAAACATTTACACAATAAAATATTAGTTTACACATGACAATCAGGCGAATCATGAGTGCTGATGCCAGTAGGCAAGACACTTGATGATGATGAGATCATAATGCTGTGTGGAACATAAGCAAACTACGTATAGCTATGGATCTTTTCTTTATCTTTTTTTTCTGCGTTCATCTGGAGCAGTTTTGTTCCCCCAGATGTAATTGCATTGTGCCTGTCTATTCGCACCCTTAGGCTGACACATCCGACCTTTGCGGGCATTTGTTGACTGGGTCAACCATCCCGGGTGATCTATGACAGGCAATATGACAGGCTGTGTGTTCGTAGCTTGGTAGGTAGGCAAATATCTCACTCACTTACATGGAGTGTACAAAGATGTCTAGGTTAAGAATAGTTAGAAGCAACTCCAAGAAGCTTATATGAGAATAAACCAGGGCAATGATTATAAATGAATTTCCATCTGTCACCTGAAAGGTTCAAAACAGATGGGAACGACATAAAGTGATGACAAACACCTCAAGCTCTCCTATCACTATATTGAAAGCTCTCAGAACTACAAGACACTACCATCTAAGTCAACCTACCTTTCTGTCCAAATACCTTGAGTGAAGTTGCAAGTCTTCCTCCCAGTTCAGGGGCTTCTTCTCAAACACATGCTTGGGGACTTCTTCCTCTGAAAAAGAAAGCCATCAGTGTTTAAGCCAGGTCATTTCAAACATTCCATAATAAAAGTGTTCCCCTCTTCCCACTCTGAACAAACTGTCAGCATTTGGGTTTCTCAAACTTCTTTTTGGAAAGTTTTAGTGGCTAGATACTCGCCTTCCAGCCCTGTGGTCAAGGGTTTAAATCCACATCAGGGTAGATTTTTAAAACTGACCTGGGCTGTCAGGTCGACCCAGTCTAAAGTGAGAACCAAGAAATGTCTTGGCGAATAAACACGTCTTATGTGATAATGACATCACACACCGAGAGTCAATTGGTCTATACAAATATGGGTCTAGATACATGTGCCACAAAGCACGCAAAGCGTGTAAAAGAATCCTTTTCTTTACTTATAAACTTTCCATTGCTAGAGACTCATTTTAACTGGACAAAATGTCCCCCCCAACTCGCTTATAAAATGAATAGTTAGTAACTTTTTACAATAATTACATTTAAAAAATAACATGTGCAATGTGTCTGTGATCCCCAGCTATTTTTCAGTGGCCATGATCTGAGAAGGCTTGGACTTAACCACAATACTGCAGCAGCATCTAATATTTCCCTTTCACTTGGCATCTGAAATGCAATACTTTTTTTAAAAATGTTGCATATCCCTTACAGGACGTTGCAGTCAACATCAGCATTTTTCAGCTGCTGTTGATGTACTAGGCAAGATTACGCTCAGTAGTTTGCCATTGCTTACTTTACAGTACGCAAAAACAAAAACATTAAAAGTTATGGACTGTTTTTTTTCATTAAATAACATAAACTAACTCTTGAGGTATTACAGTCAGTATTATGTTAACTGTCTTTACTTTCCCCAGAGAAGTGTGTACATTAAAAGTTTTGTTTAATTATTGTGCTGGCAATGTTGTAGCAAATTTAGTGATCTTCAGATATGCTGCTCAGTTTAACACTGTGTGAGAAAGCCTAATGCTGGTCATTCGTGAAACAACTCTGTCATTCTATAGCATGTTGCTACAATCTTTTATATTTTGTATTCACTAACCTCTTTCAATTTGTACAGGTACTTTTGCCAACTTCATTGTAACAGGAGATCCAATCTGAACACGGTTTGTCAAATGGCTAAAAAAATAAAACATAAAAGTTCATAATGTGATAGTAAACTTCTATTAATACCAAAACATACTAAATAATATGTAATCAATCTTTAAGATAAAGCAATTATTTTGTGTCTTGGATGAATAAAAAAGCTTATAATTATATACACATAAAACCAAGCACAAAGTACCGAGATCTGTGGAAAGAGGCACTGCCTCTGATATAACTTATCACAAACATAAGAAAAAGGAAGTCAATATTGTTTGGCCATATTATAGACAGTGAAAAAAGGAAACATAAACTGGTTGAAGACTGGGAGATGTGGAAAACCATGATAGCCACGCCAGCTAGCAAGGCACTTAATGATGATGATTGTCTTTCAGCACAATATATTAAAACAAAAACAGAATATACAACAAACATCTGGTGACTGACAATAAAACTCTTCAAGACACCAATCAATATCTTATATACAATGAACTGAAATATATTTGTTGAAAAAAAAAGTTTCTTCCTTCACAATCATCTAGACAGCACTCAAACGTACACACTCACCCATCATGCATGAAGTAAGATTGCCAAGTGGTGGGAAGATCAGTTGTTGAAATAATTGTTCTTTCAATGCCATACACTCTCAGTTCTACATCTTCCACTGTTTGTATGCGCTCATGTAGTCTTTTCTAGATTGACAAAATATCATTATTCTTACTCATGAACAAAAACTTCTAGTATTTTATAAATAAGCAAACGAGAATCATTTCATTAATTAACAAACCCTGAAGGATGAAAAAAGACAATTTAACACTTGTATTGTACACAAGATTAACTTAACAAATATTTAAGCTTATAATAGCATGTTCATGAACATTTCTTGTCAAAAGAAAAGAACTATGCTGATGGTATGCACTCTTATCTCAAGTGACTCACAGATTCACTTATCTCTCAGGTGACTCACAGACTCACTTATTTCTCAAGTGACTCACAGATTCACTTATTTCTCAACCAACTCACAGATTCACTTATTTTTCAAGTGCCTCACAGATTCACTTATATCTCAATCTCAATTGACTCACAGATTCACTTATTTCTATTAAACTGTATTCTAAATGGCAAAGTGGTCAACTTGCCTGCCTGTGCTACGAAGGTCAATGGTTCTATTTTAGACTGCACCAATCGGTTAATTATTGAATTTTTTTTCTAGAGACCCCTAGGGGTCATCGCTGGACTAAAAAGGTTGTGCTCTGTGCGATGCTTTCATCAGGGTGCTGTGCAGCAAGAAGACCGAGCCATATGAGATAGAATTAGGTGCAATGAAGTTGATCTGCTTGCCTTTAACCCCTATTTTTCAAGCTGTATTCTACAGCACTATAAGATTACAGAAACAGCAACAATATAAAGAACCTTTCTGCACACTTTCAGGTATATTGGGTATATGGTACTAGCTCTATAATTTTATAAACTAATTGACACTTGTTAGGTGATGTTGGTAAAACCACACTGGCCGCCTTTACTTTCCAGAAGATTTCCTGGTGCCCATTTCAGGCTGGGTCAACCTGAGAGTCCAGGGAAATTTTCAAAATAAACCTTAATGGGAACTGAAGTATATGACTACCAGGCCGGCAGGCAAGCATGCTAGCCAGTGCAATACTGAGGCTGCCAAGATATTTTTTTTTTGGGGGGGGGGGGGCGCTTCGCGCTTTGAACTAAAATAGTCCAATAACACTACTTCTAGTAGTGCTGGATTTAAATTTTGCGTGTGGATTAGCTTCCCTATTAATAGTGTCCTCGCCATCAGGTAAACCCACTCCAGCTTCAGAGGTACTTGTAATTTATGTTCCAAAGCCAAAAGGTGCCACAGAATGCCGCGAGTTTCACCAGAATGCCTCTCCCACATGAAAATATTCAATAAGAGAGGAAGGAAAAACTAGAGGAATAAAATCCCGCTTCTCAGTGGCTATCCAGATATGACACCAAATTGCGCACCATTGCACAAGGCCACCCTCTATCGAGCCATGACATAAGATTGCACACAAAGACGGCAAGTAATCAAAACGACCACGGTCTGCTTTTTATGTGGGAACAATCTTCAATTTGATGCCAGTGTTGGTCACCGGCGACTGCAGGCTAGAATGTTACAATAGCACATTTAACATGTTTTGACGTTCCTCACCCGAGGTGAGTGACACAATTGGAAATCCCGGCTTAATAAAACTGTGGTCCCGGGGAATGTGTTAGACGGACAGGCTGTAGCATGAGTTGTAACTACAGGTGTGTTAGATGATGGAAAAGTCCTCCCTGACTAGATAGTAGGAGAGAGATATAGAGGGAGAAAGAGGAGAGTGAATGCAGTAAAGCTGGAAGAGAGACACTGCCAGACTTTTCAATGTGAGTGTGTATATGGGGGTGTTAGATTGTATGTATTACCTAGGATTGTACTGATGTAGAACTAGTGTATACACATTCTTGATTATGTCTTCCAAACGCTCAACAAGAGCACTAGGTTCTCCCATGCAGTGACAAGAAGGGACCAGGTGGCGTCAGGACGGAACACTGTTCCAAACACCGACCGGCTGTGTTTGTCTGACCATAGCTGTCCGTAGTGGACCATAGGGGTCCTTAGCTAAACAAAGGGGACCCTGGCTAAGTCTGTTGGGCTTGATGGGCTAATGAGGCATCTTTTCACATGTAACCCGGCCACACATCCAGACAGGATACAAGTAACTTTAGAGTTATGTACTTGCTTTTCATCACATATATGTGATTGTTGTATTGCATAAACCTCTATAGTTTCACTATCATTATCTTGGTAACCATCATATCTTCAATGATTAATGATAGACAATAAAAGTGAATGTAGTTTGTTTTACCTCACAGTTCAGTCATTATACTTTTTTTCCAAGGTTTCCAAGGAACGCAATTGCCTTGCTTACCTTAGTTGGGGCTTACTTATTCACCAGTGAGGGGACAATTTTTCAGGGGGAAAAACCTGCACTGTCTAGTAGTTTATTCATAGACTTAAATCTAGGCATCTAACCTTCTTCTTCCCACTCCTTGAGAAATATCAAGACCAGCTAGTTTCACTTTGTTTAATGAGCCATTTGCAGCTGTACTCTTGGATATTCATGGGATTAATCTTTATTTCAGCCATATAGATTTTGTCCTGAGTCAATTTCTGACAAACTGGGGTTGCTCGCCAGTGATAGTATTTAAGTTGGCGGCAGGGCACCCCCACTTCTGACAAAATGGTTGCCTGGTTAGGATCAACAATTGTCACTTCTGACAAAGAGGTCGACATTTTAGTCCAACTGTCCAGTGTAGGGGTTACAACCCTTACCTCGGCATCAGCACACCGGATGTTTAAGAACACGCGTTCTCATCCATTCGACCATGCTGACCTCTGCTCCAAAAATAATAATACACACTTTCAAATTACAGAATATATACTGCTTAAATATCATCAGCCTTTTTGTGCATTAGGTCAGACGTTTACATGTACTGCAACTGTTAAGTACAATTCTACCAAATCATCTTACTTACATAGGTAACCGGACAGAGATTTGCATCTGAATCAAAGGAAATAAACTGTAGAGAATCTTCAATTGGTTTCTCTATCAGTAATCGATGTAATAGAAGGTTGGAGCCTGTGAATAGATACAGTCATATTGTCTTGTGTAAACAGAGTGCACAAGGAAGCTGGGTTCAACAAATGTTCACATTTTATTTTTAAAGTTTTCTTTCCATTTTATTTAAATTTAAGATATATTGTTTTTAAGTATCTCATTATACACTTGTTAGATCCTGATTTTGTTATGAGCAGATGCACAATTTTATTTGACAGTGAAGTTCCTGTGGAGTCATTCAAGAGATGATGATCACCAAGTTAGTCAATGCAAAAATTGGTCTTGAAACTGTCTATTGTATCACTCCACTCCCCCATTTTCAGCAGTTCTCTTCAGCTTTGCACAAGCCTGAACTCTAATGCCTTTGCATGACTGTGTGATGAATCTGTTTCTTGGATGCTCTCTGGTTCTCTTCCTCTAGATTTAGCCGTTCAGTATTTCCATTAATAAACTGCCATGCCTCATATTGTGACCAAGCCTAGATAGCCAACTTTTTGTAAATGTTTCATTATTTGTCTGTTTTCCCCTAAACCTTTGAGAATTTGTTCATTTCCTCTCTTTTCTGTCCAACTCACTCCTGTGACAACCATACATCTCAAAAGCATTCAAGTTATTTTCACCCTATCTAGTTACAGTGCATGTTTCAGAGGATAATACTGCAAGTAAGAAATGTGTAGTGATTAATCATTACCGTAGCTCAACGTTGATATTATTTGATGTTAGAATTATCTGAAGAGATATGGTGATGTTCCAAGCAAATTATCTGCACACATTATGATGAGGCTGCACACTAGACCAGCAATGTCAACACACAAAAAAGGTGATTATTTTGAGACTAGTAATGGGCCACTGCAGACTCAAATTGCATCTGTTTAAGACAATTTAAATTGTGCCCTATGGAGAAGCAAAGTTTGAACATGCCCTCCAAAGGTTACACTCACTGATTCACAACACTTGATTTGCACATTCAAATAACCATGAAGTCTTGTGAAGATGTTATATATACTGAATGACTCCCAAGGCTAGATATGCTCACTGACTCACAATACTTGGTGAAATGATAGACACACTTAACTAAACACTTTGGTGTAGGTAGCACTTACAATGACTCACAACACTTGACAGGCATAGTCAACTAATCAAGAACATCTAGAACAAGGTGTTACATTCACTGACTCACAACCCTTCACAGGCATACTCGACTGATCAATGACACTTGGATTGAGGTGTTATACTCACCGACTCACAACACTTGACAGGCATAGTCAGCTAATCAAGAACATCTAGAACAAGGTGTTACATTCACTGACTCACAACCCTTCACAGGCATACTCAACTAATCAATTACGCTTGGATCGAGGTGTTATACTCATTGACTCACAACACTTGACGGACATCAAGGTGTTACATACACTGAGTAACTAACCTTCAGAAATGAAGCCCCTCATTTGATCAACAGGGATTGTTTTTGATGTTCTCTGCACATCCTGCCATGTAAACAATCTTGATTAACAATAGGACAAATACCTTTATGCTTTTATGCATCAGTGTGCTTTGTATGTCTTTAGATGCAGTACGCGAACAACTTTTCTTTATTCACTTTAATATTAGTAAAAGCAATCAAAACCATGGTTCTCTAAATGCTCATTACAAAGAACTACTATTGATAAGTATGCTTTATTGTTGTACATCTTTTTAATAAACACTGTGGAATTGGCTAACAAATAAAAACTATACAAATAAATTACCTCAACTAGTGCTGGCTATTATATCCAAATATCCTCAGGATACAAAAGGCAAAAATACAAGTGAATTATGTTTAATCTTTAAATACACATAGTTAGCAATAATGAGCCAAATGAAATTGAATCTAATATACTTGGGACAAACAAAACACTAATTTAAATGGCTCATAGCAAACTAAGAATTAAATACACTGTAGACCTAATATAACATCAGAGATATAACATGTTAAGGCGAGTCAATGCTGTGCAAGTATTTACATTTCTGTTGTATGTATGTAGACCAAAATTGGCCATGTTCTCGCAGAATTTCAAACATTAGAAAAACAATGGAATTACAATGGCTTGAGTTTGAAAAACTACACCCAAGTTTGCACTGCAAGTGATTCATTGAACACCTGGATGATCCAGACAAAGGAGGCAGTTTTTGTGTGCAAGCTTTGGATTCAATCTCTGCAAAGGTTCACAATTTGTAAAGTTACGTTTATCTTTGCACCAGAAAATATGTGTACTGTGGGCAGTGAAAGAGTAGATAAGTTGGCCAACACTCCCACTATACCAAAGGGTCAACCAATGGATTAAGGCATCATAAGTCCAGCCGAAACAATCATTTTCAGGTGAATCAATAAGAAACACTAGTCAGAATACGAGCAATTAGACTGAAGATGAGTGTGGCTAGGAAAGAGTGGCACACCAAGTGCATGAGGAAGCTCACCAATCAGCTTTGCACTGGCATAGTCAGTTGTTCAGACTGAAATGATAATAAACTAAAGTGAACAGGTTCTTAAATGTGTAAGTTTATCTGCAAAAATGTGCCCTGAGAATACTGTTCCCACTGTATAAAAAAACTGCACTGTTTAAATTAGAGGGAGATGCCATACCTCAAAGTCACTTGGATCCCCCATGTTGATATTTTAAATAAAACTCCTTCATACTAAAATTAGCATTTTATTGCCAGATATGTAGCATGACATGCTCTGTTACCAATTTCACAACAGACACAATTTTGTGTACAATGGACAGGATACATTTGTGAATGTACGCACCTTGCCCTGTGTGATGACTCTGTTAATTGTATAGCAATCACTTGTCCTCGCCAGAAAGGTTTTGCGGTCCAAAGGGCAATTATCCAACTGCAAAAACAAACATTATAAGATATTACGACTGAAGCCTGACTTGATGGAAGATAACATTCAGGTCTAAACATTCATAGGGGAAGAACAAAGATAATAAGAATAAATCAGGCAAATGATATCCTGATACAGCTTAGTGAAACCTCACTGCAAGAGGTGGAATCATAAACCTATTTAGGCAGCAATGTAGACAAAGATAAGGAGCAGCTAGAGATGTTAAAATAAGAATACACAAGACAAGAGGAGCTTTCATAGCACTAGGAGATTTGTGGAAGGCAACAGATAAATTACAACTAGCACCAAATTTAGAATATTTAATTCTAACCATTAAATCAGTATTGCTGTATGGATTAGAAACATGGAGAATGACCAGAACAATCTCATTATGTTCCTCTTGTACCTTGCAGTGTTGGGGTTAAGTATAAGTAGTGAGAGAGTGCCCGCTTATGGGCTTCATGTATCGATATTCCCATGGATTCTGCTATTCCCTCCGTCCATCGTTTACGTTGTCAGCCTTTTCCTCTGCTTCCATTTAGTCTGTACATCATTGCTTGTTGTGGTATACTGTTAATTGGGGAAGGGGGGGGGGGGGGAAATTCTGGGATGTCAGGCATTGGCAGGACCTTTCGTAAGGATGACTGTCACGCCCTTTTCAGGGACCATCCCCCACTGGTCCAAGTCTGACATCCAGCTCACGCCTGTGGCTCCTAGTAGCTGTCAGCTGGGCAACAGCTGTGACAGGCTGGCTAAACCAGGCATGTGTAGCCGATTCAGCCTCAAACCAATCAGTGAACTAGGGCATGCCTACCCAGCATGTGAAGACAGAATTCGGCAGACTACGTGGAAGAAATAATTGATGATTCAACGGGCAAGATGGTGTTTACCTGCAAAGCCTTGTGGAACATGATGAGCACGGCAAGGCACATAGAGCGCCCTGGTCATCCACTGCACCTGTATTCATCTCTAGTCATCTTGACTTGTCTTGCCATTGGATTCAGATGGACTCAGGCAAGAGAGGGTGGTCAACGAATTGCACAACTCTACCTCACTTTAATCCAATTCATCACACAAGTCATTTTTCATCCAACTTCATCTATCACCTTTGAGCCCTGTGGCGATTCGGCAGCCCCCTGAGCAACTGAGCAGCCCTCTTTAGGAAAGCACTGCTCACCTCCATAGCATGAGAAAGGGGATGGAAAAGGTTCCCTAAACATTGTCTGCTCCATCATTACCTAACCAGCTAGCCGCGGTTGGCGGGTACCCTATACTGCGGTCGACATACAACTAAAGTAAAAACAGGTAAAGCAAAAAAGCATACCATATTCCCTTAACTATCGGAACATGGAATGCACACACCCTACATGATAGAGACGGTGTGTCAGGCCCAGAGAGATGAACAGCACTGATTGGGAGAGAATTGGGCAGGTACAACATCGACATTGCAGCCTTGAGCGAGACACAACTTGCAGAAGAAGGACAAATCTGTGAAGTAGGTGCCGGCTACACATTCTTCTGGAGTGGAAGGAAAAGCGAGGAAAGACGCCAATCCCGTGTGGGATTTGCCATTAAGTCGGCCCTGGTTGGCAAACTAGTTGAATTTCCGAAGGCTTTAAATGACAGGCTTATGACCATTAAGTTACCCCTGCTGAAAGGAAAAAAGCATGCAACCATCATGAGTGTCTACGCACCAATGATGACCAATGAAGATGACATCAAAAACAAGTTCTATGAGGACCTGCACAATGTATTAACATCTGTCCCCAAAGGAGACAAACTTATACTCCTTGGGGACTTCAATGCCAAGGACACCGCCTCTTGGAGTGGCATCACTGGAAAGTACAGAGTCGGAAGTTGTAACAGCAATGGACCCCTCCTCCTTCAAACCTGTGCTGAACACAATCTCCTGATCACCAACACAATTTTCCGTCTTCCCATAAGAAATAGGACATTGTGGATGCACCCTCGCTTGAAACACTGGCACCACATTGACTATGTCATCATCAGGAGGAGTGACAGACAAGACGTTCAGGTGAAAATATCCATGTGTGGTGCCGAAGGTTGGACAGACCATCATCTGATTATTTCAAAAATAAATATGCACATCAAACCACCATGGCGTCCTCAAAAGTGCAAATAGAAAACTAAATGTCACCAGCCTAAACAGTAAAAAAACGCAGCGGTCGTTTGAAAATATGCTAGATGACCTCCTCAAACCCAGTCCGCAGCTAAACAAGTTGCGGAAACAGAGTGAAGAGCCCTAAAGGACAAACTTTACAACACTACTATGGAAATCCTGGGTCCAGCCACCCAGAAGCATAAAGACTGGTTTGATGAAAATTCTGAAGAATTCAACCAAGTGCTGTCCGAGAAACACCTTCTCCACAAGTCATATTTGAATGACCCAAAGTCAACATAAAAAAAGGATGCCTTCAGTAACATCCAGAGAGTAGTGCAGCAGAAAACTTCGGCACATGCAGACTTATGGCTGAGCAACAAAGCTGATGAGATTCAAGGCTTTGCTGACAGACATGATATGAACAACTTCTATGACTCACTGAGGGCTGACTATGGTCCTACATCATCAGGCATAGTTCCCCATCCTTAGTGCAGATGGGGGAACACTGGTCACCGATAAGAAAGAAATCCTTTAACGCTGGGCAGAGCATTTTAGCAACATCTTAAATGTAACCTCCTGCATTGATGATGAAGCCATCAACTGCTTTCCTCAAGTCCCTACTAACAATAGACTTGCTGACCTGCCAACCATACTGGAAGTAAACAAAGCCATCCAGCAACTTTCCAGTAACAAGGCGCCTGGTCCTGACTCTATTCCAGCACTTGACCGGACAAAGCAGATGGACCGATTCTAACAGAGAGCTTCATCAAGTATTTATAAACATATGAGTGAACGAGACCATGCCACAAGATTTCAAGGACATGTCAATAGTCCACCTTTGCAAACGTAAAGGAGACCGCCAATCCTGTGACAACCACTGAGGCAACTCCTTGCTCTCAATTGCAGGGAAGGTACTCACCAGAATTCTTCTCAATTGCCTCACAGCCCATTTCGACCAAGGTCTTCTTCCTGAGAGTCAGTGTGGCTTCAGAAAAGAACAAGGAACTGTTGACATGATTTTCGCTGCAAGGCAGCTGCAAGAGAAATGTCAGGAACAGAACTCTGAAATGTTCTCCACTTTCATTGATCTTACCAAGGCTTTTGATACAGTCAGCAGAGTAGGACTGTGGAAGGTTATGGCGAAATATGGCTGTCCACAAAAATGTGTCCAAATAGTGCAGTTATTTCATGATGGTATGTAGGCAAGAGTACAGGAAAATGGTGAGCTGTCTGAGCCCTTTCCTGTCACCAAAGGAGTGAAGCAAGGCTGTGTCCTGGCACCAACACTGTTCAGCCTCATCTATGCTGATGAATGCCTTCGAAAACAAAAACACAGGAATAGACATCAACTACTGCATGAATGGAGAGTTATTCAATCTCAGAAGGCTGAAAGCCACAACCAAAACTACCAACGACACCGTCAGAGAGCTCCTGTTTGCTGATGATTGTGCTCTATATACCAACTCAGAGGCAGACATGCAACACGTTTCAGCTTTCTCATATGCTTGTGCCAATTTTGGGCTCAATATCAACTTGGAGAAGACTGTAGTTATGTACCAGCCAGCTGCAAGGAATAATCACACCGTGCCGAATATCAAAGTGAATGGTCATAGACTAAATGTTGTGGACAAATTCACCTATCTTGGCAACACTGTCCCAAGCTGCCACAATTGATGACGAAGTGAATGCAAGAATCTCCAAGGCCAGCGTGGCCTTTGGCAGACTGTACAAGAATGTGTGGGACAGAAATAGAATAAGCCTGCAAACAAAGCTGAAAGTCTACAAAGCAGTTGTATTATCCACACTGCTACATGCGTGTCAAACCTGGACTGTTTATCAACAACATGCTAGGAAATTAAACTACTTCCACACAGTCTGCCTTAGGAAGCTATTGAAGATTAAATGGAAAGACAAGATCCCAGACACTGAAGTCCTAGAAAGAGCGTCCATACCCAGTATCCACACACTACTAATGAAGAATCAAATTCGTTGGGCTGGTCACTTGACTCGCATGCCAGATCACAGGCTCTCTAAACAAATTTTTACGGTGAGTTGCGTTGTGGTAAATGCTCCCAAGGCGGCCAGAGGAAACACTTTAAAGACGCTATGAAGATCTCACTAAAAGCTTTTGGAATTCATCATGACACTTGGGAACCTGCTGCCAAAGACCGAAATTCGTGACGTTCATCATTACACAAGGGTGCAGTCACTTGTGAAGCAGCCAGGGCTGCAAGATCTGTGAAGAAAAGGCTGGACAGAAAAACCACTGTAGATCCTCCCCCTAGAACGTCAAGCATTCTTTGCCCACATTGTCAAAGAACATTTTGAGCCAAAATAGACCTTATCAGCCATCTTAGAACTCACGGCTCCAAACTTTCAACCCCCACTGGATGAAATGAATGGTCATCATCATTCTTGATGGACAAACAACATACTGTTGGTTGGTAACTAGTTACAAGGCCAAACCATTTGACTTGCTGCCTTCTAATAAAATCTAGTGCTGCTGTAACTCCAACTTTAGTCCTGATTTCTTCATTTCTGATCTTATCTCTTCTTCATACATTGGGTATTCTTCTCAGGAATCTCATGTCTGTTGTTGTGATTTTATTTTTCTCTTTTTCTGTCATTGTCCAGGTTTGGCATTTGTAGCATAGAGTTGGTAGGAAGATTGTGTTGTAAAGTGCTTTCTTAGTAACTATTGATACATGTTTGTTTTTAGTATTGGTGCCATTTGTCCAATGAGTTGGTTTGCCTTAATGCATCTATTTTCGATCTCGTCTTCTGATTTGCCATTTGATATTATACTTCCTACAATTACTAATACATTATAAACATTCATTAAATGGTGCCTTGGCAGAATACAAAGACTCAAATGGTATGAAAGAATTCATATTAAGAAGTTTAGAGAGAGAATGAGATAGATTCCAGTAAACAAGGTGAGGAAAAGATACTGGCCTTGTGTAGGATACACATTGAGAAGACTTGATATGAGTAAAGCTAGAAAGTTCTTTCTCTGTAATCCACAAGGCAAACAAAATAGAAGTAAACCTCAAAATACATGGAATTAGAAGAGAATTAGAAACAAAGATCAACAATATGGGGAGCTAGAAAGTTCTTTCTCTGTAATCCACAAGGCAAACAAAATAGATGGAAACCTCAAAACACATGGCATTAGAAGAGAATTAGAAACAGAGATGAACAATATGGGAGGACATGGAAGGAGCTGCTGGTGATAGCAAAAGATAGGAGGTTTGGCGTGAGCTAGTTGAGGGCCTGTGCTGCAATGGGAGACAAACAGCAGAAGAAGAAAGTGAATACATAGAAAATCATGTGAGAAAACAGTTAAAACCTAATACAAACTGCACCTTTGTGCAGTTATAAAACCTGATTTAGATAACACAGCAGTATTTCAGGAATATGTGCATTTAACATAGTTTATGATCAGGTTATAAATCCCACCTTGACGTATTCATGATGTTGTTGTTCTAATGTTTCCAAACATTTGGAGACATAGCAAACAATCGACGTTCCACACGGCACGCCATCGACTGCACCATGACTGTTGGCATGGATCAAGAAGCACTCCAGACCCTTGTAGCGAGTCGCCTCAATATTCACAGTAAATTCTCCCAGTTCTTTACCAGTATCCGACACTGTCACGAGGTTATCATCAAACATGACATACCTGAAATCTTCTTCCGGAACTGCAAATAGCAATGGATTTTCAATAAATATTATATTTTATATACATGAATTTCATGCACAGAACAGAAAAGGTTAATAATAATTAACTTACTCAATACTAATGTTACTGAAAATAGACAAATATGGGCATACAGCAAGTGAAGTGATTCTGAATAATTAATTAATTTTCATTGTTTCTTATTGTTAAAACACAATGTTTTTGGCTTACAATTACAATGATATTCTTTCGATTCTTTTCACAGCATGGTCTCATCCATTTATTTTATGTGACATAAATCATTCTTTTCTATATATTTTCCGTCAGATAAATAAATAGTCACTTCTCCCCAACCTCTAATCTCTTATGTACAACTTTGACAATGTGAGTTGAATGAATTGATTGATGTATAAAAACAAAACAATACCAACACTCAATAAATCCATTAGAAAACCTTATCGTAAAATATATCCAATCAAGCACAAATCTACAAAGGGCTTGGCGTGAATTAGTTGAGGGCAGATGATCAACTGGCAGATGAAAAGCAGAAGAAGGAAACTCTTAGATACAACTACAGTTTTGTTCTCTTTATTAGGATGTATTTAAAAGACAAATAAGTGATGTTATGGTTGGTGAATGACATCAGACTACCTGTGATATTCTTTGCTCTATACAAGCTTTGCAAATGATATGAGTACGAACAATGTTACATATATGTTTAAGGTACATACACTATAACAGTTTTTCATTTTTTTTTTCTAAATTGCAGTTACTTTCAGTTACAAAGAATTTAAAGATATCTTGTATTTATTCCAGCATTGACATTTAAATGCTGTCCTACCCTTTCATCCAGAAAGGCAATGATACATGCTCCCTTTCATCCAGAAAGGTAATGATACATGCTCCCTTTCATCCAGAAAGGCAATGATACATGCTCCCTTTCATCCAGAAAGGCAATGATACATGCTCCCTTTCATCCAGAAAGGCAATGATACATGCTCCCTTTCATCCAGAAAGGCAATGATACATGCTCCATTTCATCCAGAAAGGCAATGATACATGCTCCCTTTCATCCAGAAAGGCAATGATACATGCTCCATTTCATCCAGAAAGGCAATGATACATGCTTTGCAAATTGAACTTTTTCTGACTGCTAGACAATTTTAGTTCAATTAGATGCAAACATCACTAAATGTGCCCTTAACATGATTACAGCATATCTCAAACTCTATTGTGAGAAAACACTATATAACTTCTGTCTATAAATCATCATATTGTACCTAATTCTTCCAAATACTGTAGAGCTGAAAATGATGGCTTTGGGATTTCTGCAGGCTGCGGCTGCTGATCCATGGCGGAACTAAGGACAGAGACAAAGCAATCATTTGTTTTTATATGTAAATACAAGCTTGTAGATTGTAATATATTTAATGGTGAAAAAACACTACTAACAATAACATACCCTAAAAAAAGTTAGTTGCGTATCCTGTACAGGACGTCACAGTCAACACCAGCATTTTTTGCTGTTGTGACAAATTTACGTTCAGTAGTTTGCCATTGCTTTTTGAATGACTGGCACCCATACCATTTTTAAAAAAAAACAACGCAAGGCGGTCAGCTGCCAAATCACCGGCAGCTGTGTTTCTAATGCAGGTATGCAAGATTACAAACTGCACCCGTAACTCCATTACCAAGGAGCCGGCATTCATTCCCTACCCATTTTAATAACATGTGAAAGTAATTTAAAATTTAGGGACAAATAATTCTTCTAGACATGTCTATGTTTCCTTCCCCAATTTGTAGGAGTCTCATTAAATTTAATTTGGTTCTGGGCAGTGTGGTAAGAAATTAGGCTTGGGAATTTTCAGTGAAGACAGAAGACAAAGTCACATGTCAAGAGAGCAGGGGCATATGAGAAAATGACTCCAGACATGCAGATGGCAATGAGCGGTCACCACATCTTTAAAATAGCAGTCTAATTCTACCAAATAGTGTGTGCTAATATAGCTGTCCCTCAGTCTATGTTTTTGAAGGTTGAAAGTGGATGGCTGTAAAACACAAAGGACAAAATATATGGAACAATCCAACCCGTGTAAACATCATGATGTTCTCCAAGTTTGCAGCTGATGGTAGGGTATCATAAAGTGATCTGACAATAAAGCTTAGTCAAAAGGCAGCCATTTGCTATTCCAAGTCAGGAATCTTTGCAAGTTCCCTTTCCATCATACCCACAACCTGCACAACCTCTTGCAATTTCTTATCATCCCCTTCTTCATGGATTTCCAAGACCACTATGTCTCTATGCTCTCTGGATGATGCCTTAGATCACAGCTGAGTGTAGTCTTTCTGAAACCTTGCATAATGGACTGGGTATAATCCACAACTTTCTTTAATTGCAACGATTCCTGGGCAGAATCGATAGTATTGCAAACATTCTATTTCCTTCTTGTTTTAGCACAGATTGGAAGTCACAAACTGATTGGTTATCATCACGAGTCTGGTTTTTCTGAATTTATATTATTCGGCGATAGACTTAATGGCAAGATCTTCCATCTCAGACCGGGACTTCTCTGCTCATCTGAGTAGTACGCTTTCATTAGATAGTCTTCTAGTTTCGCTTTCCCAGTGATGAAACTCCCAGATTGTGGTTGCTCCACTAAATCTCTTGCAAACTGAAAAGGTTGTCTGAAGAACTTTTCTCGTGTCATCCATGTTTTGTTCCTGTTCCTGCAGAACCAGTGCGTTTGATACAGAGCGTTGTGCTCGACACAGAGCGTTGTGCTTGCTTTTGATGCGCTGTCTCACCTTGCACAAGACTTCCTTCTCACTCGAATCAAGTCTTGAACTGACTCCAAGTGGTGCTGACTTCTAGTGCACTGGACTGATTTTTTGTGTGTGGATTATCTTGAACTATTACATTACTAGTGTCCCTCGCAATCAGGTGAAGTTGGTGAACCCAGTCCGACTTCAGAGGTAGTTGTAATTTACGTCCTCAAGTCACGGACGAGAAGTCAGCATTTTAGTCCAACTGTCTGGTGTAGGGGTTGAACACCGCCTTTTCACTGGAGGGCGGGAACTTCATCTTCACTCTTACCTTAGGCCATTGTAGTATTGTAGTATTTCCATTGTAGTATTTATTGCCATTGTAGTATTTGAAGTGCTGGCTCAGTGAGTCTCTGAGGCTTAAAAAGTCGCTTAAAAGTCGGACATCATTGCACCGGGTTTTTATCCTTATCCCATATGGATCAGTCTCTTTCCGCAGCGCGGAAAGCGTCGCACAAAGCACGAACTCTGTAGCTCCAGCGACGACCCTCAGGAGTCTCCAAAAATCTGCACTCGTGAATCGAAGGACGCGGCCCGGAATCGAACCCACAAACTTCGGAGCCCGAGGCAGACGGCTTGACCACTTCGCCACTCCGAGGAGATCAACTTCAACTTGGTTAGACTTAGAACTTAGAAAATAGAAATTATGCATGATTCAATATTTAAAAAATTATATATAATATATATTATATATATTTATATTCAAAGCCCAAAGCTTAAAATAATTAAATTCCCACATAGTGACATACCTAGTCGGCCATGAAGTAACTACACTATCAGTCATTTTGGTTTTCTTTGCGAAGCAAATGTACACTTCTATTCCATTAAATTAATGTTCTCTCTCATAACCGTAATAATAGTAATAATAAGCCCATCAAATGAGGCACATATTTTCCTCGACGATAAGCCACAGAATAAAATGGCCAGTATCTATGGAAATCTCCACTTCCGCTCACCAAGGGAATGTACTCGAATCTCAACTTTTGGTACTATGTTATCACACATCCATCTCGCCCGTCACATACATCGATCGATGGCTTCTTATCCGTTTGCATTGCGTCAAGACGAGATGATACACTGCGGTCTTTTTACACTTGGAATCTGCGCCCCTTCCTTCTGATGGAGCATAAATCCACGACAGTTTACTCGAACATGTCCACATACCCTTCCCCCAATATCCTTCACCAATCCATCCTCCCTCTCCGCTTCTTTTTAACGTATGTGTGTGTGTGTGAGTATTATATAATTATGTATGTATATATATATATATATATATATATATATATATATATATATATATATATATATATATATATATATATGTGTGTGTGTGTGTGTGTGTGTGTCTGTGTGTGTGTGTGTGTCTGTGTGTGTGTGTGTGTGGGGGGGGGGGGGGGGGTTCCTTAGACGAATGTTGCGAATTTCTTGGACTGCCAAAGTAACTAACAACGAATGCCTACCTAGTTAGTCGACGATTCATCCTCATTGCACATCGAACCATTCAGTCCATAAGTGCTTGGATCCACTCCTCAGCAAATCCCGCAGCGTGTAGCGGCTAACGACACCAGTTCTGTGATGGTTTATCAAACTTCTTTGGCTTCCTGCGTAGTGTTATTGTTTGGCCACACCTCTTTTAATTTGCTGTTCTCGCAGTCTAGCCATGATTGTAGATTCACAGTCATCACTTGGTTCTCGCAAAAGTCTTACGTCTCGTAGAGCATTCAGAATGTCAGCCTTGTCCATGGCGCGTCCACCCTCCACAGTAGTCTTACTTGCAAGCTTGTCAGCTCGCTCATTTTTTTGTACTCCCGCATGACCTGGCACGAAGCTGAAACTAATCTTTGCTAGCCGAGACCGCGCCAGAGACAGCAACCACTCTCTTCGGATCCACCCCATCTCTATTCTCTTGAGTATGCTCATTGAGTCACTAAGGAAACGTACCCTAGTGAATGTCTGTGTCTCGAGCCATGTTATTGCTTTACTTACTGCAATGACTTCCATAGCCAGGCTACTTGTGGTCTCAACAAAAGCACCAGAGTCCTCCTTCACAATTCTCCCTCCGGCCTAAACAGTAAAGGTCCATGAGCTTCTCACATGTCGGACGACCGACCCATCTGTGTAGATGACAGCATCACCGTCTAACGAATTCTCGAAAATCAACGCTTGTACTTCCGCATTCACAGCAGCCGGATTTTCTTGTCTGCATTTTCTGTATAGTTGGATGCAAACAGATAGGGACGTACAGAAATCTGTTGGCACTTGTACACACTCCTCGCAGGGTTCTAAGCCCTAACGTGCACATACCTGTTAAAGAATGTCTTCGGCTTGACCCATCCACGACCTTCCTCTTTTTAACCTGCTGCCCTTCACCTTCCTAATTTCACTTATGCAGTGGATGTTGTGTGTTTGCGTTAACTCTGAGGTAGGCACGTGCTCTGCACATCCTCCATGCCACCGTCTCTATGCTCTGCATTTGCGCAACGAATACCTGAAAGAAGCTATTGAAACTAGAACATTATATACAACAATACGAAAGAGACAAACAGCTATATTTTTTTTTTGGTCATGTGATGAGAAGAAAGGCGTTGGAGAACATAGTGACAACTGGAAAGCGAGGGGAAGAGAGGCAGAGGCAGACCACGAGAAATGATGCTTGATGGATTGCGACGGTGGTATGGAGGAATATCAACGGCAGAGTTGATCCAGAAAACCAAAGACCGAGATCTGTGGGAAGTCATGAACGCCTTCGTCAGTCGGCATGGCACTTGATGATTATAGCATTGGTTCTCGGGTCGCAGGGGGAAAAAAATATGGTAGCTTGTTATATTTTCAAATGAAAATTTAAAAAAAAATTAAAGTGAGCTGATAATGCTACATTACGAGTTCATTCTGTCCATCCTCCCAACACTTCCTGGTTTCATGTTTTATTGTTTCATGTATACACTGTTTTATTTTCGCAGTAATTTTCAGCGGGTTGAACAGACAGCACACTTTTCTTCACAGGTGATAAACATAGTCACGTTTCAAAATTAATGGTATATATATATATATATATATATATATATATATATATATATATATATATATATATATATATATATATATATAATTTATTTCAGCTAATTTTATCAAGTAAGTCAAAGCAGTTTCATGGAAATAAAAGTACGGTGGCTTTAGAATCTTCTTGGGATGGGCGTTCTTCTGCTATCTGACTCCCAAAGGCTGTTCTAACACCTGGGGGAACGTGGTCTTTTTGCATTAGTTTCGCCAGCTGTCACTGAGTTTTTCAGTTTATTGTCTCCCCCCCCCCCCTCCAAAATAAAAAATGTTGACTGCCTGCGCCTAATTTCTCGAACAAATTTACGGTTTCCATGTGTCTCGTATGGGACTTCCTGGCTGGTTTTCTGTCTGTTCATGTTATTCTTTGCATTTTCCTCAGAAACCACATTTTCGCTGCAATTAGATGTTTCTCGGTTTGTCACTTTATTATTTTTTTTTTTCGCGCGCATAAAACACTATAAGACACGGCTCAATTCATGTGTTGGCTCTCTTCCGTGCAATGACATAAGACAGTCAAGAATTTTCCCGCACTGTCTTCCTTTATCTCTCCGCCCACAAATGTTTCCGGTTGTCAAACCATGTCCCAGTGTTTGTCTGCTCACAATGTGGCAAGAAACTGATAACTACCCCTTGCTGATGTTTGTGATAAGTTGTCTTTGCGACTTAGGCTGCCTCAGAACGTCCAGATTGCTCATTTTGACTATCCAATGAATTTTCAACACATCTACTGGCTGCACTAACGCAGCAATGAATTTCCAGCATTCTTCTATAAAACCACACCCCCAAGGCGTCTATGGATTGTTTCGCCTGTTTACTAATGGTCCAGGATTCGCAGCCGCGTGTTAAAATTGGTTCTATGTAACGTGCAAGAAATCTTTCTAACTTCCAATGACAAGGACTTATTGTATAAAATTATCTTCATTTGATCATATGGTATAATAAGCATAAAATTAAGGCCTATGTTACGCGGTTTGTGAGCCCATATACCCGGGTTAGAAACACGGCGGTGCTGGTTTTTTCGAAAAAGGTATAGGGGCCGGTCGTTCAGAAAGCAATGGCAAACTACTGAACGTAACACTTGCCTAGTACATCAACAGCAGCTGAAAATGCTGGTGTTGACTGCAACGTCCCGTAAGGGATACGCAACAAAAAAATTTTTTTTTTATACACAAAGTACATACATTTGCGTGCCATTTAGAATCACCTTTTCTCATCTATGAAACGTAAAAAGCTGGCCTGGTTTATCATGTCACACGTCATAGCACCCTTTTAATCATAATTATGTTAGGGACATTTGAAGACACACAGGGAAGGGGAAGAAAGGGAGAATCCTGAACTTGTAACATTAAAGAGTAGACAAGATCTAATATTTCTAAACTCGTGAGCTTTGCTGAGAAATAGCAAACGGCAAAGGGCCCTGATTACTGATAGATTCCATCATTACACCTTTATTATCCACGTCCGGGTCACGGAATGAGATGGTAATGCTGATGATTTAGGGCCATCAATTGTGTATATCCGGAGGGCTTTCAAGGGGCAGATAATACAAGTTTCAAATTGCTTGCCCACGCAAAATCCACGCCGTGCACTGATGAGATTTTGTTTTTCAACTATTAACATACTCATCATCATCATTTGCTGACTGGCATATACGATCATGTTTCTTCATATCAACAGAATGTATCAATGCGGGGATGCTTCCATGTCGTGATGAAAGACTGCCCAAAATCTTGTCTCAGTGTCGTCCTCTATCTCTCTTTACATAAATCTTTTCAGCTGCTGCAATATGTTCCAGATGTTTCTTCTCATCATTTGACAAAAGTACCAATTACTTCACCCTAATGTTTGTGATAATTAAGCGAACACAATACAGCCACGACCAGATGGATTGACCCCCAAATGGGTATAGCCATGGGATGTGCGATTTCGCCGACACTGTTTGTTATGGCCATGCAGGTCGTCCTGGATGCGGCATCTGGCTACACTCAAGGACATAGACTCAAGGAGGAATGTAGGATGTCGCCACTCAAGGCCTTCATGGACGACAAGACTATCCTGACACCAGATGAGAGTCATGCACACCACATGATTCAAACGCTTGGTCAACTGATCGACTGGTGCAGGATGAACTTCAAGCCCAAGATGTCAAGAAGACTGGCTATCATGAAGGGCAAAGTGGTGGCAATTGCATTCAAGGTGGCTATATGTTGTGTTTTGTGAATGTGTTTGTTTGCTGATGAAGGCTAATCGCCGCAACGTCCTGTATGTGTCGTAATTCTGTTATGTAAAGCTGCACTACTTTGTGTCATTGTATAGTGGATGTAGCAAGACTCCGGGCAAACAAGGGGACTGTTGTTAAAGCCGGGTGGATGCGCTTCGTAAAAGCTGGATAAAAGTCGAACAGCAGAGTCGACTGTCCTGGCAGCCTGTCATCCATCCTTGGGGTCGCTGAAGACTGGGAGCTGAGTCTAGACCTGCAGGGACGTGGCAATTTTTTTTTTTTTAAATTTTGTATATCCCTTACAGAACGTTGCAGCCAACACTAGCATTTTTCAGCTGCTGTTGATGTACTAGACAAGTTTTACGTTCAGTAGTTTGCCATTGCTTTCTGAACGACCTGATCCCATATCAACACGTTATAACACAACACGACACGGTCTGCTGCACAAATCGGTCGCAGCTGCTTTTCGAACGCCTGGTAAGCGGCTCACGAACCGCGTTCGCAAGCCTTTAGCCACAGAGACGTGGCAAATACCCAGCGGAAATCCTGAAGTTTCAGCTGCGACCAGACATTGTACTGTGCTCTCCGTCGACTCAACAGTTAGTACTAATAGAGCTGATTGTTCCGTTCGAGTCAAGAGTCGAGGAGCAGAACACCTATAAGATTGAGAAATATAGTGACATGGTCGCAAGCTTGAGACAAGGATATAACCGTCAGGCTTTTCGCCATTGAGATAGGCACAAGAGGCCTTGTTGCCAACTCTGCATACAACGTGGTAAAACAACTAGGTGTAAAGGGACAAGCAAGAACCCGGACACTTAAAAGACTGGGCGAGGCAGCGGAGAAAGCCTCGAGCTGGCTATGGGGCAAGCGCAATACGGGATGGGACAAGCAGTAAACGGTTCAACTTTGCCTGCAATGTTAGTCACCGTCTCTCAAGAAGAACAATCTCAGTACCACAAAAACCTCTCCAGAAGAGTACCACCTCATAATGAGACCGAAACAACAGCCACTGCGAAGTCGACAAGGGAAAGTCTCGATAGATACTCAGGACAGGAGAAAGACGTCTGGGAGTCATGACCCAAACGGGCCCGCCCCCTGGGAGTGGCATGAAGGTAAAGGGGCCGAAACATTCGTCAAGGGTGGACTGCTTCTGATGATCAGAAACCTCCTATCGTGCTTGCACCTCGGCGTTTTTACCACTATAAAGATTATTACGATATTCTTCTGTCTCTTCTTTTTTCGTTCCTCTATCGAAGGGAGTGTGTAACAATTAGTTGTGTCCGACATCAGCATGCATGTCTATAATGGTTGCTTTCTCTAGACAAATTCCATACAAGGTAATTAGCTTTATCTGCGCATGGTTATGTTTTCTTGCCTTACAATTATGTCAAAGTACCGACCTTACGGCATTAATCTTTGCAATTTTCAACTGCCATAGTATTTATGCCGGATTCCCTGGCCGAGGTGTTAGCAACTTTCTCCGTAATCCCGTATATTCACGTGAGGAATGTAACTTGCGCTAGAATCGGTAGCGGTTCTCGCCGCGTTGGTGACTTACGGGGTATGTGAGCCGGCTGCTCAGAAATCAATGGCAAACTACTGAGCGTAATCTTGCCAAGAAATCAACAATCAGCTGAAAGATGTTGGTGTTGACAGCGATGTCCTGTAAAGGATATGCGGAAAACAAAAGTAGTTATAATGTGGGTATTTGCAAACGAGGCCTAAGTTATTCACCATTATCCGAGAAAGCTTGAGATCCGGTATCACCATCCGAAAGATCAGGGGTTGGGGGGGGGGGGAGGGGAGAAGGGGGCGTGTTTCATTAAATACCAATGTTCGTGATATGCTTGGATCGAATCCAGCACCTCCTGAGCCGGAAGCACACACCGTAACCTCTCGGTAATGGCTCCCCCATCTTCTGAGTCCGAAGTCAACACCACAATATGTAAGCCACGTCTCCCTTTAAGATATTCTTAGAGCCTGATGACGACTCTTCGCTGGCTGTTGTAGATGAGGACGGAGTACGTATGGGTGCTGTGATGACAGTTCTTGACTCAACTCAAGATCCAGAAAACGAGAGTAGAAAATGTAACCCATAAGTGCTCCGTTCTACTCCTAACTCAAGCCTGAGTCCGGAGAATTTCAGCTCAGTGCACGAACTCCGTAGCACCGGCAAGGATCCTGAAATACTTTGGGTAGATTTTTGACTCGAAATTTTGCTCGGGCAGCGCCATTAGGCTACTCTTTTTCGATTTCCAACTGCCAAGGGATGTTTTTTCCCGTGCGCAACAATACACACGGGAGTCCGATCTCACTACCCAGAGACCAGGGGAAGTTTTGTTGCTAGAAGTCCACGTGAAAAAATCCCGACCCTCACCGGGGCTTGAACCCGGGACCTCCAGCACTCGAGGCGGACACCATACTTCGAGACCACTCAGGCCACACCCCCCCCCCCCCGGTTACCTTAAAATCATTGCAAACTTCTCATTGTCTTCACAATGAAGGCTGGTTACAGTAGATCGCCAACAAGCTGTCATTTTCTTTGTTACTACACTGATAGACTGCAGTTCGTTCGTCGCTTTGATGTTGTCCTCCCAATTTTATCTCCACTCACCTCTTACTCATTCGCCTTCGATTTGTCCCCAGTGTTGGATTTGTATAGGTGTCACATATTTCAATGCAAAGGACGCATATAAAAGCGAATTGGGCATATGGTGCTAGGCCCATATTTTTTAATCAACTAATCCAATTTACTAATACGATTTATTAGGTGTCACATATTTCAGTGTGGCCAGACTATGTGAGTTCGTCTCATGTTTATTTCTTATACATACATTTCTGTGGGCACAATCATATTTTTAGCGAAAACAAGCGTATAAATACACCCACAGCAACATCGTCTCATGTGTATTTCTTATAGTTATATATACTCTTCTTTAGGCACATTCTTATTTTTAGCGAAAACACATGCATAAATGCAGCTCTAGACAATTCAGAACCCAAGCACCCAACTGTGTTGCATAGCCTTCAAAGTCGTTTGATTCACGTTTAGCTGGAGAATGTGGCCTATTCAACATAAGTGGCCTTAAGGAAATCGAATATTACATGCTTAGCTTCGCAGCCTTGGAATATTCACGAGGGTTAAGAACAATTATCTCAATAGAGATAAGCCGTTCAGGTTGACTGAATCTGGAACAAGTCGTTGTTCTGAATAATCTGTAAAGAAATCTGGGACAAAGAGTGCAAATTCGCGGAGGTCACCTACAGTGTGTTCTTGGTTATCTAATTATTTCCCAGTCTTCTTCATTGTTTTGTAAGCGCCGATCATATCTAAATATTTGTTATTTAAGAGAGAGAGAGAGAGAGAGAGAGAGAGAGAGAGAGAGAGAGAGAGAGAGAGAGAGAGAGAGAGAGAGAGAGAGAGAGAGAGAGTCATAGTCATAGTGGTGTGGTGATTAGTGCACTTACCCAACACCCCAGTGCTCCTGGATTCCATCCTCTCATGAAAGGGTTGGAGTTTGTTAGTTTTATGTGCAGTGCAGGATTTACGTATTAGCTACACAAGCTATAGCTTGGGGCCCCAAGAAAGTGGGGGGGGGGGGGCAAAAAAATATTGTCCGAGTGAGCAATATGTCACTGACATAGAATATCTGGACTTATAAAGGGCCCCATATTTCAAATAGCTTAGGGCCTTATCAAGTCTAAATCCGGCCCTCTTTATGTGCAGCTTTGCTGTCGTCTCAGCCCCAGAATGGGCACCGATTTTCTGAACAGGAAGTTGCGGTAATTCAATGGCAAGACGCTTTGCTTGCCGTTCCGGTGATCATGAGTTCGAATTCACATCAAGGTTGATTTTTAAAATTGACGTGGTCTTCCAGGTCGACCCAGCCAGTGTTCTGGGAGGTGAAGCTGATGATGCCCACAACACCACTCCAGTGCCGACCATTAATCGGATTAGTTTATTTACAATTCGCCTTTATGCGTCCTGTGCTTACATGCACTAACATACATTATTGAATCATCTAGGCATAGGATAACGGCAGATGGGAGTTTTATCACAGAGATAAAGAACATAATAGAAGAAAGCAAAATTGCATTGTATAAAATTATGGAGAACATCTCATGTAATACATCCCTGACAATGGTGGATGGAGAATGAGGGAGTGGGGGGGGGGGGAGGGGGAAGGGGGTGCAGAAGGGTTTTAGAAAACAATTCTTATTTGTTAAATTGAACTTGTTTTATAATGTGACGGTGAATACTGCACGATGAGTAAACAAGCACAAAAATCCACCAGGGCGTCTAAGATGTGATTGTACATACTAATACTGACAATTTCATAGACAGTCGAAACGAACAATTTAAATATGTTTTGAAGGAGACTAAGATACAAAGACAGCTTATCACAAGCTCCAGAGACAGTCGTCATTTGTTTGCTCAGATTATGTGAAGTGAAAAACTCCGACACGTGACAGCTGGCAAGATTTGTGGAAAAGAGACGGAGAAAGAAAAGATTCTTCACAGCCTTCTCTCATGGCACGGACAAGTGTCAGCGAACGAATTAAATATTTTAATGGAGATCTTATCTTCTTTCGTTCACTTGAAATGTGTCTATATCTGCGATGTTGTCTCTTGTATTAAATTCACTGTCTTTTTTAGTTCACTCAGTCCCACAGTTTATCTTCAACCGTTGTTTCTCTAGGTATGCCTGGATATGTCGCATTTTGGGCAGTCTTCGAGTATTTGATCAGCTGTCGGTGGCGCCAATCACATGGCTGACTCAATCTTGAATACACGTGGTTGCGTAATCCTGTTCTGGGGCGCAGAATGATTTATTCTAGTCTGTCCACAAAGCCATACATAATCGTCTTCAGCTGGTGTTGATAGCTTTCTGATTGATTTGATTATTATTTTCTTTTGGTATTATGTAACAGACACATCAGCGTGTTTTTCTATTGCCCCTCCCTTAGCTAGTTGATAAGCTCTCTTGTTTCTAGGTACTCCACAGTGAGATGGTATCCACCGTATGGTGACCACGCAGGCTGCCTAGTTAAGATAGTAGAGTCCATAGTACTGGCAATTTCCCAGACAGGAGCACCTCAAGTACTGATTTCTCATATGTCAATAGCACCACAGGTTGTGTACCATGGTTGGTATTTAGTAATTTCTCTGTTGTATCTTGATTGCCCAGATTTCTGTATCATAGTTATTTATGGCAGCACTTTCCTGCTGGTACTCTGGCCATGCCCTAGTATAATTTGGGTTCTATGTACACTTCCTCTCCTCCATGGGGAACAGTATTTTGAGCTGACCCATCTGTGTATATGCACAAAAGTGGCGTAGGAAGTTCAGAGGTCAGTGTCCACCAGAATAAGGAGACAACTCTACAAATGAGCATAGCAAGGCACTCACTTTTCAAGACAGCCAGAAATTGTTGTCATAGGCGTAAGTCACAAACCACCAAAGTGTATTTGGAATGTAAAGTGAAACCACATTTATCTTCCCAAGAACAAGTTTGTGGTATGGTCTCAAAACTGGAATGGAGACATGATGTGTTCAGAAACTTCATGTTAGTCTTCACACTGAATAACTCCATACGACGTAAGCTCTGATAGATAACCTGATGCATGCATACAATGTCTGAGCTTTCAGACAATTTCAGAGATGTCTTGTCTGTTTTCAGTCTACCTCCTCTTTGTGCAAAATGTAATTATTACACTGAGAAGATGAGTGATTGTTTTCTAATGAAAATATTGAGGATATGTAACATTAGCTATCCAGGCTACATTTCAGTTAGATAACTCACCCACAAAAGAATAGAGTACATCTTTTTCTGGCATACTAACAGGAATCTTTGCCAGCATTACATAATTTGTGTCCTGTGTCAAGATTCTCCTTCACTCATCTATGGTAGAAAACTGGAGCACTTAAGGATGTATCTGTGTGTAGAATGAAAGTGATCTTTTAAAAATCCACAAGGTATGTAGGTTCACAAACTACACAAAGGCAATTCCATTTCCATGAATGTGATGAAGAGGGTTGTTTGAAAGTATAATAAATTTGCTTTGTGTGGTTTTATGAACATTTGTGTGTAAAGCTACATTTTTCTTCTTCTTCTTCTTCTGCTGCATTCATCCGTAATGTTGTTTTAGACGTAATTGTGCTATGCCTGTTTACAGCAAAGTTGCGATATCTCGGCCAACACATCCAACTTCTTCAGGCATTTTTGGCCAGGTTACCTTCACTGGAACCTTCATTCAAGACAACTATCACACCAGTAAACTTCTTTTATTAGTTCTAGAATGTTTGTCATGATCTGAAGACGACCTAGGTAACTGATACAGTTCTTGAATGCAATTATTGAAAGAATTCTTTATAATGTTGTCCAAATTTAGTAAATACAGGACAACAATATGGGCCATTCACATGCAGACAGTTAATCACATCCCACAATTTCATTCATAATTAAGATTAAGTTTATTTATTTGTCATGAATAGTATAACATATTTACAGCATACAGCATTCCACTGATTTTAATTACATGACATTAAATACTGTATAACAATACCAGTCACATATCACACAGATTATGTAGAATGTAAATAAAGGCAACACAGCTATTTACACTTTGAGCTAAAGTAGTCATTATTAATTAGTGGAAGATGGTTACGGTTCTCTATTATTTTATGTGAATTAATTTAAATAGCTCTATATGATAATAAATATTACTATTACAAATAGTCCGCAAAATGATATTGTCAAAGATAAATAACCCAAAGCTTCAATGTGAAATTTCAAGTGAAGAAAATATCACCCTAGACATGGCTAACCATTCAAAACCATCAATGAAGCAGTTTTACACTAACTCAGCATTTTAGCGATAACTAGTTAACACTGTGACCAAGAAGTGCACATTCCCAATATGGTCATGTGGTTTTACAAAAACTTATGCGCATTCTTTATACAAAGCTATTGCATATTGAAAATACTGTAAAATGTAGGAGCAGAAAGGCTTAGAAGCACAATGTTTGCTCGTAACTCTAGGAGACCTGGCACAATTCAGGATGCAGATTCCATGGTACACAACCTGTGGTCTATTGACAGATGCAAAATCAGTACTTGAGGCCTTCCTGTCGGGGAAATTGCCAGTACTACAGACACTATTTTCTTAACTAGGCAGCCAGCTTTAGCCTTAAGGTTATGATACAGTGGATACCACCTCACAATGGAGTACCTTGAAATAGAGAACTGATCAACTAGCTAAGGAAGGAGCAATACAAGAACAATCTAACATACCTGTTACATACCACCAAAAGAAAAGAACGATCAAATCAGTCAGAAAGCCACCAACACCAGCCTAAGACGATTACCACCTTATGGACAGACCAGAACAAATCATTATTCTGTACATCAGATCAGGACACAATGGATTACGCAGCCACCATGCATACAAAATTCAGGATTGGCGAATCAGCCATGTGCACATGTGGAATGGCGCTTCAGACAGAAGATCACATACTCCAAGACTGCCAAAAATATGACATATCTAGGCAAACCTTCTGGCCTAGAGAAACAACAGTGGAAGATAAACTCTATGGACCACTGAGAGAACTAAAAAAGACAGTTATATTCATAGAAGAGACGTTGCAGTTGACAAATTTCAAACGGACCAAAGAAAAAGAAGGGTGCAGATTTTTTTACAAAAGGAACCTGAAGATAATAGACTCTCTGATCCTGGGGCAGTGGATTAGATATCAAATCTTCTCAGATAAGGGTGGAATACTAGGGGAACCAGTGTGCACTTTAAAAATCCTTTGATAGTTGGCATAAAAGAAAAGTAGGCTCCTGTCCAGGCTAGATTTCAAAATGAGAAGATCTATTCATAAAAATAATTATCATGTGTGATTCTAGTATACACACGTTTGAATCCTTGTCGGTGCTACAGAGCTGACACACAGTGCTGAGATTTGCCTTGTGTGACCTACGGGAGAAGACTAGAATACTTATGAAGCCATTCAGCTGCACAATGAAAGTGATCCCTTCATCATCACCACCATCAAGTGCCTTGCCAAGTGATGTAGATGATCATGCTGGTGATCTTCACCTCACAATCTCCAACAGAATCTGTTCTTTTTGTTTTGCTATATCTATTTTCCATTAATCGTTCCAGTTGTTAAAATAGTTCTAGTTTTTCTCTTTTTATAATGTGGTTAAAGATATGAAAACAGTTGACTTTACTTTCACAATTGCTTCTTTGATATTATCTTTACTTCTGTCTAATTATATAGTAAATATTTATGTTAGAGGAAGTTAATTAAGGCCTCATTGTATATGTTGTTTTACACAAAAATGAAAATTGTTTGAACATTTATATACATATATATATATATATATATATATATATATATATATATATATATATATATATATATATATATATATATATATATATATATGAATTATGTAAATTTTATTAATGTATCATATTTATTGTAAGCACTTACAAAGATATTTATATTTCCTTACATCACCACAGACACATTTTCTCGACACAAGGTACAAGATGAGATGAGACAAATTTGTGTGTGTTAAAAGTGCACATAGTATGTCCATTATCATCTTTCTGTGGTGTATTCTGTTTCAGTTGGTAACACGTACTTTTATGAGTGAAACTGCAAGCCCTTGATGACAATGAAGTGAAATCTCTCATACAGAAATACACGTGGTAAAGGAAAAATAACTGAAATATGGGATAGATTACAATAAAGTGGAAAATGTAACCAACTGGTAGAAGTATTTAATAGATGTTTTCTTTTAAAACTGAATAACAGCAACACTAATACAGCAAAAGTTGACATCAGTGAATAGTAACAAACTGATAAATGCAGAAAATGTTTGCTATTTGCAATGATTGCTGTAAAGTACCATTATGGACAACATTTTCTTCTCTTTGCCAAACTTATCAACATAATTTTTCCAACTGATTAAACATAACCGCTTGTGAGATGTTCCCAAGTGTTCATAAAACTATAAGTTCTGTCCTACTTGCTGGCTCAGTGGCGAAGAGGTTACGGATGCAGTTCATATTTCCGCATTCAAAACACAGCTGTGGGCAATTTGGCAGCAGACAGCCTTGCATTGGTTTTTTTTAATGAAATGGTATGGGTGCCAGTTGTTCAGAAAGCAATGGCAAATGTAAACTTGCCAAGAGACTACAACAGCAAATCACTGCTTGTATTGACTGTGACGTCCTGTAAAGGATATGCAACTAACTTTTTAACTGGCCTTCTTATATTTCTCTCAAAAATAAACATGTGTGTTCACACACATAGGTAAAAATATATACAGCAACACTGTTGTAACTGTATAATGATCTCTAATGAACTTGTTAGAAATCTCAAATTAAAAACACTCAAATATGTGAACTGGTGAGAAATTGACAAGAATAAAGTTTTAAAATTGAACCAGTGTACTTTATAAACCTTAATATTTAATTATAGAAAAGTTAGTGAATTCAGGTTTCATTAGTAGATTAAACATCTATTGAAGAGAACACAACATGTAGTAGTTTACTTCCTGAATATATCTGTTGTTTACTTTTGACAGTTGTTATCTATATAATCACTAGTGATATAAGCCTATTTATTGGCAATGTGATTACAAGTGTAAAATAAAAACTTTCCCCCTTCTCACAGGTCTTCAGAATTAAAATATCTGAACAAGAAATTCTGTTTGAACTGTTTCAAATAACTTCTAAAAGACTGCAGATGTACGAGGGGGATTCACATCAAAACCTTAAAAGTGTGATAGAAATTGTAATAACCATTCCATTGTCTTATAACCTGTCAATATTGTTGTTAAGGATATAAAGAGTGTTAAGCATGTGACATATCGTGGTGCAGATGAACACAGTGACATCATAAGGACAGTTTAAAGATGGCCACCAAAATTTTGACATGCACCAAAGAGGAGCAGCGTTCTGTTATTCATTTTTTTTATCAGTGAAGAGGTCAAATCTATAGAAATCCATCAGTGAATGAAGGTCAAGTATGGAGGTGCATGCCTGTTAGTCCAGTAAGTGTATGAGTAGAGTAGGAAGTTTCAAAACGGCGTGACTTCTGTGACAGGATGTTAACGACCAGGTCATGCACACCGAATAGTGACCCCAGAGTATTTTCTTCTACAGAAATCCAAGCAATTTATTGGCGCTGGAGGACTTGTATTAAACACAGTTTAGATTGAAAAATGAAACATTTGTTCTTTACCTTTTCAGAACATATTCATAAATAAAAACATATAAGGTTTTCATTTGAAGCCCCCTCGTATGTTTGTCTTCAAACAACAGATAGAGCAAATTAAGATAGCAAAGTTTATGAATAACAGTAAATCACAGCATCCCCTTATTATTTTCAATGTTTAATAGGTATTATCGTCATCTCCAAAAAACAACATATACATTTTATATTCTGTACAAAAAATACACATATAATTATTTGATCAGCAGCATATCAACATCTACAAGTTAATTGTCATATAAAGTAAATACATAGATCTAATATCAACACACTTGCAGTAATTACCTGCCACTCTGTAAAGTCAAGAAAACATGGTTTTTTTGATGCAATGGCAAGAAGCAATCGGTTATTTCACAATCATGTGACAGCATTTTATGAAGTGCAAATAGATGTAGCTTTTAAACTGCTGCAGCACGTGCAACACTTTGCAATTCACCAGTTACCCTTCCAGGACCATAATGCATTACAAAGTGAAGTTTACAGACAAGAATAATTTACTTGTAAGAATACATGTTTCAAACAATTACTGGCCATCAGCAGCACTTTTATTATTAATAGATTACAAAAATAAGTTTGGTTACAGAACAAATTATGTTACATATAAAAAAGCAGTGCAGTTATATCATAAAATAAAATTTAATACTATTCATGATAAGGTATGTTAGTTACTTAAAGCTAGTCGGAGACTTCTTATAGGTACATTTCTGTGATTTCTTGAGAAATATGAATAAATGAACAAAACTTGATAAACTTAAAAGAAAAAAGACAGACATCAAGGTGATCTTTTATATATTATTGTAGGCAGAGAGAGAGAGAGAGAGAGAGAGAGAGAGAGAGAGAGAGAGAGAGAGAGAGAGAGAGAGAGAGAGTGAGAGAGAGAGTGAGTGAGTGAGTGAGAGAGAGAGAGAGAGAGAGAGAGAGAGAGAGAGAGAGAGAGAGAGAGAGAGAGAGAGAGAGAGAGAGAGAGAGAGAGAGAGAGATGCATACATATACATTTGTGCACAACCATACATGTATATGCATTTATAGATATTTATGGCTTACAATATTTAATGACAGAACAATAATGTGAATTACATTTGAAACCAAAATGTGTTGAATGGGAAAAAGAGGAACTACAATGTACTGAATAACAAAGCTAAATAAACTGGAACCTTTTCCTCTAGGATATATAAACCTAATAATCTTCATTGCTTGAATAAGATTATAAAGGATTATAAAGCAAAAAATGCGAACAACAGATTTTTAATTATTTAAACATAATTACAATGAAATCTGTGCAAAAACACAAATTTAAAGGGGAAAAGTGCCTCATTATTTTCATACAGCACTAATTAAGGCACTGAATAAATATTTATGTCAACTGTACATATATTTACATTAACACATTTATGTAAAGTTTAAACCGCTGAAAAATATTATATAATTCATATTAGATATTTATTATAATTATTATTAATTAACAAACAAATCAAGAAACATTATTTTCATTTTATGAAAATTGAAAGTTTTTGAAACATTCTTCCGTGCTGTCTCTCATTTTTAACACATTAATATCAATGTGAAATAGTAAATGTAAATCTTGGGGTGTGGTTTAGTGCTCTTAATCCAGGGATGCTTTCTTAAAGGGCTATAAGACTTCATGCTAGGATAATAGTTACAACGTGAAAATGAACCATGTATTAACAATTCAAATATCAATAGTTGCAGTCTGTCAATTTCAACGACACCACACAGGATGACAACAGAAAAGAAGGTTCTCTGACTGCTCCGTTATGTGAATAAGTAGAATTATGACCCATAAAGCCATACTGAAGTTTACCTAAAATTTAGTTCAGTTTCACTTGGGCCAAATAGGGCACAAATCTACTATGCCCAAATGACAGGAACATCAGCATGGTATGCAATCTTAAGTTGAAAGACTACTTTTGAAAAACATCTAGTCAGCATTATGACCAAGAAATTAAAATCTGTCACAGCTCAGTTCAGTCGCGGTTCCAACATCACAGCGACGGGTCATCCCCATTATGCTCCTTCCTGTGCCAGTGAATATCACATAAAATGTTCCTCACTGCCCCCATGTGAAAAGTGGAAAAGACAGGAGTCTCGACAAACAACAACCTGCTCAGGCATACTGTGCATAATCCAGCCACAAAAAGTCCTCCATGAAACATTCATCCTTGATGGAAGTGGCAGTCACTTTGCTAACCAGATGTTCACCTACAAAGTCTTGATGTTTCTAGATGATGGTGTTGTGTTTCTAGATGTTTTCTAGCCAGCCACGCCATTTTGTCTCTGAAATGCAGATCACGCAACAAAACCTCAGACAGATGTCAAAAAAACTTTCACTGTACATAATGTTGTTGCCAGAATGTCAACACAAAAGTCCTCTATGAAACATGCAGTTCATCCTTGATAGAGGCGGCAGTCACTATCCCAACCAGATGTTAGCCTACAAAGTCTCGATATTTCTAGATGTTTCATTTCTAGATGTTTTCTAGCCAGCCATGCCATTTTTTCTCCGAAATGTAGTTCACGCAACAAAACAACACAATGCCGTCTCCAGAATGTCAAAACAGCAGTCCTCCACGAAACACACAGTTCATCGTCAAAGGAAGCGGCAGTCAACCAGAAGACCAGCAGCCACACATTTCTGCCTAAGGCACAAAGGCCGGACAATTCTGGGACATAGCCAGCTGCCATTGCTCTGAACATGCAGTTCACGCTCCACAAACTCGGGTAGATTTAAAAGCATTTCACACAAAATTCACAGCTCACAGCGTCGCGCCATGCACTCAACTCAGTGGCAGGGCGACGGAACCATAAACTACCAGTCTAACATGAGAAAAATGTGTGAATGCAAATGGTAGCCACGAGCATAAACACTCCAGAGTTCTTAACCGTTTCACTGCCTATCCTCCATGTTCATGACCGGAAGTCCTAATCTGTCACAGCCACTTGCTTTAACCATGGAGTCCAGAATCTTCTTACAAAATTCTGTAAATGCAACCATCAGTTCATTTAATTTTCCCAAGCGTATGCTATACTCTTTCTAGACAGAATACACCTGTCATCCACTTACACAAGACAACTAGCATCTACAGTTGACTCGTACGGTATGTGCTTTACATCAACGTTTGTTGACTGAGCTACAATACACACCCTCCACACTCACCCAAAGCTCCTAGCAAGCACTCTCAGACTGTAATTCATGAAATAGGAAGCATCTTATCACAAGTATTATGCATCAAGAAATTATTGACCCTGATAATTTATGTCTTCACAATCTGGGACACAAAGAAAGACTTAGAAAAAAAAAGCACTTCATGAAATAATATCATGTGGTTTGATTGTGACGGAAATGGGTTTGCCACTTTAATCTATTTGAGTATACTCATCATAAAGAGACTTACTTTGCACTGTTCCACCAAGCCTGTGGCTCAGTACATCTAATTCTGACAAGCATTTTTGGGGGGGGTTTACTTTCCCTAGACTACGACTGTCTTCAGTCTACCTTAAAGGCAGCATGTGTTTTGAGTCTGACTTCACCAGGTCCCTATCCCTTGACTTGTCCAAGATGGAAGACCCTACCAGTAGCTATACTATCATCAACATAGCTCGTGTAGTAGTTAGTGTACTGTCAACACAGTATTCTAGGGTTCAATCTACAGATGATAGTGGCAGAGTTTTTGATGATTAATATGTAAACTGATCAGAGCAGGAAATGAGTAGGTGACCGTCTAGTCTGATTTATGAGTATATAATCATGATAGACTCTATACGAGTAATAAGCAGTTCATGGAATTATATTAGTGATAGCATGATTATTTTGGTAAAACAAGGCTACAAGATTATACACATGCAGAACAGGAATAAAATTATAGTAGGCTATTCTTTTTGTTTTTACAAGGGTTATGAACTATACAATCAATCAATCATGTGCCATGCCGGAAAGCGTGGGCGGTCATGATTCGCCATTTCACTCGATCACCAGAGTCGTGGATCAGCTCAGTGTTCCTGTCTCGTCCATGCCATGTATTATCCAGGTATTTTCCTCTCGGTCTTCCTCTTGGTCAACTATACAACTGATTTCAAATTAAAGCTTTTGCCCCTTTGAAAAAAAAAACACACACAAAACAATGCCATGATACAGTTAAGACATTGTCAATCAATCAACATTGTTAATTTTTGTGTAATGACACCAGTACTTATACTTATTCCTAGGTAGATGTACACACACATCGAATCCATTCAGTTCCATGCGTTCATTTGGCATGCCATACATCTGACACATTTCTCAACGCCTGCATTTCTAGTTAATTACTACTTTGAAGTAATACATAGAGGTGTCAAAGGAAGTTAAAACAACAGCTGACTGTGGTCAGAAGGAGGCAAGCAAGCACTGCCTGGGATAGCAATTTAATAGGTAGAACAGAGTGAGTTAATATCACATCCGTCTGGGGTGAAAGAGTTAAGAAATAAGTATAACACATAAAATATATGGTGTGATATTGTATGCTATTAGTAAGCAATGCGACATTATGAAAGAAAACTGCTAAGACAACAGCACTGTGTTTCATTTCATATATGTTATACCCATACAGTCATTTAAACACATACACATGTAGATAATACTGGTAAAGACGACAGAACTACACATTAACAATGATAAGTCACAATAAGATGATTTGTGAATTGCACACATATATGATGAAACTGATAGGCTTGCAGCTGGGAGGTGGGGTACTGTGGATCACAGGCTAGAAATGGACCAGGCTGATATACTACATATCCTCAGAGAGGCAGGGTGATTATGCAAATCAAGTGATGACTGTGAATCTGCAACCTTGACCAGACTACAAGAACATCCAGGTTAAAGGTTAAGCCAGACAAGAACACTATGCAGGGTGCCAAGGAGGAATAGGTAACACAGAACTGGTGGTGTCAGCTGCCACAAACTGAGGCATTTGTAATGGGGCAAGTGCATTGTATAATAAGCCTATTTTAATGGTTCCTAAAAACACAGAGAGAGAGAGAGAGAGAGAGAGAGAGAGAGAGAGAGAGAGAGAGAGAGAGAGAGAGAGGATGATCTTTATGGATTGATATCTGACAGGTTAACTTCATGAGTATGGTTTTTGCGACTCATTAAACCGGCTGGAAGAACTACATCATTTTGTCTGTGTGGTTTTTCTCTTCCCTGAGCATCTCTATTTAAAGAGCAAATGCAGAGTTTGCAAGACACTTCACTGTCGACTACTTTTACATGGGATCATGTTCTTCCTAGTCAGTAAACACTTTATCAAACAGATCTGCCCCGCAATATTAGTTGCTGTGGTTGCAGTTTTGGAAGTATGTGTTTAGAGCTAAAAAATGCAGTGTGAATGGTGGTTTGTGAATCACACATGACTGTATGAGTGAACACTGAAAAAAACACCTATATAAAATACACAGCATATAAATAAGATTAAATATCTAAAGAACATCAACATTATTTTTTTTTTTTTTTACATATTAGAATATCATGCTATGCAGCCAATAACTGACAATAAAAGTATGTAGCTAAATGTATGACGCTACAATTTTGTAGCTTAACAAATGAAAACAAAATTACATTATGTTATTACAGAATGAAAATCATACAATCATGTCATGTAGCTAGTGAATGGCAACACATTATGAATTAGTATAACATCATGTAGGTTCATGAATGACAATCAGATTGCATAGCAGCAGAATATTTTTGATACAAGAGTGGTAACACAAATTCATGTAGCCGTAAGTACTTTAAAACAGCAAAAGATCAAAGATGAACTTTCATCAAAAATGTTAGAGACAGTATGGTTGCTGAACTGAGGCACAGAAATTCATAGTTGCTACACTGCACTTGTTGCATAGTTGCTAAACTGCAATTTTAAACAGTTGCTAAACTACACTTGTAACATAGTTGTTAAACTGCAATTTTAAATAGTTGTTAAACTGCAGTAAAGTTGCTCAACTGCAATTTTAAATTGCTAAACTGCACTTGCATGTAGGTGGCTAAACTGCAATTTTAAATAGTTATTAAACTGCACATGTTGCATAGTTGCTAAACTGTAATTTTAAACAGCTGCTAAACTACACTTGTTGCACAGCTTGTAAACTGCAATTTTAAATAGTTGTTAAACTTCACATTCTGCATAGTTGCTAAACTGAAGAGGCAGCATGACTTAACAATTATGATGTCCAGCCATGAAGTGTGCACATCTGGCCTGAACACTGGATTTTTCGTAAAATAAAAAAAAAAGATGGCATATCACCCCTCAATCCTTAGTGGATTTTATGTCTACTCTTCTTTGGCAAGGGTGAAATTTTGGAAGACCAATGCACATGTAATATGTTAAAATTCCCTCCATAATTTTTAGCAGACTGAAAAGACCACTCCCTGGCTAAATTTCATAATTAAAAATCCTACCCACAAACATGATGTTTACAGTAAGTTAAATCTGATATACACACATTTGGGACCTTGATACTGCTATGAAGTTTGTGAAGTGTGTTGAGATTCTCTTTATGCAATCTATGGTAGCAGACAAAAGCATTTGTGATATTTGCGTGTAATGAAAGTGATCATTCAGCAAAATGAGAACCAAAGCAAACAATGGCTAAAGTGACAGTTGCATCAGCGCTAAACTGATAGAAATATCAATGCTAAACTGACAGAGCCATCTATGCTAAACTAACAGATGTACAATTGCAAAACTGACAGATGCATAATTTTAAAACTGACCGAAGTATGATTACTAAACTGACAGAAGCATCAACGCTAAACTGACAGACGTATAATTGCTAAACTGACAGATGCACATTTACAAAACCTCTTCTGCCCTTTATACCCTACAGGAGCATAGGTCCTCAACTGACTCACACAGTGATGTAGACTTGCCCATGGTTGGTTGGGTATTGCAACTAAAGTTTTCAACTTTAATTTGCAACTAAAGGATAAGAAAACCACCCCTAAGACCTATCCTCTTTAATTATATTGTATGACATGCTTGGAAGGTTACAATGATACTGTTCTTTGCTTCCCTTTAAGAGACCTGGTAAGACACGTGAACTGCTCAACTGTCAGATGCATAATTGATAAACTGACAGATGCATAAATGCAATTTGCTAAACAAAATAGATGCTCAAAGATGCATAGGTTGCACAGTTACTAAGCTTAAAGATGCATGCATGTTTATTTTGTACTGTGGGGAGGTTTGACAAAGCCATAAAACCATGATATTTACCAAACATTATCCATAATCAATTAAAATTACATCGACCTAAGAAGCACAAAAATTGAGACAGTTCTATAAACAATAAATTTAACATTGTGATCAATGATAACTGCATGATCACTGACATGAACTGCACGATCTTTGGTATTCTAAAGTGATCACCATATAAAGTTTAATAATACACAGTATGGAAGACAAAATTTGGCAATAACAAATATGTCAATAAGAAATACATTGGAATGTGATCTGCTAAATGTTTCTGTAGCAAGGAGAGAATTAACAACACGGAAATTTAAACCCAACAATATTGACAGTGAAATCCAAACTACAATATAAACTATATGTCTTTTGAAATAAAAGGACAAGTGCAGCCCCCTAAAATTATCTAATCATGAATTTACTAGATTAACAAGTAACATGACAGCGTTATCAATATTTTAACATCTTTTTAACCAGAAGATAACTCCATTGGTAGAATTGTAATTATGAAAGCTTTCAGTTTATTTTCAATTACTAATTATTTGATGTAAACCGTTTTTCTCACAGTCAGTAATGCATTAGCAAATACAGCACTATACATTTTATCTTCATTCAAGCAGACATATTGTTTGTTCATGTTATGTTCATTGTAAGCAATAGTTTACCTGTCTATTTTAATCCTAAATTATATTTATTCACTACTTCTCCTGCATATACAACAAAATGTGGATTTAGTTATTGAATCCCAATGATTACTGGCAAACTTTAAAAACAAACATTTTGCCCAGCATTAGTATAAAAAGTGGGAGGTTAATTAAAAACAAATACAAATAAAAGATATGAACTGTCAACTTTCACAGCACTACTTTATATACCTTTCCTAATCTTTAATGTTGACCTGTCTTTTTAAGTTTCCTGTTCACGCCAAGAGGCCTATAAGGTATATGCTGCTTCCCCCATATTTGTATACCACTGAGTACTCTATGGGCATTGTGGTCAATATCATACCATCTTTATTTTCCAGGAAATTTTAATGATATCCATTGTTTTAGACCAGGAGCCCAGGTCAGTGGAAACAAATCCCAGATATGTGACCATTTGGTTCGCAGGAAAGCATGCTAGCACTCCATTAATGTGAATTCTGACTGGTCTGTTACATAAGGTTAATATTATATTTATTTCCTACGGACATTTAACATAGCATCATCTGATCACATGACTTCACAAAATGCTATGTATTTCATGCTACACCTGTATCAACAGCTGTTATTGTCAATTTTTCTTATAAATCTGTTATTTTGTATTTATATCTTCCTATTGATTAACAATGTCATATTTACCCCTTGATGTATGTCCAGCAAAAAATATTTCTAAAAGGACTGGCTGGTTCGTGTAATGTATTGTTTTATCTGATGCCTTAATTTCAAGGGTGCTTACAGCTATTTTTTTCTGGATAATTAGTAACAAATAACAGTTATTCATTAATATCTACCCTGGTTGCCTTTATATTGTAAAACTAGTACCTGTTTCATTTATAACATTGTTACTGTGCTCATACAATAGAAGAAATAGCTATATAAAACATATCAACACTACATATATATTTTGCATATTAAATGAAACTTTCTACAACTTGAGGCACTCCACTGGTATCAGCTGCAGCTTTTTTCCGTCTTGGTGGAACTTTCAGGACATCAACAGATTCTTTAGCAGATGGTGCATGATGTTGTCTATGCTGATGATTACTGAATTCTGTGGGGTTTTTTGAAATTGAGTCTATTAAAGACATCGATTTATGTTCCACTAGAGCAACTTTCATTAATTTTGACATGGGCTGCTTTTGGTTTTGCCATTCATTATGTATGTCTTGATGATCATATCTGAAAGCTGGATTTTGTAATCCATTTTCATCATGTGTGTATTTTTTACTGAGAACATTTTCATAATCCAACCCATTTTTCTTGAATTTTGACATGTTACTTTGGTCATTGTAGTCATATGATCCGCTGCGTGAGTGAATATCATCTCCGTCTGGACAGTAACCACTGTCAGCAGTAGTTGACCTTGAGAATCGATCACTATCCTGTTTCTTGAATGTGTCAGTGTATGGAAGGTATACAGTGGATGACGGACCTATGACATCTCGATGTGATTCATAATTATGGCTGGCAGTATTTGGTGCACAATTTTGATACTGGTGAGATGGAGTATTGGAAACAACTTTGACATTTGCAAGGATGTGTCCGTACTTGTCTGGTTGTGATGCAGTCACAGAAGATTTTGACTGATCTGAAGATTGAGATTTTCTGTAGCTTCGACTGCTTTCAAGTTGTGACTTTGATCTTTGTTCCGAATATTCATCATCATAATTGCGCTGGTCGGAACTATAACGAATATTCTGATAAGGAAAATCTGCATCGTTTTGGTGATTGTTTGCCTCTATGTATGTTTGTTTTGGCTGTGATAAGGGTTCATATCCATCCGCATCATCATAACCATAGTCATTTTCAACTGCACCGTGAACTGAATCAACAAAGTCTGGATAAACGGAAGGATCAAAACCAACAGCACCCTCAAGCTCACCTCTGTTATTATGCTCATTATCATAATCATTAACATATTCTGATGATCCAGATACAGCACCATGCTGTGGTTTATTTCTAGATCGAGATTTCTTCCTAAAGCTTGCATACAAACGCCCTGCCTGGGCATAATCATAATTGTTTTCAGGAACAGAATCACCAATGTTCTCCAGAGGTGATACACTGTTGATGGTCCAGCCTGGAAGAGCTTGCCGTATTTCATCTGTGAGGTTAGAAAAAAAACAGAAGTTACCTTATAAAGTATTTAACTGCTAAATCTGACATTTTAATAATTGTCATTATAAGAAGTCTGTCAATCAAACTATTCCATCCCAGTTGTGGCTATGTGACCAAAATAAAATGATGACTATAATACTAATAACTATTAAAAATGAAGACATTTGTTAAATGCATCTAACTTGTTGTGTTATCAATGCTGTAAAATAGTTTACCAAAGACTAGTATATTTTAGTTTGAATAGTTGTATTTTGAAGGCTATTGTAAAATTATAATGTATATCGAGTGTCTGAAAAATGTTGCAACTGCTAACCAAAACAACTGACCCCTTATTTCTTATGGGGGTAACAATCAAAGCAGTAAAAAAAACTTGGGCAATAATACATTATGTCACTACGTATAAACCTCCATAGAGTATTGATAAATCTGCTACCTGTCTGGTATATGCTGTTCCACAAATTCAGAGGTGCTAGCCACTTTACCATTTATATTTTGCACAAACAATAATTAAAACAGTTAAACAGAAAGTTATAAGTTGTGCTCCATGCAGATAAACACAAACACAACTTGCTAAAAATAATATGACCACTGCTCCATGTAGGGTCCTTCAGGCCATATGGTACCTGAGAGTTGCTGCAGATAGGGATCACCCCCTGCATGAAGCCATGGATATGGTCAAGAGCCACAGACTAAGACGAGGCAAGTCCTGGATGGCACAGGCGGAAATATTTATATGTCAGGTGTGTGATCTAGAGACCATCAATCATGAAAAAGAGTGGGTTGAGTACCGCCAGACAGGACGGACTGGCACAATGTAATAATAACACTGGGTCATGAGTGCAGAGAATAGGCAGCGGGCTGCAGAGTTTGAGGTGCAACAACTGATCCAGAGTAATACACATCATGGTGACATAGTGATCTATACTGATGGGTCAGTGGTGAGAAACAGATGGAGTGGTTGGGGTTTCATTATCAGTTATCAGTTGGGGTATCTTCATTGCACTCCGGACATGTCCATAGGTGCTCAGATCCTCCCCCCAGTATATGCATCAGCGTCCGGTGGCTAATAGTGCCAGTTCTGGGTTGGTTGACGAGGCACTTTGTTTTCCCAATGTACCTCTCGCGTCTAGCTGTGCCGATTCTTACTCCCAAGTCTTTCATCCTGGACAGCGATGTGGAATCACTGACGTCAAAGTCCTCTGTTCTCGCCATATCTTTGAGGACGTTAATAACATCGGCACGATCCATGGGCTGGCCATCTACAGGGGGTGCAGAGCCAGCCAGTTTATCAGCTCGTTCATTTCCCTCGACTCCCGCATGTCCCGGGACGAAGATGAAGGTGACTTTACGGACAACAGACTTCCACAGCGACTCAGTCCACTGTCTACGTACAGATCCAGCTTCGACCTTCTGAATCATGCTCATTGAATCACTTAGTACACACACGTTGGTATAATGCTGTGATTCCAGCCATATGAAAGCCTGTGTAACTGCCATCACCTCCATCGTCATGCTGCTCGTGGTCATAGAGTGGGCACCACTGGATTCTTGAACGGTTCGGCCTGCTGAACGGGCTGTAAATGCCCACGCACTTCTCTGCTGCTTTACAACAGATCCATCTGTATAGATGAGCACTTTGGGGCTATCTGAGTGTTCATAGATAAGCGCGTTAACCTCAGCATTGACAGCGGCAGGGTTTTGCTCTCTGCACCGTCTGTCAAGTCTGATAATGCAGGAGAAAGTGCACTTAAAAGCTGGAGGCCCCGGCACCCATTCCTTGCCGGGGTTGATACTGGTAAGACTGCAGACCTGTCTGACGACATCTTCCGCCCGACCCATCCATGATTTGCCCCTCTTGAGCCTGTCACCCTTTTCTCTGAATATAGCGTCATGCAGAGTGTGCTGCTCATCTGCACTTATTTTTAAGTATGCACGAGCTCTCCAGATCTTGATCCTGTGTTCCATTGTCGGGAAGTCAAGGAGGTATCTCATTGCTACACAGCAGGGGTTTCATTGCAAAGGCTAATGGACGATTCTTGAAAAAGGAAAGTATGGAATGTGAGGCTACGACCTCCAGCATGAGAATGGAGGTGGAAACAGTCACAGCGGCATTCTGTTGGTTAGAGGAGACCACTGCAAAACAATCACACACTCAAGGAGTATGCTTAGTAAGGTGGAGAAAGGAATGTTTCATGTGGAATGGCTTACCTCGCTTCAGAGGTCACAGATTGTGAGAATTGTATGGATTTTTTGCCTGGTCATGCGGGAGTGTGGGGGGAATGAACAGGCTGACAGCAAATGCACCTCTTGGTAGTAGATTACCTATGGACAAGGGAGAGGTGATCATGCACCTGTGGGACCAGCTGGAAAATGTGGGGAACAGACTGAGAACCTGTATGTGGAAAGGATGAGATTGCGGGGGATTGGCAGGGATTCTGGTAGAATCACACAGAGGGTAGACCAGGATAACTTTCTATCTGATAGCGGTGGGAACGATTAGTAGTGTGACTCTTCGCTGGCTGTTGAATGAGGGGGACGGACAGCATAAGGGAATGTAAGGGAGTGCTGTGATGTCGGTTCTTAGCTCAACTCCTTAACTCCGCAGATATGCTTTAATAATATAAACTATTATGAAGTTGTTACGGTGGTTATCTCCCCATTCTAGCCTAATAACTAAAAGAAACTGCTAATTACATCATCAACAAATAAATGAACTCAGCTGTGATTTCAGACTCATATAAAGAAAAACTGATAGTGTTCATTCTTAACGGTGTTATTTACCATCATATACTGGAGACAAGTGTGGTCTGGGATAGACCTCACCAGTGAGTTGACTCCATTCCATCTCATGCATGCCAATGTCTTCAAAGTCCCACTTCATCTCCAGATTCTGGAAACAAAAACATTTTATCAGGTGAATTTACAATACTGTTATTAGTTGGCAGTACTCAGTTTAATAAAAACTTTTACATAATTTATAATACACAGTATAGAATGCACATAGTAAGTCTTTCCTTTATACTGCTTATAAAGTTTGTAATGTGAAGAAATAAATGTAAACAATATGTGAATTTAAAACACAAAATACAAATATGCCAAGGTTGCAGAAGCTCACAACTTGCATTTATATAATATTCAATGCAGCTGTAATATGGTAATAAATGAGTTCTTCACTGAACATTCAACAAACATTTAAAACCACATGTCTGAATAAATTCACACAAAAAGTGAGACTTAAAATACAGAATTCAAATTGGAAAAGATGGTTTCAGACAACAATCAATATCAGCTAAACTAAATATTATTTACAACCCAAAAATATTAAAACAGTACAAGTGAGAACCTTGGAGATGGTGGTAATGTGTTCAAATCCACACTGAGATGTTTTTTATAAACTGACATGAGCTTCTATGTTGACCCAGCATTAATTTGGTACCAGAAAAGTAAAGATGGTCGACATTATGCTGACCACATTGTCCAGCACGTGCCGAATGGACTATAGAAATGTAGGGCCAGCATCATATAACGATTACACCTCAAGGCAGTATAAAAGGTTCCTTTACTTTAATTAGTACAAGAAGTGAAATTAATGTCTCAATAAGAAATGCATAAATGTGTGCAATAAATATTACCGGAAGGGAATGGAAAGCAGAAGATCTGTTAATGTAAGCTCCATAGCCATGGTATCGAAGATTCAGGTCACAGTGCTCCCATTCAGCATATCGGAAGTAGGTTAAACAGGCACTGCCTGAATTATCTGCCTCGCCCTTTTCTTTCTGTGCCAGATGCTCTGTGTAGACTCTTTGGATCAGCTTCCCGAATCGGAACTACAGAAATACATAAAATTACAAAGCTAATGTTAATTGGCTTAAGCATTAAATATTACAAATGTAAATGGCAATATCTGTAATATTTAACAATAATGGCAGATTGTATCATTGTACACAAATGTGAATTCTGGAATTATGTCTCTAAGAGTTTTTACTCACACAACCCAGATTATGTATTTAGCAAAAATAAAAACAAATAACTGACTTCATGGTGCAATAAATGCAAAACATATTTAGATAGATATCAAAACAAAAACGGTAGTCACATGACGGACACTGTTTGTCAGCACGTGAAGCGTAAGCCCTTGTATATTCTAGGTCAAATAATGAAGTGAAATGGCCTTTCCCTTACAAAAACTTTCTAGATAATTCTGAAGAAATGCTGAAAATTATCCAGTACCTCTTTAATGAGGCAAGGTTGACCTCAGAACCATACAGGTCAGAAGAAAGAATGCTGCCACTGTTGTGGATTTCACCCGTCCACTGTCCTTATAAGCAGGCATACTAACCACTATGCTTCTGTGGATCCTTAACTATATGTAGCTGATCCATATAAAAATGTGACTTGGAAAGAACAGTGATGGTAACCGTGGTTCCCGGAAGAAAGGGTTGATTTGCAGAAAGGTAGCCACAGGGCATTACAGACATCTTTGGCATGTGGGTGCATGAACAGGAGAAATGGCAAGAGACAAAAACTGTTCAGTACGCTGCAATGAGAGCGACGCTCTGCACAGGGAACCTGCTACATGATGATGATACAGATAATATTCTTTTATCTTTATTGAATAAAAACAAAAACATTCATAAATAGCTTGTAAATGTTTTCACAGAGGCTAAGACACTAAAAGAACTTGTCAAATACATGAGAAAAAGACAGTCAGAATTTCTGGGTTACATTATGAGAAGAGAAAAACTGCAATATGTGACAACTGGAAAGATTTGTGGAAAGAGAGATAAGGAAGACAGTTAGAGAAGATTCTTGACAGCCGTGTGTCATGACCCAGAAGGGTGTCAATGCACAAACTGATACACGCTGCTGTAGATTGCAAGAGAAGCATGATCACTCGCTCCAGTCGGCAAGGCACTTGATGAAGATGCTTTAACAGATGTGATTTATTTTAACGTTGATGATTATCACAAGCATCCAGTTTGCATTATGTGTCCAACAGTTTACAACACAATGAAACATCTCATACTCGTATCTCAAATGGCTGTCCTCTTGCTAAAGCTGCTTTAGCTGAATCCAGGCCCATCTGCAGACGGCTTAGAATTTTAGGATGTGTCTGGTTAATCATCACAAGCCAAAGCTCTGCACATGAGTGAAAAGAAAAGATAAAGAAAAATGAACGCTGGTAATTAGTCATGATGAAATGTTTACATCTTTTCACAAAGTGTATATAAACGTGAATAAATAATATACATATAAATCTGATAAATCAATCAGGTGCTATCTCCATAATGAAAGTTTTCTGCAATGGATCTCCAACACTGTCTGTCTCTTGCTTTGATTGTACATTCTAACAGACTGCGTTTCGTCCATCTCTTAATGCTATCCTCACACTTGTATCATTGTCTAGCTCTTGCCTTCAACCTTACCCTCCAGTATGGTTATGTCTTTTAATATGGCCAAAATATTTCATTGACCTCTTTTTAATTTCTTTCAACAACTCTATTTCCATTCTCAGTTTTTCTAGAATCTCTGTATTTAATTGTTTTTATTTTCATGAAATACAACATATTCTTCTGTATATCCACAACTCCAGAGCCTCTGTTTGACTTTCTAATTGCTTGTTGATTGTCCAGTGTTCCACACTATATAGTAGTGTTGAATATACATAACATTTGACCATTCTAATTTTAAATGCATTGTTAATCTCTCCAGATCAGTGGTTATCAATCGGTGGGAATTAAGATTATTTCAAGATCGCTTTAATACAAGAACCAAATACGTGATATTGTTTCCCCCTCCATACTTTACAGTTCTGTACTTCTTGCCCTTCTGAAATTCATCTTATATCATAAGTAGACTTGCAAATCCCATTTTATGTAGACGCCTGGTCTTGTTCCAGTATGTGTTATTAAATTTAGCTTCTATTTTTACGTATGCTGTGTAGGGGTGCAAGGGGGGGGGGGGGGGGGGGGTTATATGTTTATAGGGAGGAAATATGAAAGTTGGGGAATGACATTCTGAACATATGGTGAAGTGGTGCATGTCCAAAAAAGGTTGAGAACCACTGCTCTAGATGTTAATACTGATTTCATGATGTTGAAAACATGTCTGGCCACACCTATTCTCTTTTTGATTTATGCCATCATCTGTCAATACATGTTATTAAAATAAATCTAAACCAGACTCATAATTAATACTCATTCAATATCAACTGCTAATGATTATGACAAACAATCAACATCACTGCACTCAAGACAAACACAACAGTTCCCAATCTCTCCCAAGAGAAACCAAAGAGTTTAGATGCTAACTGCCCCTATTCTGAGGCTACACGCAGCAACTATCCTCACATTGTTTCTAGTTTCACACTCGATTCCCCCATTTCAATTGCCGTAATTGAGACAGTTTATCGAGAGATGTAACATCATGTACCAAACTGTTATTTATTGCCTGCAGTTTATCCCCTCTGTCCATCTTCAGTTATCAGTTGGGGTATCTTCATTGCACTCCGGACATGTCCATAGGTGCTCAGATCCTCCCTCCAGTATATGCATCAGTGTCCGGTGGCTAATAGTGCCAGTTCTGTGTTGGTTCATGTTAGGCTTAACTATCGCCACCGGGCGCCGATGATACGCCGAAAGAAGTCCGGGCGTGCGTGCATGAACTCCGTTGCACGGTCCGAACTCCATTTCACCACGAAAAAACACTTAATCCATACACATTTCGGAAAAATCACGTTCCATTTTATGGGACGAAGAAATGTCCCGCCATCTTACTTCAAGGGGAACTCTTCAGTATTCTATGATAGGTGCTTCTGAAGCTAGCATACCTGCTCTCTTGTTTCTGTACACCAGTGCATGACTTAGACGATCCACACAAGATGCCAAAGATCTGAGGTCTCCACAAGTGGCAGTCATCCATGCCAACAACAGCTGCAGTCATTCCTATCTGGCCACAGATAGATCTTGACAGTATTTTTAAAATTTTTGTCTGCCCACTCTTGCTGAAAGATTAATGCAGGACGACCACTCTTGCCTCACAGCAAGAGTGATTGTAGATGTCACTCATAGCCTCATAGAATGTTGTTAACTAGCATTTGTGCATGATTATCACAAGCATCCAGCTTGCATTATGTGTCCAGCAGTTTACAACACATCCATATTTCAAGGGCTGCCCTCTTGCTAAAGTGATGTTTTCAATGCTTCTGTTTCCTGGTCTACTATAGATATATAACAGACAGCTGGTCTTCATTCTCATAATATGGTAGAACAATATCCATTTATTCACTTCATAGATTCAATGAAGGATTTAGTATCTTTAGTAGTTTTGATGGCTTTATTTCCCACTTTGTCTTTGTTAATGATATAATAGTTTTTCTCCTATATCTCATCTTGAGTACCAAGTTTCTTCTGTATTGTGTTGGACAGGTTTCATTGTTAATAATACTATTAAGAATAGTTTTTTTCATTTGCATATATCTTTTACAGGACATCACTGTCGATGCCAGCATTTTACTGCTGTTGTTGATGGCTTGGCAAGTTTACATTCAGTAATATGCCACTGCTTTAAGAATATCATCATCAAGTGTCATGCCAACTATCATAGGCGTTCATGACTCTCCACTTTAAGAATATACTACATATAAAATGTTTTTAATTGCTAATTGTGCTTTCAAACATATTTCAAGCAATACATATATCTCAAGGTAGCAACTTTACAAAATGAAATAGTTAATTCTTATACAAAAGGACAATAATTTACTGCAACAATTGTAATGAACAATAACTGTTTTTGTGTTTGCTATCTTTTTGTCTTTCTTACCTAGAAGTAGTTTCTATTTCTTTTGTATCATCAGTTTCCTCTTGTCATATTTTGCTCAATGCCATCTAGTTCATCACTATAGTAGTATAAAACACTAAGCACAGCTTCATAAGGTGAAGTGGCCAGGTTTATTCCCTACCACCATTTCCTTCACAAACTCAGAGAAAAGTCAAGCATCTATTTTATGACTTGGCGCTGTTGTTTTCTGCAATCTGGTTCTGAATCAGGCAGCCAAAACAATTAAAGTACCTGCAAACTGAGACTGCCAGAGTAACTAACAAAGATTCCCTGGAAGAGGCTAATGAAACTAGAACATTATATACAACTATAGTAAACAGACATACAGCTTTCTTTGGTCATGTGTTGAGAAGAGAGGCATTGGAGAACATCATGACAACTGGAAAGATCAATGGGAAAATAGGCAGAGACAGACAAAGAGAAATGATGATGGATAGACTGAGATGGTGACATAAAGGGATATCATCAACAGAGTTAATCCAGAACACCAAAGACTGATCTTAATGTCTATGCCAGCTGGCTGAGCACACTATGATGATGATGAACATATTTGTATGTTTTCATAAATCTATGCATTTTTGTATATTTCAATTGTTTCTTAAACTAATATTTTTCTAAGAAGTCCATTTTCTGGCATATACTTATGCAAGATCCTGGCATGCTGTGTTTTCAGAGTCTCAAACATGCATTACTTTAATTTTTAAACATGTGATTGAAATAAATATTACTAGTGTGAATTCTAGTTCTTTGTTCACAATGTTTCTGTCTATATAACAGTGAGTGATGAGCAAAATAATAATATACATAACCATTTATGTTTAAATGACTGTGTAAAGTTAGTAGGTGTGTCAATTAAATGTCCAGAATTTGTACTGAGCAAAGTATGATGTAACTTTAGTTAAACTCACCATCTTGATAGCAAAGGGCACAGTTATAACCCAGTCCTCTGCCAAAATGAAGAACTGGTTGCAAAACAAGCGGTCTTTTCAGAATCTGCTGTCCAAATTCTTCTAATTGCTGCTTTTTCTCAAAAGTGTATTTTCTAAAAACAAAATGTAAGCAAAATACCTCAAATAAAAATGTATTTGATCAATCGATAAATTACCATTTAGATCTACCTACTGTAACCAATAGAGCAGTGGTAGCATGGAGGCTAGACACTTGCCTGCTGATCTAGTGATCATAGGTTCACATTTGCATTGAGGGGGAATTTTCAATTGACCTGAGCTTCCATGTCAACCCAGCCCAAAATGGGTACCAAGAAATGTCTTGGGAAGTTAGTTAGTTAGTCTTTCCTCTTGAGCCTAAGTCGGCGCATAGGGCAGAAGTCATGGCTCTCCATGTCTGGCGGTTCGCTGCTACCTGTTGTAGATCCTGGATGTTCACTTGACCGTTGAATGAGCCTTATCTGATGATGGTTCTACGCAGGGTCTCTCTTGGTCTTCCCCGTTTTCTTTTCCCTACTGGTGACCACATGAGGGCTTGGTAGCGGAGTCTTGTCCATTCTGAGTACATGGCCGATGTAGTTCCAACGGCGTTTTCTTATAAAATTGGATACAATATCTTGCTTAGTCTCTTGTCTTATTTGCGCATTGGTTTTGAAATCTGTCCACTGGATGTTTAGAATTCTTATAAGACACTTGTTCTCAAAATTGCAAAATTTTTTATCTAAATCTACCGTTGATTTCCAACTCTCACATCCATACGTTAGCACTGGAATCACACAAGAATTGAAGATTTTAAGCTTCGTATGTTGGCTGAGTGACTTTGACTTCCAGATGTTTAACAGTTTATTGAACGCACCAGATGCCAGTGAGATTCTAGATAATATTTCTGGTGTTGAGTCCCCTGAAGATGTCATTTTGCTTCCTAGGTATGTGAAGCTGTTGACTTTTTCAAGAACATGGTTGCTTAATTTGGTGTCGTCTGAACTGTTGGTAAGATCAATAGTTTTTGTTCTTGTGGTGTTAATTTGGAGACCAATTTGTCCTGAAACATTTTGGAGATGGTTTATTTTCTCTTGGGCAACTGGGTGTGTTGAACTCAAAAGCACTATGTCGTCGGCAAAGTCCAGGTCTTCTAGAATTTTGTTAACCCAATGGATACCCCTATTTGTGTTGTTTGTGCATTTGCGCATGACCCAATGGATAGCTATTACAAAGAGCATCAGTGACAAGACACAACCCTGTTTCACTCCCATTTCCACTGAGAACAGTCAACCAGTCTTTCTTGGGAAGTGAAGATGGCATAATATTGACACCATCACCCCTTGAGTGTTGTTTGGTCTGTTAAAAATGGGTCTAATGTCATATGCCCACTACACTTTAAGGCATGTAAAAAGGCTCTTTAGTTGTATTTGCTAATGTAACTAAGTAACCCCATGTATATGCCTGTAAAGTATCTAAAACTGTGATGATGGGCATTATTTGACTGACACAAAAACACCCAAGGAATGATATGGTCAATATTATTGCCTTCAGCCTTTTGCTTCTTGTTTCCACTATCCCTTTTATGTAGGTCTTTCAGAGTCAGGTTAGGAAGAGCTCAATGAACAAAACCCTTGTGTGGGCTGTGTGTAATGTGGTCCTCATTGTCTGTGCTACACTAATAACTAATAATCCATTGCATGCTGTCTTTCTGCCGTCTCCCTGGCTGAGGAGTTAGCAGCTTTCTCCGTTAACACCGAATACTCTTGTGGTTGACGTGAGCGCACGAGAATTAGAAGTGGTTCGAGTCGCGGCCAGTGACTTATGAGAGTATGGAGCCGGTCGCTCAGAAAGTCGTGGCGTGCTGATGAGCATAATCTAGCCTAGGAATCAACATACAGCTGAAAGATGCTGGTGTTGACCGCAATATCCTGAAACAGGATGGAAACACGGGAAAATAAAAATGCTGTCTTTCTGTTGCATCCAGATACCAATGCTTTTTGTGGTATGCTGTTTAACCCTGTAAGTGCTGCAGTAAACACGCTGAATTGTCGGGACAATTTCATGAATTTGATCATGCGTTTTTCTTTCTTACATATCATGCTTGTATACAGCCAGACACACAATAAACCACACATATTTTGAAAAGAAACTGAACAGGCAGTTGTAAGAAGCTGCTGTTTATATTTTAATTGACAGTAATAAGGGTATTTTACCAGACAAAAATTAAATATGGCCAATATTCCAGATCATAAATAAAAATTGAGATGCCATCCACACACGTAAAGCTTTTTTTATATTCCAGAAAATTCTGAACACCCATTTCATGAAATCTGATTGACCCTAGAAAAGTACTGGTTGGAAGAAGAAAATAAACTAGCCACTACTGAAGACTGAACTGCGGAGTATTGTGTTGGTTCAGTTTATACTATTTTGGAAATATTACTAAAAAGTACCTTTCATCTTGTACTTTACGGATTGCAACTACATTTCTGCTTATAGTAATCTCTTTTTCCTAGTATTTCACTTGATGGGCTGCTATTTCTTACTTTAAAGAAATGTATATAACTTCCATGGCATCTGGAAAATATATTTTGCTTTAATTATACAACTTTGCTGTGCAAAATAAACTCTTGACTAAAATGAGTAAAGTAAATTTTACCTTCTGAATGGGACAACATTGACCAATTTGTCTGTAGACTGAACTCCAACACCATCAGGGAGAGGTCGGACCAAGCGATATAACACGTTGTTGTTGTGGCAAACAGAATCATAGCTTGCAATGACAAGCGCCGAAGGAAAGTTTTCCATGGTTAAACTGAATAACAAAAAGAAAGCAAAACTGAAAGAGGGAAAGCTGTAAGTCAATGATAAAATACTCAAACAAGTGAAACAGATTACCATGAGAAATGCCATCATTGTTATCTTCTTCTGTGTTAATTCAATGTCTTTTTTTATTGTTGCACCTGCATTGTGCCTGTTTACAACAGAGCTGAATATTGTATCTTTTGACTGACACATGACTTCCTCCTGGCATTTGTTAACTGGGGTAGTGTGGTTTTGTAGGCCATTCCACTGTGGTTTTGTTATTTGCGTCTGCTCTACCAACAACAACTGCATTCAGTCAAGCCTATCCAGCCAGAAAATGTAAAAAGGACCCCATTTCATGCCATTAAATGAATTAGATATTTAGTGCTATCCCCATAGTGTTAGATCAATCAGCACTCAGTGGGCAATATGGATAATATCACACGACCTGCCTTCCCAGGAAATTTCTTAGTGTACATAGGCTGGGCCAACATGGGAGATTAGCCCAAATGTAACATCCAGCATTCCCAAAGTAACAGTTTTCAGGACGCTGTTTAATTTTATTTGATTCCTAGATGTTCTGTGTAGAGAAGACTATGTTCTAAAACAGTGGTTCTCAACCTTTTTTGGCCCGTGCCCCCCTTCACCATATTTTTCGACATCATTCCCCCCACCCTCACCATATTTTTAGAATGTCATTCCCCCCTTTCATATTTCCTCCCTAAAAATTTCCTCCTGCCCCTACACAGTATACGTAATAATTGAAGCTAAATTTAATAGCACATACTAAAACAAGTCTAGACATCTACATAAAACGTGATTTGCGGATCTACTTACGTTATAAAATGAATTTCAGAAGGGTGATACGTACAGAATTGAAAAGTATGAAGGAAAAAACAATAACAAGTAATCGGTTCTTGTATTCACACAGTCTGGAAATAATCTTAATTTCCCCCCCCCCCCCCCCCCCTGGAAACCCTAAAATGGGGCGGAATTCCCCACAGGTTGAGAACCACTGTTCTAGAAGTTCTGTAGAAAAGACTATGTTCTAGAAGTTCTGTAGAGAAGACTATGTTCTAGAAGTTCTGTAGAGAAGACTATGTTCTAGAAGTTATGTATAGAGAAGACTATGTTCTAGAAGTTCTGTAGAAAAGACTATGTTCTAGAAGACCCGTAGAGAAGACTATGTTCTAGAAGTTCTGTAGAGAAGACTATGTTCTAGAAGTTCTGTAGAGAAGATTATGTTCTAGAAGTTCTGTAGAGAAGACTATGTTCTAGAAGTTCTGTAGAAAAGACTATGTTCTAGAAGTTCTGTAGAGAAGACTATGTTCTAGAAGTTCTGTAGAAAAGACTATGTTCTAGAAGTTCTGTAGAAAAGACTATGTTCTAGAAGTTCTGTAGAGAAGAATATGTTCTAGAAGTTCTGTAGAGAAGACTATGTTCTAGAAGTTCTGTAGAAAAGACTATGTTCTAGAAGTTCTGTAGAGAAGAATATGTTCTAGAAGTTCTGTAGAGAAGACTATGTTCTAGAAGTTCTGCAGAGAAGACTGTTCTAGAAGTTCTGTAGAGAAGACTATGTTTTAGAAGTTCTGTAGAGAAGACTATGTTTTAGAAGTTCTGTAGAGAAGACTATGTTCTAGAAGTTCTGTAGAGAAGACTATGTTCTAGAAGTTCTGTAGAAAAGACTATGGTCTAGAAGTTCTGTAGAGAAGACTATGTTCTAGAAGTTCTGTAGAGAAGACTATGTTCTAGAAGTTCTGTGTAGAGAAGACTGTTCTAGAAGTTCTGTAGAGAAGACTGTGTTCTAGAAGTTCTGTAGAGAAGACTATGTTCTAGAAGTTCTGTAGAGAAGACTATGTTCTAGAAGTTCTGTAGAGAAGACTGTTCTAGAAGTTCTGTAGAGAAGACTGTTCTAGAAGTTCTGTAGAGAAGACTGTTCTAGAAGTTCTGTAGAGAAGACTATGTTTTAGAAGTTCTGTAGAGAAGACTATGTTCTAGAAGTTCTGTAGAGAAGACTATGTTCTAGAAGTTCTGTAGAGAAGACTGTGTTCTAGAAGTTCTGTAGAGATGACTGTTCTAGAAGTTCTGTAGAGAAGACTGTTCTAGAAGTTCTGTAGAGAAGACTATGCTCTAGAAGTTCTGTAGAGAAGACTGTTCTAGAAGTTCTGTAGAGAAGACTATGTTCTAAAAGTTCTGTAGAGAAGACTATGTTCTAGAAGTTCTGTAGAGAAGACTATGTTCTAGAAGTTCTGTAGAGAAGACTGTTCTAGAAGTTCTGTAGAGAAGACTGTTCTAGAAGTTCTGTAGAGAAGACTATGTTTTAGAAGTTCTGTAGAAAAGACTATGTTCTAGAAGTTCTGTAGAGAAGACCGTTCTAGAAGTTCTGTAGAGCAGACTATGTTTTAGAAGTTCTGTAGAGAAGACTATGTTCTAGAAGTTCTGTAGAGAAGACTGTGTTCTAGAAGTTCTGTAGAGAAGACTATGTTCTAGAATTTCTGTAGAGAAGACTATGTTCTAGAAGTTCTGTAGAGAAGACTATGTTCTAAGGTTATGTTTTTCCATTCTTGTGTAGGTGTTTATGATATTGGTGGGAATGTATCTGCTTTAGATCTTGCCAGCTGTTTGATAATGGGGTTACAGTTTTTCTTTTGTAGCTTGTTTTTGGTTCTTTTGTGTAGCTGCTAATGTGCTGGCAAGATGGTAATGGTATTCTTTTTAGTTTGGTGTGTTTGAGGATTTTCTCTTCACACCTTTGATCTAAAGGGGAGAGGCTAGAAGTGGTTTCCATGGTGAGGATGTGAGCTGCTTTGATGCTTCCAGCTATGCTGTAAATCCCTACATTTTGCACTTTTGCTAATTTGATTGTGTCACTTTTGGCAGCAGATGTCCACATAGCTGTGCTGAATTTCAGTTCAGGGTAAATGCTGCCTATATACATGTTTAAAGATGCGTGTCTTGGCTTTACAGTTGGGCTCAGTAAATTTCTCCTCAAATGTTACTATCTGGTAGCTATTCTTTCTGCTCTCTCTCTGTGGGAATCATGTGAACTTGTCTAGTATAATACCAGGGTGTTTGAGTGTATTTTCCCCTGGTATTTTTTGGGTAATGGTCAACTTTAGTAAATCTTTGATGGCTGAGAGAGCAAGTGGCTACAGTTTTGATGTTTTAATAGGTAAAAATGAGTTAGCAGAGAGAACTAAAACAAATTCCAGTGAATCAATTGGTGAGGAAAACATGCTGGTGCTGGATAGGATACACAAAGAGAGAGTCCAAATAAACCACAAAATATGAACTAAGAAACTAAACGAAAAGAAAAACACACACAGATACAGTCAAAAGTATTAACCAAAATTGTTATTAAAGGAAAAAAAACAACAACAGATAACTCAAAGGAATACTTATCTTGACATTCAACAAGTGTACCAATCAACAAAACATAGAAAGGAAAGGAAAACAGAGATATGGAATGAAAAATGGGTGAAGGAAGAGGAAAGGAAAACAAAACTATAAATAGATGTATAGGTATTGATACATATGAACAGGTACACAAATAAACACAAGCTGACATACACACTCTGCCTGCACCCCTCTCTCTCTCATTCACTCCATATCTTTGCTCCATATTTTGCTTATTAAACCTCCTGTGGTAAGCTGAGATAAGCTTTCCTTCGTTTTATCTATTTTTTATTATTTTGATTTTGTTATTTCCATTGATAAAAGACTTTGGTTGAAATATTCACCTGCCAATGTGTGTTTTTCCACTTGTAAAGTTTCTTAGTCAGAAAACCTGTTAATAGTATAAGCCGAAATTCTCTTTTCTGGAACCCACAAACTAAAGAATAAGAGGGAGATCTAAGAACACATAAAGAAAAGAATTAGAGAGAAAAATTAGTAAATCAGTGATATCAGTATCATCATCAAGTGCCCTGCCGGCTGGTATAGGTGTTCATGGCTCTCCACAGATCTCGGTCTTTGGTGTTCTGGATCAACTCTGCTGATGGTATTCCTCCTTGCCACCGTCTCGATACACCCAGCTTAATTTCTCTTGGTCTGCCTCTGCCTCTCTTCTCCTCAATCTTTCCAGTTGTCACGATGTTCTCCAATGTCTCTCTTCTCATCATATGACCAAAGATAGCTGTTTGTCTCTTTCTTATTGTTGTATATAGTGTTCTAGTTTCATTAGCTTCTTTCAGGCAGTCGTTGTTTGTTACTCTGGCAGTCCAAGAAATTCGCAACATTTGTCTCAAAAACTACATCTCTGTTGCTTTTAAATTCTTCCTAATTTGTTCATTTACATTCCAAGATTCACTGCCATACAGCAAAACTGGTTCTATTATATAGCATTTCAGCATGCTCTTTCTTACATTCATTGATAGTGATTTATTGCATAGGATACTCTTCATTTTCTGAAATGTGGCTTTTGCCTGACCTATTCTGCTCTTAACCTCTGTTGTACTTCTTCCATCTGATGTTATAAATGCCCCTTAGTATTTAAAATTATCCACTTCAGTATCCACTTCCACTATCAGTGATATGGATGGAGGAAATGAAAGGAAGTGTAGAAGACAAGAGATAGAAGGGCTTGGCATGAGTTGAGGCATTGTGGAAGATAAAAGACAGAAGAACTTAGTATTAAAACACTTTAATTGAGCACAATAACTATGTCTATGGCAAGTGAAAGCTTCTTGACTAATGTTTCAATGAGACTCACCTTAATTTACCATGCTGTTGTTTACATTTATTTATGTACTTAATTCACTACTTGTTTTATACTAAACTTACATATGTGGCATATATAACAGAATACTATTCGACTTATAATGTAACAGCGACTGGATTACTGATTTATTAGTTTAGCATTACAAATTAATTACAGTTAAACACTAAAGTATAATTACTAAGATTAAGTGTTATTAGTATTAGTAACTTTAAATAGTTAGTAACTTTAGCCAGTTAAACTTTACATTAAAGTTTTCCATGCTTTTATTAGGTACTTTGATTCGGTGTCGCGATCGGACATTCGTTGTCAAGATCATTGACCCAGCGGCCATGTTGCTAGCTCCCGAACTTCGGCCAAATTCCGAATGTGGTCTTTTTTATTTTTTAAATTCTGAAAACAGTGCGATTTTGACTGGCTATAAATAGGCCAGTACTGTGAAGCCATGCGGTCTAGTTTCAAGCACATGTGCACAGAAAGCACATTCGTTGGTGACTATCATTGTTGTGTATTGTCAAGTACCGAGGTAAGTTCATGTGTATACAGATTGTTTCTAAAGTGATTAATTCAATAATTGATTAATATTAGTAATAATTTAATTCTTTATCCACTTTTATATCTTTGTTTAAAATTTCATTACTTGAAACGATCGGTGGGAATACTAATAATAATAAATATAATATCATAATATAAATAATGCTGAAGAAGAAGAAGAAGAAGAAGCATATATACAAAACAAAGGGAGTATGAAACTGTGTATAAATGACAACAAACAATAAAGGCAATTGACTTTGCGTTTGTGTATACTCAGTATTAATTAATTAGTTGATGACAATGAAACGATTTCTTTGTTGACATAATACATATCATATTCATTCCAAATGTTGCTTTTCAAAACTAGTTACTAGTATTTAGTATAGTAGTTAGTACTAGTGACACTACATTACTAAATCATTTTTATTTGTCTTGTTTTCCTTATGCCTTATTATTCATATATGTTTTTCTTTAGATTATTTATAATATAATTCACACAAACACACACAGTACACACGTTGTTACGACACTGACTCAGACTTAGAGAGACATGACATAATAAAATAAAATTATAAATATCATATGAATCAATCATGAATGAATGAAAAATTGAATGGTTGTGTTGTAATGTATGTATTACATTTTTCAAGAGCTGATGAAGGCTGCATACTACAGTACCTGAAATCACCTATATATAATATGTCTATTCTGGATTCTATCGATATGCTTCCATGATGAATTATAACAGTTTTAAACACCAGGAAATGCACAGGAAGTCAACTTAGTCATCGGCCATTTTGATAAAACAGGTTGTGTCATCTCCTCTGCGTGGGGACAAACTAGGTCAAAACACAGGTAAAGGACAGGTGGGTGCCAAGGTTGACATTCAAAAAACCCTACCGGTGTAGTATGTGTTTTTGTCTGCTAACTTTTATCCATAGTCTCTTCCGTATACACCGACAGTGACCAACTGGTTCACGTAGAAAAGTGAAATAATGTAGAATAATGTTGTTGTTGTTTGTCCATCAAGAATAATGATGAATTTCATCCAGTGGGCTTGAAAGTATGGAGCCGTGGGTTCTAAGATGGCTGATAAGGCCTATTTTGGCTCGAAATGTTCTTTGACAATGTGGACAAAGAATGCTTGACGTTTCTGGAGGAGGATTTTCTGCAGTCTTTTCTTCACAGCTTTTGCAGTCCTGGTTGCCTCACAAGTGACAGCACCCTTGCGTAATGATGTACGCCATGAATTTCGGTCTCTGGCTGCAGTCTCCCAGGTGTCATGATGAATTCCAAAAGCATTCAGTGAGATTTTCAGAGTGTCTTTAAAGCGTTTCCTCTGGCCGCCTTGGGAGCGTTTACCACAACGCAACTCGCCGTAAAAAAATTCGTTTAGGGATCTGGCATGCGAGTCAAGTGACCAGCCCAGCGAATCTGATTCTTCATGAGTAGAGTGTGGATACTGGGCATGGACGCTCTTTCTAGGACTTCAGTGTCTGGGACCTTGTCTTGCCATTTAATCTTCAGTAACTTCCTAAGGCAGACTGTGTGAAAGTAGTTTAATTTCCTAGCGTGTCGCTGATAAACAGTCCAGGTTTCACAAGCATATAGCAGTGTGGATAATACAACTGCTTTGTAGACTTTCAGCTTTGTTTGAAGGCTTATTCCATTTATGTCCCATACATTCTTGTACAGTCTGCCAAAGGTCGCACTGGCCTTGGAGATTCTTGCATTCACTTCGTCATCAATTGTGGCAGCTTGTGACACAGTGCTGCCAACGATGTACTATTTGTCCACAACACTTAGTCTTATGACCATTCACTTTGATATTCGGCACAGTGTGATTATTCCCTGGAGCTGGTTGGTACATAACTATGTAGAATAATAGAATAAACCAGAGGAGCATTGCAACGCTCTGTCAAAGAATATAGTTTATAAAGCATAGCAAATTAAAGCTTCCGTGGAAAGTTGGAGACCGGTAAGACATTGGGACACGGCAGATAAAGCCCCTATGAAGTACAGTCAAACCTCGGTTTTCGTCGATAATCCTCCCGAAAACAATCGACGAAACCCGAAACCGACGAAAACCGAGGCAATTATTTCCATATGAATCAATGTAAATCCAATTAATTCGTTCTAGATACTCCAAAATACATACCAAAAACACATTTTATAGAGAATACATATAGTGTTTAATACTATTTTTCGGCCCCAGACGTCCGAACTCGCACCTTCGCTGTGCCTAGTAACACAATGCATGCCAGTGCGCCTTTTGAATTTTTGAAACCATAATCTGCTGGCCTTTAAATCACTAAGTACACCAGCATTAGTCCCAGTCATTTTCTTAATGAGATCGGCATAGAACAGACTGACCTTTTCACATATGACTGCCCCCGAATCAGAAACGCCATCTAACTGTTTTTGATTTATCCAAATTAATAATAACTGTTCAACATCTTCAATTGTTTGCTTATTCTGTTTAGTTAGCACATTCACGTATTTCGCTATATTAGTCTTTTGTATTGCTTCCTTTTTCACCGCAATGAAACTTTTCGCGGACGGCGGCTTCCCGTACATGCGGCCGATTTCAGCAATCTTAATACTGCTCTCGTACTTTATTATTAGAAAGTGATGCTCACACAACGAAAAGCAACGCAAAACTGAACAGAAGAACGCGTGGCTCCCTTTGTTTTCGCAAAATTAGCAGCGAGGTCATGTGGGCACATCGACGAAATCCGAGACAATCGACGAAAACCGCGACAATTTTTTGACATACGAAAACTGAAGGCAACGAAAACAGAGGTTTGACTGTATTAGCAAAGAGATGGCGTGTTAGTATAAACACTGACTCTTGCAGAAACACGCTTTTTACCCTTTCCTCAAAACAAAGGGGAGGCGTCATCCAGATAAACAGAATGTTTCTAACAGAAGAAGAAGAACTCACATACCTTGGAGTAGCATTTGATGACAGGCTGACATAGAAAAAGCACATCAACAAAGCAACAATAACAACCAGAAGTAAGATAACTGAAAACTAAGTGCAACCACACGGAGAGCCAGCGGGAAAACAGTTAGCAACGGAGTATACGATCACACCTGAAATATGGCTCAACTGCATGGTGTTCAGTGTCAAATACCATATTAAATTAGTTGAGCAAGGTGCGCAATCAAGCACATAGAGTCACAGCGGGAAAGATGCGATCAATTCCTATAGTGGAGACTGAGAAGATAGAGAAAATATAAGCACTGAGAGAGCGCAGAGATATGTAAAAGCTAACACAAGAAAAAAGGTTTCCTAGTACGCCAGGCCACTCTATGAAGAACCTATTTGAAAACCTAGCTATGTGGCGATTGAAAAGAAGCAAATTTATCCACCAGGCTAAACGACTCTGCACACAAACCGCTTATCTGTCCATAGTAAGTATCACCCAGAACGAACTCCATGAAAGGAGAAACAGACTACCAGTAAAAATATACACAAAAGTGCAAGGAATATTCGACAAAGGGGAACATAAGTCTACAACGCCTTTGGTGCTATTGACAAATGCAGAATTAGTACGTGAGACACTGCGGTCTAGGAAATTGCCAGTACAACGGACTCTACTATCTGAACTAAGCAGCCGGCTTGGTCACCACATGGTGGATACCATCTCACTTTGGATTGTCTGGATACAAGAGAGCTGATCAAGTAGCTAAGGAAGGAGCAACAGAAGAACAACCTGACGTGCCTGTCACATACAACCAAAAGAAAACAATCATCAAGTCAATCATAAAACCGCCAACACCATCAGCCGATTACCATTTTATGGACAGAACAGAACAAATAATTATTCTGCTTCTCAGAACAAGACAATCGATTACGTAACCATGTATACAAAATTCAAGATTGGCAAATCAGCCATGTGCACTTGTGGATTGGCTACAGAGACAGCAGATCACATACTCCAAGACTGCCCTAACTATGACATATCGAGACAACCCCGGCCTAAAGAAACAAATGTGGAAAATAAACCCTATGGGCCTCTTCGTGAACTACACGAAGACTGCATTTTATGCGAGAGACAACATTGCAGATACATCATCATCATCACCATCATCATCATCATCATCATCATCATCATCATCATCATCATCATCATCATCATCATCATCATCACGAAGCAAGTTTTTTGCAGACAACCCACCGGACATTCCCTATTCGTCACCAGTTCCCCTGTACTAAGCATTGTCATGCTCAGGGTGCTTAATTGTCTGTGTCCACATCCTTGTTAGTTGAACTCTACTTCTACTGCCATGTCTTCATTACTATCCTTCCTAATCTACTGTGACGTTTAATGGGCAAAGTATGCCAGTTTCCGAAAACTGATGCTATTATAAGCCGGTTGTCTTTGGTGTTCAAATCTTGTAAAATATCAATATTTTCTGTTCTTGGTCCACATTATTCTAAGAATGTTTTGTATTATTAACATTCAAAAGTCTCGGTTTTCTTCTGCATGTTTTCAACATTTTACTTGTATTTATTTGTTGGTGATGTACAAAACATTGACAATTAGCGAAGAACATTGTATGATTTCTGGAAGAGACATGGGAAATAATGCAATATATATAAACTCCGAGCATTAATAGAAAGATCAATTGAGACACAGAAAGGCCAACATGTGTGCTTCATAGCTTACATCGAGGCATTTGATAAAATGACAGAAAGGCCAACATTTGTGCTTCATAATTTGCATCGAGGCATTTGATGAAATGAAACGTTACGAAATAATCAAAATGTTGGGGGTTATTACAGCTGAAGAGAAAGCTATAAACATATGAAAGAATATTTCTGGAAACAAGTAGCAGCTTTTAAAAGAGTAACTAATGGTGGTAATTCTAAACAAATCGAGCCAGGAGTAAGTCAATCATGTGTTTTGTCACTAGATCTTTTTGTCTTTTGTTGTCTTCTTACAGTCCATAGCTGGCTCTGTGGTGAAGGAGTTACGGACGCAATCAGTAATTCCGCATACCGCGTTAGAAACATAGCTGCGGGCGACTTGGCAGCAGACCGCCTTGTGCTGGTTTTTATAAAATGGTATGAGTGCCGGTCGTTCAGAAATGAATGGCAAACTATTGAATGTAAACTTGCCAAGAAATCACAAACAGATAAAACATGCCGGGATTGATTGCGACGTCGTGTACAAACTATGCAACTAACTTAACTATAGTCAATGCCCTGTGTTGTTGGTGATCATATCTGCCTACCGACGTCTGTTTCGTGTACTGCCAAAAACTTCTGATACTGATGCTCCCGAAGTCATGGTGTTAAACTGTCCAGCATCTCTTCACTCGGTATTCTCTTGTCTCTCTTCCCCTATAACTTTCCTGTTCCAACGACGCACTCCAGCTTTCCATTTCTCATAATATACCCAAAGAATGTTGATTGCCTACTTCTAATGCAATCAACCAGTTATCTCTGATAGTTATATTCTTTCAATATCTTCATTACTGCTTTTATCCTTCCACTGTGTTCTCATAATTCTGGTTTAAAACCATATCTCCGTAACTTTCACATAATTAGTCACCAGGCTGCCAAATGACCGTGATACATTAAGCCGGGAGTGCAGGGAGTGGCCAGCAGGGGCCACGGAAGTGGAAATCCAGCAACTAATTCAGGACAATTCTCACGAGGGTGATGTGATTATCTACACAGATGGTTCGGTGTCAAGAGGTGAGAAAAGTGGCTGGGGGTTCATAGCCAAAGCCAATGGTCGACGTTTGGGGCAGGAGAGCCTGGCATATGATACCACAACATCCAGCTTAAGAATGGAGGTGGAGGCGGTCACTGCGGCTCTCCGCTGGATGGAGAATACGGCACACACACACACACACACACACACACACACACACACACACACACACACACACATCGTGATTGTAACTGACTCAGAAAGCATGTTGACGAGGGTGAGGACGGGCAGGCTTCGTGCGGAGTGGCTTGCTTCGCTTCGGAGGTCACGGGTGACAAGCATCGCCTGGATCTTTTCTCCGGGGCATGCCGGTGTGCTGGGAAATGAACAGGCGGACAGATTGGCTGGCTCTGCAGAACTTGATGGAGTATTGATACATGACAAGGCAGACGTGGTTGCGGCCTTGTGGGAGCACGTGCACACCTCGGAGGAGCAAATGGATTACCATGGTCTGGCAAGAATGAGACAGCGAGGAGTGTCGAGGGGATCTGGCCGACGCTCAACGCTCAGAGGAAAGGCGAGATGGACATATAATCAGATTGCTACTGGTACTATTAGTGTTGGAACTCTTCGCTGGCTGCTGGGGATGGGGACGGAGCGCTTATGGGAATGCCCCGAATGCTGTGATGTCGATTCCTAAATCAATAAATCAATCATATGACCGTGATTCGTTTCCATACACCAGGATTGGACTGAAAATGCAACTCTTTTCCCTCTTGAATTTACAAAGATTTATTGCAAAGAATTTTCTGCATCTTGTGGATTACTGCTTTTGCTTGGACCATTCTGCATTATTTAACTTATTTTATACATCTGGACAATAAACAGTCAAGCTGAAAAACAGCTGATGGCTGTGGAAATGTGGTTTCTGAGGAAAATGCAAAGAATACCATGGACAGACAGGAAAACCAATGAACAAGTCCTTCAAGAAATAAATGAAGATCGTAAACTGATTAGAGACATTAGACGTAGACAGTCACAATTTTTTGGGCATGTTATGAGAAGAAATGACTTGGAGATCTTGGTGACGCTTGGTAAGATCGAAGGGAAGAGACCAAGGGGAATACCGAGAAGTAAATACCTGGATGGCTTGGCCACGTGGCATGGTCGAGACAGGAACACATAGCTGATCCACGACTCTGATGATCGAGTGAGATGGCAGAACATGACCATGATTATCGGCATGGCACATGATGGATGGAGGGATCCATCTTCCATCTACTGTTGTTAAAGTACCCAAATACTGAAATACATTTACTTGTTCCAAACTGATCCAATTAACTTTGATGTTGCATGTATGAAGACATTTTTACCTGTCTAATTGACATTTCTTCTGTTGTCTTTTATTCAAAGTCCTTTGTTTTGACGTTCAATTGCAATTATATCTATCATCTTTTGTAACAGCGAGCGCGTTAGCGAAGTTGAAAAGAAACAATAACAGGACGATGATTCTACTCATGGACTCGTCGCCTGCTAACTGAGGAAAAGATTGGCCACCTATTCCTCCATGCATTCAGGCCTATAAATGTGTTTGCCGATCACATAACATGCCCATAATATTAAACTGCTGGTGGACAATTTTTAATGATTATTATTTCGTTTACGGCGATCAAAACCACGTCATTAGCATAACGTTGACAGTCTTGCTTGCTTGCTTGTGTTCGTTGGCTTGAGCTCCAAAGCGAAGTCCTGTATGTCGGATGAAGGCATCCTGTTGTCCAACATCAGTGTGATGTCATACAGGACCTGAGGTTTGCGTGAGTATCCGTTGTCCCATGTCTGGCTTATTGGTGTGCTGACTGGTGGTTCCTCGCCGTACAGGCAGTCACTCTCCGACTTCGGAGGAATCGGCGATCCTACTGACTTTAGCCAGGACCCCGAAGGGATCTGTTGCCCAGGACTCTCGACGAGGACGCGTCAATAGGTCTTGGCCAGTATATAACCCGGCCCTGGTGCCTTGGAAACACCTCTGCGTCCCACGTTGACAGTCTGACATCATGGCAAGAGGTGCATCAGTGTCACAAATGAATAGCGGTTCGCGGGACAAAAAGAAGGCTGTGGACAAACATGAACACTAACGCCATGCCGCGTGTACTCGTACAATTAGATGAAGAAATCCATTAATTCAATTTGCGTCATGGAAAAAATGGTACATTCTTTTATAACAGTCAGAACGAGGCTATTTAAAGAGAAAATCTGACCAAACCATTATGGCCGTCAAACATATTTTAGTGATCTTATACATTATTCAAGTCAGCCATGGTGAGTCTAAAAGCTGTCTAAAAGTGGGGATACTAAATGTATTACCAATGAACAATATTTAAAGATAGACGATAGTTTTTGCTAATGCAGAGGCAAAACACTGAAACCAGAGGGAATTAATCGTTTTTTGTAGTTGCAAAGTATAATTATTAATTAATTGTCCCTTTCTGCCTTCCTAATTGACTGTTTCTTTATGCCTTATGCACACAGTTCTTACAGCTTCCTGTGAGCTTGCGTCTCTTTTATGATAGTCATATAGGCTGAAAAATAAGTTATATATTTGAACTTAGTGATTCTGTAGGATTAGTAATATACCTGTTATTGTTCTCCTGCTTCTAGCTCTCTTCTAAGTTGTTCATTTGGTTTCAGAAATAAACTTCGCTGTAACATTTATGACCTTGATACCACGATACATGTTCTCTGTAACGCTAGCTACTCAAGGTCACAGTTGTAATCTTAGAGTTTCGTTTAGTTTGCAGATTTATAAAATATGTTCTTCTGTCATCTCAGACTCTTTGGTTTGACATATTCATCATCATCATGTGCAATGCCGATAATCGTGGGCGGTCATGTTTCTCCACCTCACACGATCACCAGTCTTGTATCAAGTCTGTGCTCTTGAACGATTATACCATCCGGGTATTTATTTTCTGCCCTCTCATTGCTCTATTCCCATTGTTATTGTTGTTGTTATTTTTTACATCATAGTTGGCAGAGCGGATATTCCTTATTTTGAATTGGTTATATCGATATCTTACATGTTTAAAAATAACCACATTTTATTCAAAGTATAACACCTGTTACTTTCATACCACATATTGCTAACTGTCAATTAGAATAAGCTGAGGATGTTCTTTGTTTCAACTTTATGTACTTTGGATTTGATTTATAAACATTGATGCAATGATTTTTCTTTAACCATATTTGTTAACCAGAGAGACGAATGGAGACGGATTGTATTTGCAGCAAAGAACCTCAATGGCTCGGAAAGCTGAAGAAGAAGAAGAAGATATTTGTTTAGTAAAATATTCGCCTATGTGTGTTTTCCCCATTTCGAGCTTTCTAGTAAAATTTTGTGTCCATTTGGACTCCAGTAGTAGCTCTGCAGGACTCAAGCCTCTTTTTCAACAAAGTGTTAGTGACGTGTTGTATACAAACAGTACTTGACAGTACTGTCGGATGTATGGTTGATGGTTCAACCCCAAAGAGAGAAATGATGCTAAGTTCCTCTTTCCTAGTGTGATCCTGCCCGTTTAATTATGTTAACCTTTAATAGCTCAGTTGCTTGAGTCCATGAATAGAGTCTCAGAAAACCAAGGAATACCTCTAGGAAAACATTTATAAGTTTTCTCCCTTAATACCCAAAATCTCCTTTTGGTGATTCCTTACCTCTCCTCTCTCAGTTAACCTAATTTTATCTAGGGCTGTTTTGATTAAACTAATTGATTATGACAAGTAAAAACTCACGAGAGGATATGATCTCCTTTTTCCATCATTTATTAACTATACAGTTAGTATTGAACAGTAATGGTTTTTTGTGTGTAAACAATCAATTCAAATACATACATGAAAACAACAGAAGTTCATTTAAATTAAGATCTTTACACTTAATTATATTTTCAGCAGTGACTCCCCTCCTCACATAGGATTAAAACTACAGGTAATTTCGCAGGTAATTTTCCTGCAGATCATCTGTGGAAGTAAATCTGAAAAAGAAAAATTGGTCTGCCCTCCCTTGTCTTGACTTGTGGGTTATGGATTCCTGCTCCAAGCAGTCACTGTGATATATTAAGCTTCAGTGTGTTGATCTTCCCCGGTTTGTAGAATATTTTAGTTAGCTCTAGATGTTTCCATCTTTTCCAGGTAAATTATGTTAAATAAATTTTACCTCTCCTATAAGGAAAATGGAGCTTTTGCAGGTGGATAGGTTTCTGCCCCACTCTCTCACATAGCATTTAGCAAAGTTGCTTCTCTCACCAAAGTCAGGTCTGGATCTATATAGTTATAGACACAACCTGAAATTTCAGCATCAATCATAAATCTAATTATATCAATATGAACATCAGAAATGAAATGCTGTAAACTCCTAAGAACACAACAAGGGAAATCAATAAAATGAATCTTGTTCCTTGAGGAAAATAAACATAGGAGAAAGATAGTCTTGGTGCTCTCAATTAGTTATCACCAACATAATTGATTGCTCTCCATCCAATCCTCCATTATAAGGTGTTCAAGGATTAGACTAGCAGATGTGCAGTTTCATCTTCACCTATGCATGTCATCACGGTCTCCAGGTTGAGTACTACCTTGGTTTATTTGGAATTTGACAACTATGTTCTCCATCCTCTTCTGTACCTAGTTATTTTCTCTACATCTTATTCCATTAAAGAAAAAGGGTCTCACACATTCAGGGGTTTTAAAATCATTCCCCATTGCAATGAGTAGTTGCTTATAAACAACATAAGTACATCATGGTCTCAATTCTTTCATACCATTCAGGTGAATTATTTTATAATAAAAAGTTTAAAGGCGAGTATATTCCCTCCTATTTACCGTGTCTGTAATATGCTTGTACTTCATTTATCAGCATCATCATCATTCTTATTATCATCATCATCATTCTCATTATCATCATCATCATTGTTATTACAATAATCATCATCATTCTCATCATTATCATTATATCATTATCATCATCATCCTTATCATTACAATCATCAGGACACTAGCCCATATGTTGTAACATAAGTGATCTATTATACAAAGTGGGGTCTTGCTTAAGACCAAAACCATATGCTTGTAGTATGCGTGATATGTAATATGGGTTGTGTCATGCTTAGTGCACCAAACCAGATGATTAAACCACTGCAGAAAATCCTCCATCAGAAACGTCAAGCATTCTTTGTCCACATTGTCAAAGAACATTTTGAGCCAAGATAAGCCTTATCAGCCATCTTAGAACTCCCGACTCCATACTTTCAACCCCACTTGATGAAATGAATGGTCATCATCATTCATGATGGACAAACAACAACAACAAACCAGATGATGGTACCATGAGTGATATTTAATACAAAGTGGTGTCATGTGTCAGAGTGCACTAAATTATTAAGCAGTGTATGGGCTATGCCAAACATATTCTCCGCTGATAGACAGGACATTACGCATCAAAGTTGCCTTCTATCATGAGATTGATTGCCAGCTTATACACATTCTCAGCATGTTACTTCATCTCACTCATTCTTCTCATTCAACAGACATAATATTCATATGTGCATTGATGATCATTTCACTCATTCATCAGAAATCATGCTCATAATTGCATGTAAGATAAGTAATTATACTTATGTGATTTCCCAATGATAACTTTAAATATTAACACCATTGACATTACAATGCAATCTCAATCCTTCCCATAACCATTCATCAGACACAATCATATCTGTATGGATGACAATTAGTCACACTGATGTGGTTCACAAATGATACATTCCCATCTGTGTGATTAACAATAATGAAATCACACATGCCTCTCCACAGGCATGCTCTCATCAATGATATAGACTTATGTGATCATTAGGCATACGTATGAGATTCACAAAGGATTTATTCCTCCTGTTTAGCAATAATAAAATTACACATGGATCCCATGTTCTCATAAAAAATATATATTTATGTGATATACCCAATCCACATTCATTCATAATGAATCATAACCACACTTGCATGGCTGTTGGTTAGGTATTATTATGTGTCTCACAAATGATAAATCCACATGTTAACAACAATGAAAATACATTTGACTCACCACATGGGTGCTTTCGCCCACCACACAAAATTATGATACATATATAAATCTATTTACATCTCATATGCTCATGTACTTTTCTGTTACACATTACACTAATTTCTCTTACCAGTGTTGGCGCATGTAAAATTGTTTATTTTTTACTGAACTAAGTATTCTTAGCTTCCTAAATCTTAAGTTAATCACTTCTAAATCACTGTTGATTTAGTTTAACTTCTTAAGAAATAAATTGTACAACCTAGGTCTAATGCTTACACATTAAATAAGTTGTTTGACTGGAAGAAACAGAAACTCACTGTGGTTTATCCTAATGTACAGTTTATCCATGACTATGGGAACTGAATATAATATTTAGTTTCTACTAAATCAATTTCTTAAGGACTAACCACATGGTTACCACATCCACTTACCAATTTCGTCTTGGGAAAAGATCACTTACTAACGTAATATAAAATATAGTGTTCTTATCTTCAACAAATTTGAGTGTCTTCTTCACACTTTACGTCAGCAGATTTCGGACTCCTGACTTTATTTTGTGTATCAAGTTCGCTGGCTGTTTATAGGCCGGTACTTCTCTCTTCCTCTATTCGATGTGCTAATCTTAAGATGGATGGCTTAGTGAAGAATACCCTGCCGCCAGTGGGTCGTCTTCTGGTTTTAACGCTTGTTAGTGAAGGTTCTAGGTTTATGTATACACTGATTGTTTGTTGGCTTCCACGCCATCTTAAAGCCTCGTGTTTTGGTTTGGGTTATGACGTCACGTCCAATCACGTTGATCGTTGTAAACGATCTTCGGGATATTCCGTTCGATTTCGAAATCCGTGCGATTCCCACTTTGGTGATTGTTGGCGATTGTTGTAAACTGGGGGGGGGGGGGTGCGGGGAATATTCACAGCGACGTTGACGGCTTGCGAAAAATTATACCACAAGTACCTATGATATCACATGGTGCTTCTCTTAACTCTTAACGGTCAGGGTACTAGTATTTACCGACAACAACTCCTACTATTCATGATGGAATAACCCTACTGAATCTTTTTGTTTAATTTTCCCGCAGTTACATATTTTAAATATCCCTTTTACTTATCATCTTCATCTGCCTATCTTTTGCAGAGCTGCTTCCCATAACATCCTTTCGTCAAGTTTCGTCCAAAAATAGTCGGAAGTCCTGATTTTGTTGCTGTCATTGGCAAATATGCTATCACATCTGGAATTCACCCATTGTAATCTTCCTCGTCTCAGCACCCTGGTGCACTTCCCTCCATAAATTTTCTTTTCTAGACTTTCATGTTGTTAATATATATACAATGTTTCATTTCCCCCATTTTTATTTGTCTTTTTGACTATTTAGTTCTTCTTGGATATATCTGTTTGTTCCCCTTTCATTCAAATAAATTTTCAACTCTTCTGTAACATTTATATTCAAAGATGGATAAGTGATTTTCAGTTGATTTGTTAGATATCCAAGTTTCACACCCATAGGTTGCTACAGGAAATATGCATGTTCTTAATATTCTGACTTTTGTTGTTTTATCTCTGTCAGTATATTCAAGTTTTAATTGTTTTAGCTTTGCAGAGCAATGTTTACGTTTTATTTTTACCAGTCTATACATGTTTTAATTAATTGTTGTTCTTTTTATTTCTGTCATTAATTAGCAGATAACCTAGAAATTCAAAACTACTCGCTTTTTGCAATTTATCTACAGTGATAAATATATATGTTGACATATTTGTTTGATCATTTACTATTATGTTGTTTTTGTTTCATTTGGGTATAACTTTTGTTTCACTTTGTTAAAAAGCTGCCTTAATTAGTTTCTCAATTCCTGTTTGTCTTGTTAATAATAATACAGTGTCGTAGGATATGGGAACGCCCGTATTTCTATTTTCCGATTACAAAGGGATAGTATTGTTCATTGTCAGTATTTTCTCTAGAATTTTTCATGATATTTTAAATATGCAAATTAAACAGATAAGGGGACAAAATGCAAACATGTTATACTTACGGTTCTATTGCATACAAATCTGTTGTATCGTCACATATTCTCACTGCTGTCATTTGTTCCCTGTATAGTGTTTCCCTCATTATTACCACTTACACTATCATTATTGTTTTGAAATTCATGGAAATACTAAATTCTTAATCTTTAACAGTAAACTAATATTCAGAAAGAATACTATTGCAACAGTCATTCACGTTTTTCAGCAGGTAATTAACGTGTCCATTTAATTAGTCTGAATGTATTAATTTACATATTTGATACGCCCCTGCCACACGTTATGAATATTGGCTCTAAATGTGAGAGAAAAACCAAACTGCGATCTACTTCTGATCCATAATGCTTTAAATTTAAAATAACCACCTATGACAAAAATAGTTAAAAGTACTAGTCGTGGAAAAAGAAAAAAAATAGACAGGAAGGCAACCTGTCACCTAATCTCATAAATCTGTAAACAATCTTAAATCTCTAACACTTTGCATCATCGTATCCTATTAAGTTACCGAGGGCACTTGTAGTGAGGAAACATTTTTATTGGCCAGTATTTGATTTTGTTTTAACAGGCTACACACATATCTGCACACTCTCAGACGTGACACCCAATGACCCACAGACATACCCCCCTACTTACATAGAGATACATACTGGGCGTTTCAAGGAGAATATTGCCATTTTGAAGCTGCAGCGTTGCTTGGTGATTGAAAATTTAAAAAAATAAAGCGCTTGGCTTGCACCAAACAACAGATAAACTGTCCAGGATAGGACAGTTACCTGATTTGTAAAATGGGTTTTATTTCAACCGCCAGACGGCGCAAGTAATGAAAATGGCGACATCATAGCAGAAGTAGTATTGTTTATGACTGTCGCGCCGCCATTTTCATTACTTGTGGAGTCTAGGGTGAGGGGTAACAGAGAAAAGGAACCTTTCAGACGCATTGGGGAGTATTCGGTATTTGATGCTAGCCCCGTGTTTTTTGTAGAGAAATGGGCACTCGATGGGTGATGCGGTCAGCATCACTTCAGTCGCCTGTACTTCCCATGACATTTTCATTTTAGGGCGAGTCCATCCAGATCCAATGTTTAAAACAAGCCTCTTGATGGGGATTGGAATGTGTAACTACATGGTCGGTAGGCAAGCGTGTTAGCATTGCGCTACCGGACACAGACATGAATACACACACACACAAACAACAACAGAGAGAAAGAGAGAGAGAGAGAGAGAGAGAGAGAGAGAGAGAGAGAGAGAGAGAGAGAGAGAGAATACAAGATCGCAATTCGGTTCTTTTTCGGTGACAACTATACCGTAAAATAACAGACAAATCGAGTATGTTGTATTTTGAATTGAAATGTTACAAAACAGTTCTTACAATATAGTGGACCAAGAAGAGGAAAATACTAATATTCTACAATATTTGAACATGAAAGAAAACTGGCTCGTAGACAGCATAATGTCTTGAAAACTGAAATACTGTGGCCATATCAAAGGTCACAGTGGCTGGGACAGAACGGTGATAGAAGACGTGGTTCATGGAAGAAGAAGCATGGGTCGGTCAGCATGAAGATGGACACAGGACATTACAGACACTTTGAGCAGGATGGTGCATGCCACATGCAGAGAGGACAAGAGACCTTTCGGCGGGCCGTGATGAGAGTGACGTTATGCAAATGAGCTGCTACATGATGATAATGGTGTCTTTTAGAACCATTACCAGAATGTCGAAATTAGGATTAGTTATATGAGGGAGTACAATTAGCAGACAAGTGAGGAATTATGCGGAAGCTGTGGGTATGTGGTTTTATAGAAGAATGGTGAGAACGCAGTGGACGGATAGAAAGACTAATGAAAATATATTGGAAGAGGTTGTTAACTCGAGAAGAGAACTGATTGCATGCAGTAGAAGCAAACAGTCAATATTCTTTAGCAATGTCATGAGAAGGAGAATCCTGGTTTATGTCATCACAATGGGAAAGCTGGAGGGGAGGAGAAGCAGAGAGAGAGAGAGAGAGAGAGAGAGAGAGAGAGAGAGAGAGAGAGAGAGAGAGAGAGAGACAAAGAGAGAGAGACAGAGAGAGAGAAAGATAGAGAGAGACAGAGAGAGACAGAGAGATAGTAAGAGAGAGAGACAGAGAGATAGAAAGAGAGAGAGACAGAGAGATAGAAAGAGAGACAGACAGAGAGAGAGACAGACAGAGAGAGAGACAGACAGAGAGAGACAGACAGAGAGAGACAGACAGAGAGATGGAAAGAGAGAGAGACAGAGAGATAGAAAGAGAGAGAGAGTGACAGAGAGATAGAAAGAGAGAGAGAGAAAGAGAGAGAGTGACAGAGAGATAGAGAGAGAGTGACAGAGAGATAGAAAGAGAGAGAGAGAGAAAGAGAGAGAGAGAGAGAGAGAGAGAGAGTAAGAACTGATTGGAAGCACAGTATACAGAACACGTTGCAGAGATATGATCACCAACGCTACACGACATGGACAACAAGACGAAGATTATGAGTGGCTAAAGTCTTGATACTGTCTGGTATAAAAGAATGGAGAGGTGACAACTGTAAACCTGGTACTCGAGACTCAGAGTGGCTGAGATGACCAGTGCTAGTGGACACACAATCAATGGCACAGATACGTGTGTTGTGAAAAATCATCTTTTAACCCTTCGGTAGCAGACAATTGTGACTTTAATTTTTCTACATCAATCTTCTGAGACTTTAACTCGCTCTACACTAAACAGCCGTCAATGTAACTGGTTCTAAGCCAAATAGCTGTCACTTTAAATTATTCCACTTTTGCATCTAACTGCGTTATAACAACAACGCTATGGGACATAAAAGGTTTAAAGCAACAAATGGTATAAAGCGGATTCACCTTTGCGGAAAGATGGGGTTAAGAAATTCATATAATAGGAGAATTCACCTTTAAATTATGGCGAATCGCATGGTACAGACAAGTTAATATTCACATTCTTTTTATTTCTAAGCTAACGTAGGTTGCGAAAGCCTCTCACCGCGCGCACAGCAGTCAGATTCAAATCTACACTAACCTTGGATTATCCTGCTTTAGTTTTCAGCAAATGTGCGACCCAGGGTTACAGTGTAAAGTACACTTGCAGAGCGCATCGGGTGTCGTATGTCAGAACGCTCAGTTAGCTGACGTCGTGTCATACAGTTTCTCTCAAGAAGACGTGACGATATTACATTACTTATCTTCTTCTTCTTCTTCTTCAGCGTTCCGAGCCATTGAGGTTCTTTGCTGCAAATACAATCCGTCTCCATTCGTCTCTCTGGTGGACCTTCTCTTGCCAGTCGTTGATTCCAAGTGCTTGTAGGTCTGTACATGTATTATCTCTCCACCGTCTTCTTGGTCTACCTCGGGGTCTACGGGGTTTACTTATAGCTGAATTAAAAATCAAGTTTGTATTTCTTAAGTAAGCTGCAGTAGCATAGCTGGTAGTACACAGCCATACCACCATTGTGGCACTGGTACAGCTCCTCGCTGTATTGGAAGTATTAGATTCCGACCATGTACAGTTGTGGAATCGATCTTGACTGAGAAAGCGCTTATCAGAGATTTATGTGGTGGAAGGGGGGGGGGGAAGAGAAAGACGGCCACGATGAACACTTACCAACCCACCTGATAATAATCTCAAATAGTATAGGCAAATGGCTACAGACTCACAGCCCTGTGGCAGTATTTTGCTCTCGGCTTTCATTATCTCTTACTTATTCTAGTTTTGAATTCAAATAGCATATTTCTCTGAACTCCTACACCTGGTTTGGGTTTGGTTTAGGATTGTTCCCTCCGAGCTTCAAGTTACTATGACAGATTAAATGTTCATATATTTCCATGGTTTTCAAAACTATATTGACATTATTAGTAGTAATACAGGGGATATGTAAAGCAGGTTTTGTGAATGCTGGTCTTTCGCGCTTTAAGGTGTATTGGGCATATAGTTCTACACCCATACTTTTATAGAGCAACCGTAACGCCAGCGGTAATGTGGTTCATATCACACCGGAAGCCTTCATTTTCCCAAAACATTTCCTGGTACCAGTTTTATAACTCTCGTGCTTAAACCTCACATGCTCCGGCAGGGGGGTAGTGGGTTCATTCCACACACCGGTCAGTTGGACTTTAAGGTGGACCTCTCGTTCAGAAAGCAATAACAAACTACTACATTGTCTAGAAAGTCAACCTGGCGTTGATCGGCTACGTTCAGTAAATGGCATTCAACATCGGCTGCTTAGATCTGGAAACCCAGATCGATTTTCAAAACCCATGACTACCTAGCCGACAGGAAAGTGTTCAGCCACTGTGCTCTCGTGGCTCGTACCCGTTGTCGTTACTGCAAATGGCGATTTTTCTAACCTGAACATTACACAGTATATGACAGCCTCAACTTTGTCTGCCCCGTGTGTCGTCTACCAGTTGCCCAAGCCTTCCTGGAATTTTTAGATCCTGTGAAGAATGAAGTCAGAAAGACCGGGTTGCTTCTTGCAGGCCACAAATACTTTGATGTGGACAAGCGAAAAGGAAACGACGTGATGTGGAAGTTTGAGGAACGAGTAAGTAACTTTTCATTACAGGCTGATAATGCCAGTTGTTAGCACTAATTCTATACGGGTATCAAGATAGGTTAGAATTGCAACGTTATGCTTGTCAAGAACTATTTACGTAAACGATATATAAACACGAGCTTGATGCTAAAAGGTCCAGGCGGGTTCTGTACGTAAACAGTGGATTGAATCGCTGCGGAATTCTGTTGTAGGTAGAGTCAAGTTTCATCTTCATTCCGAGACATGCGAGAGTTGAGGGAACTGAACGAGCTGATTGATAAACTTGTCATCCTTGCATTTCCTGTAGAGGCCAGCTAATGGATCTTGCCGATGATATTAACACCATTAGAGAGATGCCGAGAGCGGAGAACTTTGAATCCAATGAATCCATTTCGTTGTCCAGAATGAGAGATATGGAAGTTAGAATTGGCACGGCCAGACGCGAGAGGCACATCAGGAGAATGAGGGGCCTCATCAACCAACACAGAACTGGAACTATTATACACATCTAACATCAGATAGAACGCATAACCTCACGCCCGCTGCAAAAAGAGACTATCTATTGGAGTGCTGTTAAGGACAATGGAGTTGAGTTGAGTTGAGTTAAGAACCGAAATCACAGCACTCGGGACATTCCCACACGTGCTCAGTCCTCTGATGCACTTGTCAACGAAGAGTTCCAATGTTAATGGTACCAGAAGCAATCTGATTATATGTCCCTGTGACCTTTCCTCGGAGTTTTGAGTGTCGGCCAGGTCCCGTAATCACTCCCTGCAGTGCCATTCTCTCCACGCCGTGATGTCTGTTCTTCTGCACCATACACTATGCCAAAGGGCCCCGATTACATCTGCCTTATCATGCACCATAACCGATCAAGGGGTGCAGACCCAACCAATCTGTCCACCTACTCGTTTTCCACCACACCAGCATGTCCTGGGGGAAAAAGGGGGGGGGGGAGGATTAACTGATGCTGTCTATGATTGTTGAATTGTTGAATAGAAGCCTGCTACTCTGTCTGAAGCACGCCTGTCTTCACATTTCTCATCGTACTTTGTGAGTACAGTGGAATTAGTTGTGAGTAACAACTCACATTTACTATTTACTATTTACTGTCACCAGGTTTACTTCAAGCACTTTCCACTGCCTCGGTTACGGAGATTACATCCACAAGTTTCTAGAATGTGCGAGAAGGATATATATTCTTGCATACGCTATCTGGCATACATCAATGTGGATGAGTTTAAAACAGATCTAGAGAAGTTCCAATTTAGAGTAAGTTTTTTAAGAATCTATTTAAAAAAAAATTTACATCATGTATTTTCCTTCATCCGTCACCAGCAGTAATCTAATTAAGAGACGTTTTGATTTCCGTCACATATTAGCACAGGAATTAAATATATAACTCATTTAAGTCCACTTTTGGTGTGGTAAAATAAATCGCAATTAGGAATCAAAATGCATTATACACATGCATATTGTTGTGGCTGCTGCTACAGTTGTTGTTGCTTTTGCTGCTGCTGCTACAGTTGTTGTTGCTTTTGCTACTGCTGCTACAGTTGTTGTTGCTTTTGCTACTGCTGCTACAGTTGTTGTTGGTTTTGCTACTGCTGCTACAATTGTTGTTGCTTTTGCTACTGGTGCTACAGTTGTTGTTGCTTTTGTTACTGCTGCTACAGTTGTTGTTGCTTTTGCGACTGCTGCTACAGTTGTTGTTGCTTTTGCAATTGCTGCTACAGTTGTTGTTGGTTTTGCTGCTGCTGCTACAGTTGTTGTTGCTTTTGCTGCTGCTGCTACAGTTGTTGTTGCTTTTGCTGCTGCTGCTACAGTTGTTGTTGCTTTTGCTACTGCTGCTGCTACAGCTGTTGCTGATGTTGTAGAGTTTCATCGATTTAGGTTGTTCACTTTTGTACAATTTAAAGAACTGAGGATTGGTAATGGCGTGGTTGCATCTCGTTGTCATGGCAGTATAGATGCGTTGTAGTCATGAACATGTCAGATCTTGGATATGACTGAGCTACCATATGACAGTAGGCGGCACTACCTGCTTTCTAGTAACTCCACATGTTGGACGGTGCACACCAAACCCTCACACCCCACATTGTGTCAACGAGTTTGGGGGGAGGAAGACAGTTGGTATGGTACAAGCTTTATCCTGGTGTTAGGAAATGCAACCTAAATACTAAATGTCATGGCAGGGCAGACAAGGCCGTAAGCCTTTGTCGGCAACCTGTCTAGGACAGGTAGAACATTACTTTGCTGATTCGGCAGCTTCTGCAGCTTGTCTTCTTCCAGATGCAATGGTGTTACCTTTCCTCTGGAGTAAACTAGGCAAGCCGAGAGAGGGATCATGCTGCATGGGCAACACATGGTCTCTTTACTTCAGCCAAGTCTATGTGTTATGGAGAGGTCATTCGCTACAGACATGCGTTGTAATGATTATGCCTTTTTTGAAGCACAGTATTGCACACTATCATCTGGCAAGGCGGCAAGGTGCCATTACAGCAAGATCAGTGAGCAGTTTAATATTATATGTGGTCATATTTGATTTTTGTGGGGGGGGGGGGGGGTGTTTAGAATGAAGTTAGTGATATTGTTACATTTTAAACTACCATGATAATATAGTGCAATAACCAGAGCTGGGCTGAGACTTAGTCTACAGTTTATTGGGACATCCGGTCCCCAGAATAGCGGATAGGCATTTAGAACGTTAAGGCCTCTGGAGTGTTTACGCTTGTGGCTACAGTTTGCATTTACATTTTACTCATGTTGTACTGGTAGTGCATGGTTCCGTCGTCCTGCTACTGAGTGAGTGCTTGGCGCGACACTACGAGCTGTGAATTTCGCGTTGAATGCTTTTACATCTGTCCGTGGTGGTTTGTAGCGTAAACTGCATGTTCGGAACTATGGCGGCCGACTGTTGCTGAGTTGACTAGTTTGCCTTGTCGGTTCACGAGTGCATTTTTCAGGAGACTCATGAGAGTTGTTGCTTGAGCTATGGAGTTTGTGCTTTGTGCTGCGCTGTCGGTGGGTCGCCCTGCGGAAAGAGACCGAGCCATATGGGATAAAACCCAGGTCAATAAAGTCTTTCTAGTGACTGCCGATTCCATTCCATCGACGATGAACTGTGTTCTTCAAGGACGTTTGTGTTGGCATTCTGGCGGCGGCATTATGCACATTGTACCTGTGCGGGCTGTTGGCTTGCCGAGACTCTATTCCATTGTTCACACAGGGCTGTGAGGAGCACAATGGGGACAACCCGTTACGTGAAGTTGGAATCGCGACTAACTAATAAACTAACTGACTGACTGACTGACTGACGGATTGACGGACTGACGGACAGACGGAGGGACTGACTGACTGACTGACTGACTAACTAACTAACTAACTAACTAACCAACTAACTAACTAACTAACTAACTAACTAACTAAATAACTAACTAACTAACTAACTAACTAACTAACTAACTAACTAACTAACTAATTAACTAACTAACTATTTTCTTGATATTAAAGTGAATCCTTTCTTTGCAATCTTCTTTGTAAAATATAGTGCTTCTAATATAGTGCTTCATATATAGTGCTTCATGGTGTTTCTTTGCAAAACATAGAGCAATCTACTTTTTGTGTCTTCGTTAAAGTCAGTATTGGAAAACATTGCCTTATATATTTATTCTCTTTCGACATCCACTAAGTTACAGTAAATATCTGGTTTATCACCACACTCAACTTGCAACGACAAACAACACCTACCTAACATATTAACACACCTCTTAACTTCCACTTAATATGCAATAATTATATGTTTTGCCACATATCCCAAAATGTCACAACAAAGTTTGGATAAGACAGTCATTCTTGTCTGACAACCACTCAACATCTGGCACCGTGTATCGTTTTGTCACTTACCTCAACATGCAGAGACAAACACAGCTTGACTAACGTGACATGTATTGTTTTGCCACTAACCTCATCATGCACAGACAGACAAAGCTTGACTAACGTAATATGTATCATGTTGCCACTAACCTGAACATACACAGACAAACACAACTTGACTAACGTGACATGTATTGTTTTGCCACTAACCTCATCATGTACAGACAGACAAAGCTTGACTAACGTAATATGTATCATGTTGCCACTAACCTGAACATACACAGACAAACACAGCTTGACTAACGTGATATTTTCAACACCCAGACAACAGCCGCTTACTACATGTGCTGGTACACCATGAAACGCGACGAGGCTTTGAAGAACTTCATGGAGGGACAGAACTGTCTCGAAGGCATCAACACAATAAAAGACGCACAGTTGGCCGACTATAAAGTAACAGATTACAGAACTGACTCACACAACGGCGACCCATTTCTCTGTGCTACAATTCTATTTTGTCCTGGTGCGTGATCAGATTTAAATTATACATTAACCTATATTCATTTACGTCATTGTAGTTTTAGTCGATATTTCATTATTCGCAGATTTTAAAAACACTTCTAATTTAACACGTTTTTGCGTTTTATGAGTATTCCATGGTATTTCACATTATACTGGTGTGTGATCGCTGGTGTGTAATCGCTTTTATAATTTACCAGCGGTGGAGTGAGTCAAATCAACGTGACAGACTGATTTATAACTGCAATGTTTAGTACTCTGGCCACATACAAATAGATAATATGACCATTAAAAGAACGGAAACATGCAAATACCTGGGTACAATCTTCAACTGCTCCAACATCATAAGGGAAGAAATACAATCTATAATCAATTCTGGAAATAAGATATACTATGCACTACAACATCTACTAAAATCAAAGGCCTATCTCGTAACACCAAGATCACAATATACAAAACACTGATCAGACCAGTTGTGCTGTATGGATCTGAAACCTGGAGTACAACGAAAGGAGACGAAGCCTTGCTACAAACCTTTGAGAACAAGGTTTTAAGACGCATCTTTGGACCCATTAGGGATACACAAAGTGGAGAGTGGAAAAGAAGAAGTAACAAAGACATTTATGATCTATTGAAGTCCCCGCTAATCACTGGTATCATGAAGGCTAATAGACTACAATGGCTGGGGCATATAGAAAGAATGGAAGATAATAGGGAAACAAAACTCGCTTACACTCAGGAAATAAATGACCGTAGACCCCGAGGTAGACCAAGAAGACGGTGGAGAGATAATATATATACAGACCTACAAGTACTTGGAATCAACGACTGGCAAGAGAAGGTCAAATAGAGAGACGAATGGAGACGGATTATATCTGCAGAAAAGAACCTCAATGGCTCGGAACGCTGAAAAAGAAGAAGAAGAAGAATGTTTAGTACAGTAGTTACTCTCCCTCCCCCACCCCCATTGTGTCTCTAATTTTACGTAATAAAGGGGCTTGTGTGTTCCAACTACGTCGTGAGCTATGTCGACGGTAGAATAACTTAAGGTAGTGCCTCCCATCTTGGATAAGTAAAGATATATGGATCAGACGAAGCGACACCCGGGAAGATAACCGGCCAACAAACGCATGAAGAAGTCGGATGTGTCGATCCGAAGATGCGAATATCGCAGCTCTGCTGTATACAGGTACAATGCAATTACGCCTAAAACAACATTCCGGGCGAACGCAGAAGAAAACGAAGTGAGACACAAACGTGCTGCCATTTACATAGATTGGCTACAGTTAAGGGATAGGGGAACCAATCCAGGAAACAATGCTTGTTGACACCGGATTAATGCTTGTTGACACCGGATTAACGGGGAAGAGGTTTGAAGGTGTAACATCACTCGCTGTGTAATGACGTCGCGAAGTAAAAGTAAGTAGAGCATTGCTAATCCCTGGGAGTCCCACCAGGCTTTATTAGTGCTAGGGTGTCCGGCTCCACGAGATTCATCGAATGTTGCTAGTGGTCACTTGGATCTATTCTGCGTAGTCAATGTACAGAAGGAATGAATGAACGAAAGAATGAACGAGCGAACTTTATTTGCAAAGGGTCACTAATTTGGCACGCAAGCCCGCCTTACAAGATATTTAACTGCTTGGTATTGCATTTCACATACCCATTAGTATTAGAACCCCTGTATACTTCGCCGTCAAAACGTAAGTTAAGGGTTAGGATAGGGTCATGGCCATTGATCAAACACCCCGGACACTCAGAGTACTACTGCGGAACGCCTTAAAAGAGTCCCCGAACAAATCGCCTTCATAAATTTAAAAAAAAAAAAAAAGAAGAAATTGATGGGATATGCACCAAAGAAACACACCTCAACGCCCATCGCATATTTTCATTTAGAGGATATCAGGCCATACCTTTTGACGGCGAAGGATACTGGGTTTCTAATACTTATCTGAAACTCAATACCAAGTTGTGAAATATATGTGAACTTCTACATCCCAATAGAAATAATAGGGGTTGATATAATGATACAGGAAGTAAAAATCAAAATTTATAACATATACAGCCCAGCAAAGGAACATCTAACTCCCAAAAATGAAAATAAATGACACACACACTTCATACTAAAAATGTTTTTTGCATATCCTTTACAGGACATCGCTGTCAACATCAGCATCTTTCAGCTGTATGTTGATTTCTTGGCAAGATTACGCTCAGTAGTTTGCCATTGCTTTCTGAGAGGCCGGCTCAGTTATCCCACAAGTCTCCAGCGGGGGACGAACCGCTCTCAGTTCCCGCCCGCTACGAGACTCTGCGTGATAAACGGGATTACGGAGAAAGTGTTGTAACCCCTCGGCCAGAGAGACCGGCACACTTCATACTAGTAGGATATTTTTAATCGATAGTTACATAATGGTGATACCCATATATTGACAACAGAGGAAATGAAGTGAAGGACTGGTATATATATGCTCAATATAATCAACAAATAGGGTGACAAACCCATCTACTACTGCAGAAGATTGTGTACCACTTCTACTTCAGAAGTGGCCTTCTTCACAAGAAAATCCTCCCAAAATCTAATCGTCATGTACTTGACCCATTAGCAGGCAGTCTCCACTGACCATTAACACTTGTGATTAATAAGGAGTATGTTCCGCATGAGCAAAAGCCATTGCCTCGCTGAAATTACAAAAGGACTGCTTACAATAACCATGCTAACAGAAACATATGTGAAAATATAAAGCACGATATGGCGGAATGAAAATAATGGTGGAACAAAGCAATACTGCAGGCAAACACTGTACCCATCAGGAGGAGCAAGGAAAAATTACAAACCATACCAGGCTTAAGAACTATAAATTTAAAGGACAAGGTAAACCATGCAAGGAAGACATCATGATGAGAGAGAGAGAGAGAGAGAGAGAGAGAGAGAGAGAGAGAGAGAGAGAGAGAGAGAGAGAGAGAGAGAGAGAGAGAGAGAGAGAGACCAAACAACTGAAGTGAAAATCTCACGCTAAGCCATCACTGAAATGTACATAAGGACATAAAATCAAACATACGGCACCACATTGCTAAATCTAAATGGCTGATATTTGAGATAGGGTTTTGTTATCATATATGCAATTATTAAGGACTAATAACTATTCGTCTCTTGGACGTAGATCCTTGCTATGGTCGTAAGTCAAGCGGTTCAGTTCCTTCTGCAGAAGCCATGAGGCAAGATGCTGGTAACCCGTGCAGACACTTCAAGGTAGGAACTTTGACCATCTACAGCATGATCGTGGTAGCCTAGTGGTTAGTGTAAATGTGTAAAAAACATTGTAGTCTTGTCTTTAATCCTCTGCAGTAGCAGAATTAGAGATTTTCCCGACCAACACTACTCCGGAGACTACTCAGCTTCGTGAAATAGATACTGAAGATTTTTTTCTTTCAGGAAACGGCAAGGCTGTGCTTTGTGGAGTGGAGCTTATAACCCTACCTCATTATCTCAGAAACTAGTATATGTGATAATTAAAGCTTCAAGCTCCTACAGCAGAAATTCCTTATGGGATTAATTTTTCCAACGATAACAATGGGATCTGATGGAACTGAGATAAGAATATATGTCGAAATATGTAGACACAGACTCTGAACCCGGTTAAAGGTAATGGACTAAGCCATCGCGGTGTACCAGCGACATGGTGGTAGGTCCACGTATTCTTGTCCAAGCGACATTAGATGAGTAATGTGGTCAGTAGGTCGCCACCCGCCTTACACGACATGCATATTTATTTTGAAGCAACTATATAAAACTGGGTCGACCTCGGAACCATGTGGCTTAGGTAGGCGGGTTCTCTCCCCTCAGCGCCAGTGTGGCCCTCCCAACAGAACAAGGTATATGGCTTTAAATCACAATGTTAAAATAGAAGCAGTCTTTTCTGCGAGTTCTAAATAATTTCTCACAGAACTGGCTCTTATAACTGACCACAGCAATAATCGACAGCTCTTTGGTCGAGGATATCTGGCCTAGTCTCCGTAGACTGCTCAAGTATGAACACGGGACCCTTGGCGTCTTTATTTTGCCTGTTTTTGTTTACGGCGAGCAGCGGTAGCGCAACGGCTAGCACTTTAATCTACGGCCTAGTGGTCATGTGTCCGAATCCCCAAACGATTCGGATTTTTAAATCGACCGGTTGCCAATAAGCTGCTGTGTAGGCTCGGAAAACTCCTATGCGCCAAGAAGAAGACGCTGATTGTTGGACAGCAACCTCTGGCATTATTTACAGTGATGGTTCAGTTCTGTCCTTATTTACTCTGTTGGTCAGTGGCGAACTTGGCGATATTTCTTGACAGGGTTTCTGTGCGATAGAACAACTTCGCACGCGTTGGACACCCCTATCATCTTGACGCGCCACCCCTGCATTATTTCAGTGGCGCTTCGTTGATATCTTTAGAGATGCTTGATCTGGATCTTGTAGACATCTCTACTTCGACTTCTGATGATCATTGAGCATTTCCACCTTATACAGGCTAAAGTCGTTAACTACTGGAACCGAACTTGCACAACACGACACGAAGATGGTTTTTCACAGTCTACTTTACTGAGACTCTACACATGACATGTCGATAACACAATTATTTGCTCCACAGAAGATTAACAAAAATACATAACAATGTCTTTACATTCTATTCTACAAGAGCGGCGTAATGTTAGCCATGCTCTGTTAACTCAGAACTAGGTCCGACTCTGACACTAGCTCTCGTTCAACTGATTTTTAAGGTGATGTTTGCCCTTGCGCAAAGTGTCCTGCACACTTTCCATGCCTTTGTGACCAATGCCGTGGTAGGTCACTTCGCATGGTCTCTCCATGCAGACCGTGCTTGTTACTAATTCATGCCATGGTTCAACCTGTACCAAGTAGACCATGGCACCGGTGTTTTAGATGATCCAGTCTAAAATGGGTACCAAGAAGTGAATACTAATAAAAAGCTGTCAATTTCAGTGAGAAAAAGTGCGATATAGAGTCTATTCCGTTGAATGGCCGAGGAAGTTCAGCGGAAATTGTTAGTTAGTTAGTCGCAGTTCCAACTTCACAGCAACAGGTCGTCCCCATTATGCTCCGTTCCTGTGCCAGTGAATAACCTACAAAAAGCTCCCCACTGCCCAATGTGAAAAGTGGAAAAGACAGGAGTCTCGACAAACAACAAATTGTTATTACTGCCTACAGTACCCTGAGGTGTGGAGCGGGCAAAGGCTGGGGGAAGAGGTGGGGGAGGTGTGTCTTGAGCCTGAGAAATTATCCTTCTGGCTAAGGCAGTCACCGCGAACTGCAGGTTCTGGTTTTATTGTTGCCCCCGTCAAAAATAAATATCAATTACCTTATCGAATGGAAGCCCAGCGTTCTAGCTGCTCGGCCAGATGCTCCGCCAGTTCAACAGTTAAAAAGTTAGTTGCATATCCTGTAGCTACAGGACATCGCAGTCAACCCCAGCATTGTTTGGCTGTTTTTGATTTCCTGGCAAGTTTACGTTCAGTACTTTGACATTGCTTTCTAAACGGCCGGCACAATAACATTTTATGAAAACCAACACAAGGCGGTCTGCTGCCAAATCGCACGCAACTATGTTTCGAACGCGGTATGCGGGATTAAGGATTGCTTGCGTAAGCCCTTCGCCACAGATGTTCGACAGTATGAAGATAAAATGTGAAACATTTGATCACAGAACAAATATGATTTCTGGGGTTAATTTAAAAAAAACAAAAACAGCATAAACAGACAGTCGTTCAAAAAGCAGGTGACAACTGTAAACTGATTAGATAAATTAGATACGGACAGCCAATATTGTGTGGGCATGTTGTAAAGTTGGAAGCGGTTCTCATCGCGTTGGTAACTTATGTGATAAGTGAGCCGGCCGCTCAGAAAGCAATGGCAAACTACTGAGCGTAATCTTGCCAAGAAATCAACGACAGCGGTAAAATGCTGGTGTTGACGGCGATGTCCTGTAAAGGATATGCGGATAAAAAATGTCGTAAGGGGAAATTTACCCGAAAACTTCGTTACAACTAGAACATTTGTTGGGGACAAAAGCAAGAGGAAGCAAAAGAAATAGCTTGGCCACATAGCATTATATTATCTGCAATGGGAGAAGGGGGCGGGGCATACCGGATCCTAGACTGTAGTATTTGTGTGAGATGACGAACCATTGTATCCCATGGCACATGATGATGATGATAGCGGTGTTGGTAGGTCAATACAACATAATCGATCGAGGACGTCTCTGAGATAATAAACAATATAAAATAACACAAAGTAATGCAGCATTACACAATTACTGAATAAAATAGAACGTTGCGGCGACTATCCTTCATCAGCAATTAAATACACAAAACACAGCATATAAACACGGGGAGGATATTACAGTGACTACATTATGGCGTAATAACAGAATGAGTAGAATAGAAAGATGGAAACAAAAAGGAAGAACAGTGAACAGAAAATGAACAGATGTGTTTACTTATCTCAGAATCCCAGAGTTTTGTCATGGGACATATATAAGGCATATCGCCCCACCAGCAGCGGGTCTCAGCATGATACAGACGTGTCGGATAGCTGCTGGGTCTGTAAGCATGAGTTCAGACTGGCATCGAGGTGAATTTCAAAAACAGACCTGGCCGCCCAGATCGACTCAGCGTACAATTGGCGAATACTTTTGGAAGTAAAAGCGATCGGTGTGATATTGTGTACGTCATCCCTCGTGTGATTATTGATTTATAAAGCTATGGGTCCAGCACTATACGCCCAATACGCTTCAGAGTGTGTACCCGTTTTAAATATTGAGCACAACCCACTACTGGCAACTCTGATCTTATTCTAGTATGAACCTAAGGCCCATCCACGTCAATGTGAAAACACATTGACGTGGATGGGCCTTAGGTTCATACCAGAATAAGATCAGCGTTGCCAGTAGTGGGTTGTGCTCAATATTTAAATCTCAAATCCCGAAACAACCAAATCGTCGCCGTCGTGTGTGTGTGTGTCATTCGCACTGCGAGCGCTATCAAGACAAGTCGCCTGAACAAGTCAAGAAGCCTGATACGGGAGAAAATGTCACGTCGCAAGTCCAATAACAAGAAACACGCGGTATCCAAGATGTGCAGCGTGGGAGCCGACAACAAGAAGAAGAACGTGGAGAGCCTACCTGCCAGCTGCATCAACGAGCCTGATACTACAGCTATTACTGAAGCTACCACGAGGGAAAAGATCGACAGCCCAACACAGTCAAGAACCACGACAGCAGAGAAGAAGGAGGAGAAAGACACCAGAGCCGGGAACACCGACTCAAAAACAGTCCGATGGGTGGTCAAGCGGATTAAAGTGGAGCTGACAGACGAAGAAATCCTATAGCAGCCCACGAGAAGAGAATCTTCACATCCGATTCTTGAAGGCGGAGCGGTTCCTCACATACTCCAAGATTCCTACACCCTTGGCGGTGGTGACGACAGAGGGCAGCGAGATGCTGATAACAGTATCAATCAACAAGAGAATACATCAGCCAGAGAGATTCATCCCTAGAGTCAACCAATGTTCCAGATGCCAGAGGGCCGGCCACAGCAGAGCAATATGTCGCAGTAAGACGGAAATCTGCCGTTACTGCGCCGATCACTACGCCTTCAAGGAGTGTCCGCAGGCCAAGCTGGACACGGACTTCCGAGCACCTAACAACAACAAAAAAGTGCGCCAACTGACTGGGCAGACATGGAGCAAGATACCTGGGCTGTCCGTACCTGCAACGACACAGAGACGTGTTAAAGCTCGCTATCAACACCAAGACACCATACAACGAAGCAATGCGGAGATGCGAGACAATCACGGGCATCTCACAAGAGGAAAAAGACCAACTGCAAAAGCAAATAGACGAGCTGAAGAAGCAGGTCAACGCACTGCTGACGCCGACAACAACCAGCGACAATGAGAAACTGCTGGCTGAAATAAAGAAGATCCGTCAAAACATCAAGCAAAAAGCGGAACACATGGCACGGATAAAGAAGGAGAACGAAGAAATCCTACAAACCATTAAATCAGAGCGAGAACTACAGAAAGTTGACATGGAACTTCCCAAAGCAAACCAACAGAAGCCATACAAGAAATCACAGAGAAATCGCAGGATGAAAACCGAGAGACCGAGCCCAAACCGCAAGCGAAAGCCAGCAGCCCAATCACGACGCCAGAGACATTCAAAGGGAAGCCAATATCCCACCAGACATCCGAAGAAAACTGAGATGAGCACCCTGACGACGACATAGAGGAAGACCCGATGCCGCCAGCATTTTTCTATGAGATAACGAGGAAATACGAACTCAAATGCGAGTAATACAGAAAGCGCATGGAAGAAAAAGAAAAGAAGTACAAGAAACTCAAGGGGAAACAAATGCCCCGCCTACCGCCACAGCACCAGATTTAAAAAACGAGGATGACGAACACCCATGGCAATACTATAAAGATGACGGAGAAATCGTCCCGTGGCTGACAACGGAGGAAGCAATCGAAAGACAGCAAGAAATCAAACGCGGGAAGTGGAGTGAAAGAAAGCGCAAGGAGGCATATCACATCGAAAAGCTTCTATAGGCAATACACAAAAGAGAAGGCAAAAGTACCAAATAAAAAGTCCTTTTAAAGACTGCAACCTGTCAAGCCAGACGAGCTAGGAGCCTGCACCAACAAAGAAAACCACAAGAGGAAACATGCACAAAGGACAGCCGCCGACCGATCCCTCTGCCGACGTCTAAGACACAAACGCTACATAACCAGCCCGAAATAGGACGTACTAGTAAGAGAGCACAGGACAAGAAGTAGGGTGAAAGAACCACAAAAACCACGGACCTCAACAATAACCACAGCTGAGGAAGCAGGTTGAACGAGGCCGAATTTGGAATTTTTGTTTTGAAAAATTGGAATAGGAATTGGAACAACCAAATAAATCAATGTGTACAAGTTGTCCCCAACATTCGGCATAGGATCCTGTAAAAATAAATATTATAATATTTAACAGTTTACTGTTACCACGTCCTCAAAATTCGGCATAGGATTCTGTAAAACAGAAGTGGTATTTAACAGTTAGTTTACTGTTACCATGTCTCAACATTTGACATAGGATCCTGTAAAAATAAGTATTATAATATTTAACAGTTTACTGTTACCACGTCCTCAAAATTCGGCATAGGATTCTGTAAAACAGAAGTGGTATTTAACAGTTAGTTTACTGTTACCATGTCTCAACATTTGACATAGAATCCTGTAAAAATAAGTATTATAATATTTAACAGTTTACTGTTACCACGTCCTCAAAATTCGGCATAGGATTCTGTAAAACAGAAGTGGTATTTAACAGTTTACTGTTACCATGTCCCCAACATTCGGCATAGCATCCAGTAAAACAGAAGTGGTATTTAACAGTTAGTTTACTGTTACCATGTCTCAACATTTGACATAGGATCCTGTAATTGTTTATCTTTTACAATGCAGCTTAGAATAACAGTTGTTTAGAAGAAAAGCACATAGTGGGACAGTCTATGTTTTTGTTTATTTTTTTAGGACCGCACTTGCAAATGGGATTACAGCAAGAATGAGGATTTCCTGTCTCTCCAGAAAAACATGTTCAACATCACTTGCAAATGCGACCAGAAGGGATTCGAATGGAATTCGCGGTTCGAGTTGTGCATTGGTAAGTTATGAGTGTGTGCTAGCATGAGTTATGTGTGTATTTGTGTGAGTATGTTTGTTTGTGTCTGTGTGTATATGTGTGTGTCTGTGTGTATATATCGTTATGTATGCGTGTGCCTCTGTGTGTGTGTGTGTGTGTGTGTGTGTGTGTGTGTGTGTGTGTGTGTATTGTAAGGGCCTGTCTGCAGTATTGCTGAAATAATAAAATAGCGGAAATAAAATTAAAGCACAATTTCCCACTCCTTGAGTCGTATTGATTGCATGTAGTGCTATAAATCAATCGCCACTCGATGGGTGAGATGGTCCATATAACCTCGGCCAACTCCACTTCCCAGAACATTTCATGGTTCTCATTTTAAGCTGGGTCGACATGGGAGCTCCTGTATATTATGACTTTATCAACTACAATAAAATTGAGAAAGTAGTTAGTGGTTTAAAGCTTCCTGGTTAAAATATGTCAAGTTTCCGTTTCTGTTTAAATACCTAGGAGCAATCATAACATGAAATAGAAGATGCATACCAACGATTGAGAACGGGATAGGTGAAGCAAAAATTGCAATTCAGAAAATGAAACATATCTTGTGCAATAAGTCACTGCCATTGAACGTCAGAAAGAGAGAGAGAGAGAGAGAGAGAGAGAGAGAGAGAGAGAGAGAGAGAGAGAGAGAGAGAGAGAGAGAGAGAGAGAGAGAGCTGACATGTTATACAGAAAATATTTTACTGTTTGGCAGTGAACCAAGAAACGTGAATGAACAAATTAGGAAGAGCTTGGACGCTGCGGAGATGTGGTTGCTGAGGAGAATGTTGCAAATACCTTGCCTGTCTGAGTAACTAACAACTATTGCCTGAAAGGGTCTAAGGAAAGAACATTATATATAACTATATGAAAGAGACACTAATCATCCTTTGGTAAATATAATATGAAGAGAGGAACATCTTGACGACTGAAAAGAACAATGGAAGAAGATGCAGAGGCAATCATATAAATTATACTGGATAGACCAAGTCGGTAGCAAGGTAGATACCGCAACAATCAATTATATATAGGTCAAATGGAACTAGAAGAAGAGGCCGACCATGTAAACGATGGTCAGAGGCAATAACAGAATCCATGGAAATCTCGATAATGAAGCCCATAAACGGGCACTCTCTCGCTATTTATGCTTCACCTTGACACCGCATAGTACAAGAAGAACAAGAGGAGATAAAACTTTTCTGCGTGACATATAATTAATATGAAAAGAACAAGAAGCAAAATAAAGATCGACATTAGTAAAGAACAGAAGATTTGTAGAAGGGAAAAGAACAAATAACGCAATGTACACATTCCGAACGCTAATATAGATAACAATTGTGCTTTATAGATTTACACCAGGTCACTTTTGGGGGGCGATAGACCGCTTTTAACCCAAGCTTTGTCCATACACACTACTTTAGTAGCATTAGACTGGATTTTGGGTGTGTATTTGCTTTCCCTATTACCAGTGTAATAGTCAGGTCTTAGTCAGATATGACTGAGCTACCGTATGACAGTAGACGGTACTACCTGCTTTCTGTCAGCGCCGAAAGTTGGGCGGCGCTTACCAAACCCGACACCCCACATTGTGCCAACGGCTTCGGGCGGAAGAGCGCAATTGGGAGGGTACAAGCCTTATCCTGGTTCGAGGAAATACAACCCAAAGACAAAATAGTCATGGCAGGGCAGACCAGGCCGTAAGCCTTGGTTGGCAGCTTGGTTGACCGAAGCTCCGACAGGCGGACAGTTAGAGCATTGCTTTGCTGATCCGGCAGCTTCTGCAGCTTGTCTTGTTCCAGATGTATAGGTGTTAACTTTCCTCTGGAGTGAACTAGGCAGGCCGAGAGAGGGATCATGCTGCATGGGCAACTCATGGTTTCTTTATTTTAGCCCATGCTTTGTGCTATGGAGAGGCAATAACTCCATCCCTGGTTTCAACAGCCAGATACTGCAGCCCTTGATTGATAAGAAGAAGATAGCTCTCTTAAGAAACAAGGAAAGACCAACGCGTAACACTCTGAGTGAGCTAAAGCAAGCTAGGAAGGATGTGCAAAAGGCTGCCAGGCAGTGTGCGAATGACTATTGGATCAAGTTATGCGAGTCCATTCAAATCGCAAGTGATAAGGGAAACATCAGAAGCATGTATGAAGGGATACAGAAAGCCTGTGGTCCAATGATCAAAAGAAGTGTACCGCTGAAAACCTTGACTGGAGAAATCATCACTGATAAGAAACAGCAGATGGATAGATGGGTCGAGCACTATTTAGAGCTTTACTCAAGTGAGACCAAGCTAGCGGATGATTCCCTCAACGCCATAGAGGCCCTGCCAACTCTTGACCACCTGGACACACTTCCCACCATAACAGAAGTTAAGTGTGCTATAAATGAACTTGCATCTGGCAACGCTCCAGGTAAGGATGGGATTTAAATAGAGGTAATCAGGAGTTGGCAAGACACACTCGCTCTACAGATCCACCAGCTAATAATAGAGCTATGCTGGCGAGAAGGACAAGTCCCACAGGACTTCAAAGATTCAAACATCATAACGCTGTACAAGAACAAGGGCGATCGGAACGACTGTAACAACTATAGGGGTATCTCACTTCTGTGTATAGTTGGGAAAGTATTTGCCAGAATTATTCTGCGCAGACTTCAGGTCCTGGGAGATCAAGTTTACCCCGAATCACAGTGCGGCTTCCGTCAGAACCGGTCTACCATTGATATGATATTCTCATTGCGACAGATGCAAGAAAAATGCCGGGAACAAAATCAGCCACTGTTTATTGCCTTCATCGACCCCACAAAGGCATTCGATTTGGTCAGTCGTGAGGGTCTGTTCAAAGCACTAAAGAAGATTGGCTGCCCACCAACTCTTCTGCCCATTGTGGAATCGTTCCACACAGGCATGAAGGGTATAATCTAGTTTGATGGCTCAACTTCAGAAGAGTTTGAAGTCAAGAGTGGAGTTAAGCAAGGTTGTGTGCTATCCCCCACCCTCTTTGGGTTATACTTTTCACTTCTACTGAAATATGCCTTTCGTGATCAGGATGCCGGTATATACATTCACTCACGCTCAGATGGTGGCCTCTATAATGCTCAGAGATTGAAGGCCAAGACCAAAATTAGGAGGGTACTAATGAGAGAGTTGCTTTTTGCGGATGATGCTGCGATTACGACCCACTCTGAGGAAGAATTACAACATCTACTATCTGCATTCTCCAATGCTTGTTCTGAATTTGGTTTAACAATTAACAAAAAGAAGACACAGATTATGTCACAAGGTGCACATGGTGTACCATCAATCTTTATTGACGACGCCGAACTGGAGATAGTAGACCATTTTACATATCTAGGATCAGAGGTAAATAGCAAATTATCCCTCGATCAGGAAATCAACATCAGGATTGGCAAGGCAGCAACAACAATGAACATGTTAGCTAAAAGAGTCTGGGAGAACAGGAAGCTTACTGCCAAAACAAAAGTCCTCGTCTACCAAGCCTGTGTCCTTAGTACTCTTCTTTATGGCAGTGAAACCTGGACAACTTACTCTCGCCAAGAGAAACGTTTAAACAGCTTTCATATGCGGTGTCTGCGAAGAATGCTTGGTATTAAGTGGCAAGACAAAATCACAAATACTGAAGTATTGGAAAGATCAGGTTGTGTGACGGTGTATTCCATGCTCAGTCTTCGTAGACTTAGATGGATAGGACATGTTAGGAGGATGGATGATGGTAGAATACCAAAGGACATCTTTTTTTGTGAATTACAGACGGGTAGGAGAGCTCAGGGTCGGCCTCTACTACGATAGAAAGATGTGTGTAAGCGGGACATGATTGATACAGGCATTGATAATGCACATTGGGAGCAAGTCGCCGCTGAACGTGGTGCATGGAGGACAACTATCAGCAATGGAATAAAGACAAAGGAGAAAATGATTGCAGATAAAGTACACACAGAGCGTGAGAGACGTAAGATGGTGCACAATGATGGAAATGACCATGTTTTCACATGCATCTACTGTGGGCAAACATGTGCAGCAAGAATTGGCCTTACCAGCCACACTCGCCACCGCCATGGGTCGTAGTTAGTAAGCATTTTTGAAGCACAATGTACCAAACTATCGTCTGTCAAGACGGAAAGGTGCCAATGTACCAGTGTCCTTTGCCTCCGACTTCAGACGTACTTGTAATTTACACCCACAAGTCAAGGACTTGAAGTCAACATATCAATCCAACTGTCCTGTCTAGGGATTGAACCCTTTACTTCGGCATTAACACACCGGATGTTTAGGAACGCGCATTCTTATCCATTCGGCCATGCTGACCTCCCACCAGGTCATTTGATAAAATGAAACGTGATTAAATTATCAAAATTTTGGAGATTACTAAGATTGATTTGAAGGTCTACGACATTGGGATGGTGGAATATCATCAAAAGAATTGATCCAGAACACCAAGGTCCGAGATATGTGGAATAACATGCGTCATTTTGCAATCCACATGTTGATGACAATAATAGTTTTATGTCTTTTTACATGTCGAAAAAAAAAAGTTTTTTTTTCTCATTTATGTTTGTCTTAATAATCAATCTTGCTCAACGATGAGCTATTTCTGCATAGGCCTGTGTGTTTTATTTTCCGTCTAATGCATTGTTAATAGGCCCTTGTAGCTTCATGTTAAAGGCGAACCTGTGGTTTTTTAATTGTTCTTTTAAGTATTCAAGTTGCGTACCCATTGTTGCTACAGAAAATGTGCACACTCTTAGTATTCTGACTTTTGTTGCTCTTGCTGTTCCAAATGATCTAATAGCTTCGGTTTTTGTTTTGCAGTGTTTGTTGTTATTTTAATTTCCTTTCTTCGATCACGTTCCCGTCGTCCGTCAGCAGTGAACCTAGATATTTATATGGTGAAATATTGCGCTCTATTTCACATACAAGATTGAAAGCAACATATTTCATCATCATCATCAAGTGCCGTGCCGGCTGGCGTAGGCGTTCATGGCTCTCCACAGATCTCGGTCTTTGGTTTTCTGGATCAACTCTGCTGCTGATATTCCTCCATGCCACCGTCTCAATCCATCCAGCATCACTTCTCTTGGTCTACCTCTGCCTCTCTTCCCCTCGATCTTTCCAGTTGTTACGATGTTCTCCAATGCCTCTCTTCTCATCACATGACCGAAGAAAGCTGTTTGTCTCTGTCTTATTGTTGTATATAATGTTCTAGTTTCATTAGCCTGTTTCAGGCAGTCGTCGTTAGTTACTCTGGCAGTCCAAGGAATTCGCAACATTCGTCTCAGGAACCACATCTCTGTTGCTTCTAATTTCTTCTTAATTTGTTCATTTACATTCCAAGATTCACTGCCATACAGCAAAACTGGTTCCACATAGCATTTCAGCACTCTCTTTCTTACATTCAGTGATAGTGACTTATTGCATAAGATACTCTTCATTTTCTGAAATGCGGCTTTTGCCTGTCCTATTCTGCTCCTAATCTCTGTTGTACATCTTCCATCTGATGTTATAAATGCCCCTAGGTATCTAAAATTATCAACTTGGTTAAGGATTTTCCCTTCTATTTCTATGTCACATTTTGGTGTCACCATTTTCTTTGATATTACCTTGTTACTGTTTTCTTGATATTCAAGGAGAGTCCTTTCCTTGCACTCTCTGTTACTACAACGTCTAATAATTGTTGTAGGTCTGTTGAATTATCCGCCACCAGTACTGTGTCATCTGCATAGCGTATATTATTTATATTATAACCTCCAACTAGTATTCCTGGCATCTCTTTGATCTCTCTCATTATTACTTCGCTATACAGGGAGAAAAGATCTGGTGACAAGACACACCCCTGTCGTACTCCTAGCTTTATCTATTCGTAACTACCCTCTTTATTTCCCATTTTAATTGCTGCTACGTGGTTCCAGTAAACATTCTTTATTATTCTTAAATCTTTTCCATCAATCTTGATATCTTCCAACATTTTAATCAGTTCATCATGTTTTACTTTATCAAATGCCTTAGTATAATCTATGAAGCACAAATATATGTCTCTCTGTTTCTCTATTGACCTTTCTATTAGTGTCCGTAATGTATAAATTGCATTGTTTGTGCCCTTTCCTTCCACAAATCCATACTGTTCTTCACTAATTTCCATTTTTATTTTCTTTTTGGTTCTTCTCATTATGATTCTGAGTAGAAGCTTAGTGATATGGTTTATAAGGTTAATTGTACTAAAATCTTCACAATCAATTGCTCCTGGTCTTTTTGGTATAGCTATGTTTTGCCATGAAGTCTTGGGAAGATAAGGTGGTGGTTTCCCCTTGCCTTCCACATTCACATGATGATCTTTTTACCTCTGCCTTTGACAGCCATTTCCGACTGTAAGGACAAGTGAGTGCCCTGCTCTGCTCAGCTGCAGAGTTGTCCACTTATTCCGGTGGATACTCGGTCCCCAGAGCTGTGTTAGCCACACCGTAGTGTGTTTCCATCCTCTACCGCGGGGAGGTGCAGTTGGGATTTTCCCTTCATAAAGTTGTGGTCTATGACCAAAACTCTCCAGTACTTTTAGAGGACAACATATTTAGTGTCTGTAATCAACATGTTTGTTAAGAAAAGTATCTGTTGTAGTGCATTAGAAGATGTGTATTTTTAATTTAGGCACACTGAGAGCAAAAATGCTCCATAATATCCGTTTCTGGTTCATAAAACATCAGTTATTTCCCTTAGCTTAAATTAAAAGTTATTTATATTCTTATGGCAAAAAGCTACTAAAATAATAATGTAATTATTTTTGCAGATAATGTGATCATTTTTATCTGTCTTAAAGTTTACAATATATTTATAGGAAACGTGACCAATTCTGTCTATGCTAGTATTAAATAATATATTTGTAGCAAATGTGAATAACCTAATCTGAGCTAGTATTCAATAATATATTTATAGCAAATGTGAATAACCTAATCTGAGCTAGTATTCAATAATATATTTGTAGCAAGTTAGTTAGTTAGTCGCGGTTCCAACTTCACAGATTCGAGTTGTCCCCAATATGCTCCGATCCTGTGCCAGTGAATATCACACAAAATGCTCCCCCACTGCCCCCCCCCCCCCCCACACTGCCCCATGTGAAAAGTGGAACAGACAGGAGTCTCGACAGACCAACTGCCCGCACAGGTACACTGTGCATAATGCCGCTGCCAGAATGTCAACACAAAAGTCCTCCACGAAAAATACAGTTTATCTTCGATGTAAGCAGCAGTCACTAGAAAACCAGCAACCACACATTACCGCATAAGGCAAACCAGCCAGTTCTGCGACAAAGCCGGCCGCCATTATTCCGAACATGCAGATCACGCTACAAACAACTGTGGACAGATGTAAAAGCATTTCACTGTACACAATGCCGTCTCCAGAATTCCAACAAAAAGTCCTCCACGAAAAATACAGTTCATCGTCGATGGAAGCGGCAGCCATTAGAACACCAGCAGCCACACATTTCTGCATAAGGCAAAACCAGTCATTTCTGCGACATAGCCGGCCGCCATTACTCCGAACATGCAGTTCACGCTACAAACAACCGCGGACAGATGTATAAACATTTCACAGCGCTCAGTGTCGCGCCACGCACTCAACTCAGTAGCAGAGCGAGGGAACCATACGCTTCCAGTCCAACATGAGGAAAATGCGAATGCAAACGGTAGCCACGAGTATAAACACTCCAGAGGCCTTAATCGTTTAAATGCCCATCCTCCATTTCGGGACCGGATAGCCATTTGTAGCAAACGTGATCAATCTAACATACACATATATTCAAAAATACATATCTGTAGCAAATGTGATCAGTAGTAAACTCAACCGTGGAGCAAGTATAACAGAAGGCTTCTGATTTGTCAGACAGAGTTCTTTTCTACGGATGTTTCGGTCTCTATATCATCTTCATAATCTATTGTTGGTAGTCCAAACCGGATCATGGATTACAGTTGTCTTTCTCCTGTCGTACTTCCGCATCTTTTCGGCCAGTTTAAGACATGTGTTCACTGCTGTTTGCAACTGCCTCACAAATTCACCGCTAAAACTGTATGCATCCGGTGCATTGTTATTCCATCTTCTCGGTATATTTGAATTAGTTCGAAGAAAGTCAATTTTGTTTTACCTAGCCGATTGACCTCTGCCGCCGTCTCGGTGTCCGTGGTTCGTCATACCAGAATAAAGTACACCGACGCCATATTGCAGACCTCTTCACACCCCGTCAACAGCTAAAGAAATCGCATTTCTGCATATGCGAGAGACAACAGAAAAATTAGCATTATTAATCAAATAAACATAATGTCTGATATTTTGAAAGACATCTTAATAGACCATTACCAATAGACACAACCAGATATCAAGCCCGCAGATGTGGAGCTGGATATCGATTTTGAGAAACCACCTAAAGAATAAATTAGTAAAGCTATTAGGCTGCCGAAGAATGGAAAAGCTGTTAGTCCAGATGATATCCCTGCAGTGGCCATTAAAGCCAATACAAATAACTCAACAGAATTACTAAACAAATGATTTCATAGAGTAGGGAAGGCTGACGAAATACCAGCAAACTGGTGAGAGTGATATCTTGTGAAGCTCCCCAAGAAAGAGAGCCTGTAGGAGTGTGACAATTATAGAGAATTAATGTTATTATAATTTCCGGGGGAAATAAATGTTGCATCCTGCAGAGATTAAGAGAAGCCACTGACAAACAGCTAGATTAAAAATTAAAAAAATAAAAATATTCCGACCAAACAGATTATGTATTGACCAGACAGCACAAGAAGCATAGATATATCATAGAAACAACCTGTAGGTTAATAGAGTAAAGACGAACATTAAAGCACCTAGTGTGAATGGGGTTAATCCAATAGTGGGAAATATAAAGCTATGTGAGTAAAATGGAAGTTGTTGGAATAGATAAGAAATAGTGCATATAAACACTTATAATGAATAGTGGAAAGATCGAGGGGAAGAGAGGCAGAGGCAGACCACGAGAAATGATGCTGGCTGGATTGCGACGGTGGCATTGAGGAATATCAACGGCAGAGTTGATCCAGAAAACCAAAGACCGAGATCTGTGGAAAGTCATTAACGCCTACGCCAGTTGGCATGGCACTTGATGATGATGAATGAATAGTGCATCTCCCATTGCAAAGAAAAGATGGAGGTATACTCAAATATGTTAACTTTTTCAGGGATATATTCAAATAAATTAACATAAACAGGTAACAACATATGGCTCTTACATGTAATAAATTATAGGTATGCCATTATTTTAACAGAAATCTTCTTCTTCTTCTTCTTCGTTCATCCGGAGTTTTGTTTTCGGATGTGATTGCGTTGTGCCTGTTTACAGCAGAGCTGCGTTCTTGCGCCGTTAGGCCGACACATCCGACTTCTGCGGGCATTTGTTGACCGGGTTAAGCTTCCCGGGGGTTTCTTAGGACGTTTGACTCTCACTGTTGTGGTGTTATCTCCCATCCTAGCTGGCCCATATAGAACAGCCTAAGAGATCCTGGTCAGCCCTCAAGGGAAGGCAGGGGCAGACCATGGGCATTCCCCGCCATCCAAGGAGGCTTCCATACTTGCAGAGCCAACACACAGCGCTCTGGTACTGGGCTCACCCAAGGAATCGTCACGTCCTGCACATGGCTGCTTAGCCTCACTTCCGTATATTGGGCCTTCCGTTCACCATAGGCTGTTCTACCGGAAACCAGAAGAATGCAGTGTGCAGATGACATCCACACAGTGAGCTTTCGATTCGGACTTTCCGCACAATGGATTTGCTATCCGAGCAATATTCCATTTCGTGCCACTAGGACACTTTTCCACCTTTTTTGAAAGCCCACACAGTGAGCTTTTGATTCGGACTTTCCACATAATGGATTTGCTATCCAAGCAATATTCCATTTCGTGCCACTAGGACACTTTTTCCACCTTTTTTGAAAGCCCACACAGTGAGCTTTTGGTTCGGACTTTCCACGTAATGGATCTCCTATCCAGCAATATTCCATTTCATGCCTCTGGGAGGCTTTTGTAACCGACATACCTGTGGTATGAAGTGTGGCAGTCTGAATACTTCTTCATACACCTTTAAATGTCAACCTGTATGTAGTTAAAGTAAGCTACGGTCAACTTGAGCTTGTTGATATCTCCATAGAGCTTGTCCTCAAATGAAGCAGGTGTGGGCCAAAATATCTTTCTCTGTTCTGCATACGTTGGGCAATCCTGCAGCAAATGTTTTGCTGTCATTTTTCCAGTTCTACAATTACATTCATCGGTATCTCCTATCTTTAGTTTATTGAACAAGTGGTATTTCAGCCTGTTATGTCCTGTGCGGAGTCTGAAGATTGCTACTTGTTCTCTTCGGTCGAGTTTGTAATATGCATCATCCTTCTGATGGCCTGGATGCTCTGATTCCCATTTGGTTCTATAAGTGCTTTTTATCAACCTCTTTGCCTCATTATAGGTTATGTCTATGTCAGGTTGTGGTAGTCGTCCGCCCTCTTTTGCCAGTCTGTCAGCCTCTTCGTTTCCAGGTATACTGCAATGTGATGGGATCCACTGTATTACAACTTTTTTGGATTTCTGGCATAGACCATGGAGTGCTGCTCTTAGGTCAGTTAGTTCTGTGCTGTTATTACTCTTCAGTATTGAGACAGCTGACTTTGCATCTGTGAAGATAGCTATTTGCTTCTCTTTATTTTCCTCCATCAGGAGCATTTCTGCTGCAGTTTTCAAAGCCTCTACCTCCGCTTTGAAGTTACTTGAAAATTTTCCAGTTGCCATTGAATGTGTTTTTTTCACTCCATTTTTTAAATTTAGGAGAATTCCTCCTCCTCCATTCTCTATTGAATTTTTGGCTGATCCATCTGTATATGCATGGGTCCAATTCCTGCTTGGGTAACGTTCTTTTATGTAGTTTAGGGTTATTTCTCTTCTTTCGGTTTCATGCTGAGTGTTCATTTTCTCAATACCAGGAATGTTTTCTAACATCTCAGGCAGTTGCTGCTGTCTCTAAGCTTGGAACTTGTGTGCATTGTGTATGGGCTTGACTGTTGATATGTTAAGTATAGGATCTGCCCTAATCCTTCGTTTTGCAGTTTCTACAAAGTTGCTACGCTTCAGTCTTCCCTTTCCAAAACCATTAAATCTGTTGTACATAGGGTGGTCTGTCAATCTTCTAAATTTTTCTGCTTGTTGCTGGGCTCTGCTATCTCTTCTATCCTGCATTGGTTGTAAACAAGTGTTCTTTTCTAGTTCATTAATAGGCGTTGTCTTCAGGCTTCCAGTTATGATTCGCATTCCTTGGTTTTGGACTCTACTTATTTTGTTAAAGTTTGACTTAGCTGCTGTTGCCCAAGCTGCAATGCCATATTCCAGTACTGGCCTCACCCGTCCAGTATATAACTTCTTGAGAACTTTCTCATCTGCTCCCCACGTTGTACCAGCAAGCTTTTTCATGATTGCCATTCTCTGCCTTGCTCTTGTTCGATTTTTCTCAACCTGTGTCTTCCATGTCAGGCGACGATCAAAGGTGACTCCTAGATAGTTTGGATTTTCTTCATGGCGCAATATTTTTCCATTCAATACCAGCTTAGGTTGCTGAGTTTTATTTGAGAGGGAGAACACTGTGCATGTTGTTTTCTCCTCACTTATCTTCACTAGCCATGATTTTGACCAGTCCTCTAGCGCTAATAAGGCTTGCTGTATTCTGCTGTTAGCTGTACTAATATATTCTTCAGATGTCCATATGGCTAGGTCATCTGCAAAGGAGGATGTGTGTACCCTGGCTGGAAAATTTTCTGTGATGTCATTTATATATGCTAGGAATAATGTTGGTGAAAGAACTCCTCCTTGGGGGACACCTTGCTCCAGCAGCATCATTTTGCTTGTTTGTCCTTGTACTTTTGTCCTGGCAGTTCTGTTCTCAAGGTAGTGGCTGATCCATTTATACATTTTTCCACAAACATGCATGTTTTGCAGTTTTACTTTCAGTCCTTCCTTCCATACTTTATCACATGCTTTTTCTAAATCTATCCAGACTGCTAGTGTGTGCTTTTTCTCTTGGAAGGCATCCTCTATTTCCTGAGCTATATAGGTTATTTGATCTTCAGTGGATCTGTACTTTCTGAATCCTGCTTGGTGTGGTGTTAAGAGTTTGTTTTCTTCCAGATGCCATGTTAGCCTGCCATTGATAATGCGTTCCATTAATTTTCCTACACAGCTAAGTAGACTGATAGGTCGATAGCCATTTGGTTCTTCCAGGTCTTTTCCTTTCTTTGGGACTGGTATTAGTATAGCTTCCTTCCATGCCTGTGGGACTATTCCTCTCTTCCAGCTGTTATTTAGGACTGCTAGTAGTTTCTTCTTTGCCTTGTCGCCTAGTCCTATTAGCATTTCATTTGTGATTCCATCCTTTCCTGGTGATTTCTTCTTTTTTAGGGTATTCATTGCCTGTTCCATTTCTTCCATTGTTAGATTTGCCATCATATATTCTGCTGCTGTCTCTGTATTTCTATGATGTATCTGTTTGTCTTTGATTGCTTTCTTCTGTTCGGTTGTAATATCAATGTGGTTTGCATTTGCATAGTGTTCCATTAGTGCATTTGCAGCCTTTTTTCCTGTAAGCAAGGCATTTCCTTGTTTAATTGTTATTTGTTTGTTTCTAGGTCCTTCATTGTTCATGGCTTTCACTAGTTTCCATAGTTTGTTTCCATCCCTGTCAAAATTCAGGTTTTCTGTTTTTTCCCTCCAACAATCTCTTGTTGTTTGATTTACTGTTCTTTTATATTTTGCTGAGATGGCTTTGAGAGAGATATTCGCTTCAATTGTGTGTTCTCTCTCTGCTGTCTTCCTGGCATCTTCAACTTTGTCCTCCAAACTTTGTAGTTCTTCAGTCCAGTATGGTTTGTAATTTTTCCTCGCTCCTCTAGGAATGGACTCAGTGGCTGCCTGTATTATCGCTCTGTTTAGACTTTCCACCATTTGCTTTATGTTGCCATATCGTGTATTTATGTTTTCACAATATTTGTCTGTTAGTATGGCAAATCTGTCCCAATCTGCTCGTTTGTAATTCCAGCGGGGCAAGGGCTTTTGCTCCTGTGGAACATACTCCATATTCATTACAAGCTTGATTGGTCTGTGGTCACTACCTGCTAATTGGTCCAGCACATGGCGATCGATTTTGTGGAGGATGTCTCCTGTGCAGAAAGCTAAGTCTGGAGTAGAAGTGGTAAGCCATCTTCTGGAGTAGAAGCTCGGCGTGTCATCCGCTTTGTTGAGTAGATGGAGATTTGAGTCTATTTCCCAGTCCTCCAATTCATCTCCTCTTTTGTCAGTATCTGGGTATCCCCATCTTTCTGAACGGCTATTAAAGTCTCCGACAATAATGCAGTTTGTGTCAGTTATTTTCATGTTTGAGAGTGTAAGGTCCTTATCTGCTGGGCTATACAGATTGTAGATTCTTATTTTCATGTCCTTTATCATTATATCAACACCTATAATTTCTGTTTGGTTGTCAGAGATCACAGATACTTCGCTGCAAGGTATTGTATTTCGTGTAAGTATTAGAACTCCTCCCTTATGTCCTTCACGGTCGAAACGTGTGGCCTGATATCCTCTGACTGAAAATTTGCGATTGGCATTGAGGTGTGTCTCTTGAATGCATGCCACATCTATTCTATCTTTATGAAGATGCTGTGTCAGGGATTCTTTCTTGTTATAAACTCCTTCGGCATTCCACTGTAGTATGTTGAGTGTCCTTGGTATTTGGTCAATAGCTCTTAACCTACTCCTCTGTGCCTTGACTCCACAGCACAGGGGAAGGTGACCACCAGTAGTCATGAGTGGACCCCCTCGAGGCCGGGGGCCCGGCACTATCACCGCCTGATGGGACTTCACGGGATTAGCACCATAACGATTAATTTTCATCTGTGGCATCATGAAATGATAAAGTTACGTTGCACTTCTTTGTCAAGCTTGTGGCTCAGTACATCCGATTTCGACAAGCACTTTTCGGGATGCTTTCCCTAGCCTTTGACTGTCCCCAGTCTACCTACAAGGCAGCAGGTTTGTGCGTCACTTCGTCTGCTCCCTCTACCTTGACCTGTCCGACATGGGTGACCCTACCAGTAGCAGTGCTACCGTCGGCATAGCTCTTGGGGTCATTGGAACGCGCAAGCCCCTCTACCTCGTCAAGGTGGACGCACGGCAGAGGGGGTGTCATGGATCAGCTCAGTGTTCCTGTCTCGTCCATTTCATGTGGCCAAGCCATCCAGGTATTTTCCTCTCGGTCTTCCTCTTTGTCTGTTCCCTTCGATCTTGCCAGTTGTCACCAAGTTCTCCAATCCATTTCTTCTCATAACATGTCCAAAAAATTTTGACTGTCTACTTCTAATTTCTCTAATCAGTTTACGATGTTCATTTGTCTCCTGTAGTACTTGGTCATTGGTTTTTCAGTCTGTCCATGGTATTCTTTGCATTTTCCTCAGAAACCACATTTCTGCAGCCATCAGATGTTTTTCAGCTTGACTGCTCATTGTCCAAGTTTCACATCCATACAAAAGAATAGGCTCTATGTATCCCCTCAACACTCTTTTTCTCGTTTCAACTGACATCTTTTTATTGGTCATTTTTATGTGCCCGTTACATACCACCAAAAGAAAAGAATGATCAAATCAGTCAGAAAGCCACCAAGACCTGCTCAAGATGACTACCACATTATGGACAGACCAGACAAGTCATTATTCAGCGCCTCAGAACAGGACACAATAGATTATGCAACCACATGTATACAAAATTCAAGATTGGTGAATCAGCCACGTGCACATGTGGATTGGCGTCGTAGACAGCAGAGAACATAGTCCAAGACTGCCCAAAATACAACATATCTAGGCAAACCTTCTGGCCTAGAGAGACGACAGTGAAAGATAAACTTTATGGACCACTGAGTGAACTTAAAAAGACAGTTAAATTCATACAAGAGACAACATAGCAGTTATAGACATATTTCAGGTGAACGAAAGAAGAAGAAGGTGATGAAGAAGAAGAAGAAGAAGAAGAAGAAGAAGAAGAAGAAGAAGAAGAAGAAGAAGAAGAAGAAGAAGAGCCATACAACTATTTAGTTGGGATTCTGTTTAATTTTAGTAGTTAAATTACCAGTTCTAATTATAAATAAATACATACAGGTCCGCTGTAGTGCGCCGCAATATTAATTTGTATTATTCTTACATGGCGGCCATAGCGATGTCACTAATTTTTTTCCCCTGAACTTCAGCTGACAGCAGCTGTGTTGAAACTTCATATATATGTAAAATTGGACGAGGCATTCAAAAAAACAATAAAAAGTGTAACCTTCTTTAAGCTACAGGAGTTATAAGACAAATTACCGTAATATTCGTGAATATAGTCAAATGAAATCCCGAGAAAACGTTTTTTTCGGCTAAATCACTTTCCCGCGTTGCAGAAGCTAACAGAAATCAAATATACAGAAGAAAATGCATAAAAATATTATAACGAACCAAAATAATATAACTAACTTTGTAGGAGAAAGTACGATCAAACAATCCAAAATCTGAAGCAAGGAAAGTTATCTGTTTGTGACGATACACTTACACCAACTAAACAAATCAACTATGTTTGGCGATTCGGAACAGGGCTGTCTGGCACAAAGCATGGAAGAGTCAATTACGTTCCCCTAGAAAAGAAAGGAAATTTACAATCGTTCATTAGCGATCGCCGCAACGTCCATATTGTTACTTGTTATCGTGTTCTAGTAAAGCTTACACATTCTATTTCTCGTGTTTGTTGATTTTCACTAACTGCACAAACAGGGCCGTGCCGAAATATGATACAGAGAGGCGGCCGCATCCGGCGGCACCGTAAGGGGGTGGTATAAGCAGCGAAATGAAAATACAATTTGAACCATTCATAATTAACAATCTTTAAGAGGCGACATTTCGAAAAGAAAACAAAAATAAATAATTAACGGGGCGGAATTTCGAGGACTTGCATCATACCGAAAAACATCTACCGAACAGCACTGTGCACGAAAGCCCCAGTGAAGAACTGTCACCGACCTTGATCTATAAATAGGAGATATTCCCCCTGATCACTCCGCTTGGCGTTATAAAATTTATGTTGGTATAGGGACTTTCGAACAGTTTAGAATCCAGGCAGCCTTAAGGATGCTTTCTGTCCGTAAATCAAAAGTTGAATTACCGTCTTCTGGTGAAGTCACTGCCACGATCGAGTTTATTGAGTTACAGATCATAGCATTGGTCAGGAAATAGTGCGGTCTGTACGAAGAGACCGTGCAAGGTGACCTTCAAGATCAGTTGGGCTGATATAGTAACACCAGAGAGTCGCGGTACTCAGATATTTAATATTTAATATACAATTCACGGAGCTGAGCTACAGATAAAGAAGTCACAAATATAGTCAAAATGAATCATATCAGCTCCGAACGCCGTGTCGACGATTTCAGCTACATGTGACTCTAGGTGCTCCGTAGTACATTACCAATGACTCCATTAATAAACACCATATAAAACCTCGCAGCCTATCAGCAGTGTATCAACAAGTAGTATCTATCTATCATCCGCTCCGTTGCTGTCACCACCCATGTGTCCTCGTTGCATCATACATTTTCGGGCTCCGATTGGTCTATTAATATAAAATGAAACAAAACCAAAACGGTAGTTAAAGATACTGCGGGGAAACGACAAGCGCAAACACATGCAGTGCCATACAATTACCTCTGGCCAGGTGAACACAAATCACAGTCCCCTTTGAAATGGTACTGAGGTATCTCGTTGGGATAAAAGTCTCTAAAGCAAGATCACTCCGATAGATGCAAATCTATACGACATCGGGCTTAATAGGTAAAACTCAGTAATGTCGAGGATAACAATCAATCAACCACTTGCTTGATTACAAATATATTTACAGTATTTTTTAACATTGTTTTTGTGTGTGATTGAACTACCGTATAATAGTAGACGGTGCTACCTGCTTTCTGTTAGCACCAAATGTTAGGCGGCGCTCATGAAACCCAACACACCACATTGTGCCAACGTCTTAAGGCGGGGGAGCACAACTTATCTTGAGCCTTATATTGAGGTAGGAAACGGAACTTAACGACGAATTGTCATACCAGGACCTAAGCCTTGGTCGGCAACTTGTCTTGAATGGAAGCTCCGACGTGTGGACAGTTAGAGCATTGCTTTGCTGATCAGGCAACTTCTGCAGCTGGTCTTGTTCCAAATATCTGGAATAAACTGGGCAGATCTTGAGATGGATCATGTTGCCTGGTCTCTACATTTCAGCCAAGTCTTTGTGATATGGAGAGGTGTAACTTCATCCCTGACCCCAGCCATGGGTTGTGATTATTATTCTGTGTTTGAAGCACAGTGTAACAAACTGTCGTCTGTCAAGACGGCAAGGTGCCAATACAATTTTTCTTGATAAGACTTGATTGCCAGTCGCGTAGACTTGAAACCGCATAATTTGAGGTGGCGTAAAATGTGGCACTGCTTTACTACTATTTATTTATTTATGTACGAGCTGACTGCTATACATGATCTCTGTGAACACTTATGTCAGCAGATATCGACGAGTGTGAGAACATCCACACAAAGTGTGACAAGGGCAGGCAGTGCGAGAACACAGCAGGAAGCTACGAATGCTTGTGTCCACGAGGGCAGAGGTTCGACACCTGGAAGGACAAATGTGTCGAACATGCTCCCCTTCCCAAACATAGCTATGGGCGCTCAGGCAAAGTTAGGGCACATAGACAAAGTAGGTAGTGGTTCTTATTGTTAGACTGTCTTTATCCTCTTTCTCCCTAATTCTGTTCTACCCTTTCCCTGTTTAATCTATACCAAAACAGCCACCATCTGTGATCGATTCTGGCAATCGACTTGTTTAGCGACATGGCCACAGTGACTAACCGAGAACGTTCAGGCTGAGTCTAGTTAAGAATATTATTCTCAATATAATTTATTTCGAATACACTCCTTCTCCTACCCCCGACTCTCTTGGTAGTGGATCCGAGGCGTATTGGTTACATGGTGCTAGGCTCATATTTTAATTGACCGACCGTCATTCCATGGATAATGTGGTCAATATAACTCCGACCGCCTCTATTCCACAGACAATTTTCTCGTGTCCCTTGTTGGTTGGGTTTACCTGCCAGTCCAAGTCAGTTTAAGAAAATCCTCACCTTGAGAAGGATTTGAACACATGACCGCCGGGTCGCGGGGCAAGAGTGTAGACTACTGCTCTACCGTGGCCCCCCACTCTTGTCATGAACTGGAACATTATTATCTCTATATGCCCACGGTAAACAATGACAATAAACAACAGAAAAGAAATGCGAACATCTTCTATTGTTATAGTATGTGTATCGTATTGGTCAGTTTTCTGTGATAGTGGTTCTCATAATACGTTGTACTGGGGGAAATAGCATCACACTTTGGGAAGGAGGGGTTTTGAATTTATGTGCAATACAAAGAAGGTAGTAGGTTACCAGTCAACAGCATACCACAGCAGGCAATGATGTACAGACCAGATGGAATCAGAGGAAGAGGCCGACCACGTAAACGTGGAACGGAGGGAATAACAGAGTCCATGGGAATATCGATACATGAAGCCCACAATCGGGCACTCTCACGATGTTTATACTTCACCTCGACACCGCAAAGTACAAGAGGAACATGATGAGATGAGATGAGACAAAGAAGGTGGAGCTTTACATTTATATGTAATACTTGCATGTGTCAACGTAGTGGGGTTGGGTGATGCCGCTGTGATTGTGGGTAGGAAGCAAAACGACCGTAACTTGTAAAGGTTTGTAAACGATTGTAAAGATTCGTCAACGACTTATCTAAAGTAATCTTTCAACAAGTCAACAAGTGTATATAATAACTTTTAACTCTTGGTGTATCACGATCAGCATATGGCTGCTCACAGTTTGAATGAAATGTACATGTAAATACCACGAGCTTATACTGTTGCTCAGATGTGAAGTCTTAGTTCTTCACGTGTGAAGTAACGTGATGCATCCTTTATTACACATAACCAAAAGCTACTCTATATGCCGGGGAGTCGGCTATATTCACGCGTAAACCACAAGTGTGTAAATAAAAAGACGTGATAGTCTTTTTGGATGAGGAGCGGCTGACCGAGTGGCTAGAACGCCGGACTCTCCTTCGGGAGACCCGGATTCGAATCCTCGGTAAGGTGTGGGATTTTTTTCTGTCGTGGGCAAAAACAAAATCCTAACCTGCACAATTCGTGGCGACTGCACTAGCCAGGCGGCCTTAATTCCTCAGGCTAAAAAAACACCCCCCTCCCCTGCCTTAAACCGCAAGGTATTATATTGGCAGTAAATGACAGTTTTGACAGATAGTCTTTTTAAAATTACGGTCGGGACATTGAAACATATGACAATGTTGTGCTTATGTCAGTTGAAGGGATTCATTATGCTCCTTCAATATATGCTGAACTTTTTGGCAGTAGTTTGCACCTGACGAGAAACAAACGTATACGCCAGGCACATATATATTGTTTAATATATTATCTATGTCTTACACATTAGAGGATTGACTCTCGTTTAATAATGTTGGCCTTACCATTGGTATATTAATATATATTTGTTGTGCCTTACTGTGAATCCAGGTCTGTTTTCAAATAGTCAGACAAGACTTAAACCATGTGCAGTCTAGTGCAGGTTAGCATGGCCGAATGGAAAAGGGCCTTCGTTCTTAAACATCCGGTGCGCTGATGCCGAGGTAGCGGGTTCAACCCATACACCGGACAGTTGGACTGAAATGTTGACTTCTCGTCCTTGACTCGGGGACGTAATTTACACGTACCTCTGAAGTCGGATTGGGTTCACCTTGTTTGACCAGGGACACTAGAAGGAAAAGCTCAACCACACACAAAAATCAGTCCAGTGCACTAGAAGCAGTTGCTCGTGTATGGATTACGCTTGAGTTCAAAGCGAGCGAAAGGGAAACAAATAAAATAAAATAAAATAAAAATATGCAGTCAAGTCCAAAATATATGCATATCTGATCACGCGCTCTACACTCGTCAGATTTACGCTGCTACATTGTCACCATTCACTACTAGCTCTAAATTGCAACCTGTTTATTACACTCGCAACTTACATATAAAGTGTATGGCTAGCCGACACAGCACCAAATCGCATGTATTATTTACTGATTTTGGGTGCAACAATTGACACTCAACATATTACAAATCACAGAATGCGGCCTTCATGGCGCGCCTTTCAAATCTAAAGTATGCGGCGAGTGGCTCGTCCTAACCATGGTTTAAGTACCTTTTAAGAAATGCATTCCAAGTGACACAGAATGCATACATTCTGTTTAGTGGTTGCAGCAGTCATTTCCTCAGTGCAATATTACATATCTAATAGAATTATGCAAGTCTTCAAGACATGCTTCTACATGTCCGTAGAAGAAACAACTACACCGCACAAGAAACGACACCCCGCAGATGTACAAGAAACAACTACATTACACTGATGTACAAGAAACGACACCCCGCAGATGTACAAGAAACAACTACATTACACTGATGTACAAGAAACGACACCCCGCAGATGTACAAGAAACAACTACATCACACTGATGTACAAGAAACGATACCCCGCAGATGTACAAGAAACAACTACATCACACTGATATGCAAGGAGAAAAAAAAAAACTACATAACATTGATATCACAGCCCTACCAACAGAGTTTTTATTTTGGGTGCCAAACATTTTACACTTGATTTTACATAAATGAGGCCTGCTAAATCCAAATATCACATGTATATGTCTGTAGCAGCTCTAGTTTTGTAGATACAGGAATGTGTGTATTTAATTAATATATTACAGTATTGGCTCTATAAGCCTCTGGAAAACAAAACTATTGCTATCCAGTACCTTACAAAATGAAATTGCTTGTTTTCTTACGGTTTCAGTTTTCTATGAATCTTCCAAGAATTGTCTTTTTTTTTTTTTTTAGATTTTAACCCACTGCATGCATGTTAGAATGTTCTTTATTTTCTTACACTTCTAACACAGAATGACATCATCTTCAAGAAGAACATGTTTTCTTTCACCGCATTTATTTTGTTATATTTGTGGAGAGTACACGCTGAAAGAAGAACATAGGAAGCGTATCACTGTTTTTGTGTGAAACAAGCATACTTGCTTACTTTAAAGTAAAACTATATAGATATTCAAGAAACAACTACGAGGGGACTTCACATGACGACCTTACATGCTTTTATTTGATTTTCGTGGTGAATATGTTTTGAAAAAGTAAAGAACAAATGTATCATTTTTCGATGTAGCCACCACTGCGTTCAATGCAAGTATCCAGCGTCGATAAAGTGCTTGTATTCCTGTAGAAAAAAAAATAAAATAAATTCACTGGGGTCTACTGTGTGCCTGACCCGGTCGTGAACAGTCTGTCACAGAAGTCACGCCGTTTTGAAACTTCCTACTCTACTCATACACTTGCTGGACTGACAGGCATGCATCACAATACTGGACCTTCATTAGCCGGTGAATTTCTATAGGTTTCACCCCGTCACTGATGAAAAAAAAAAAAAAAAAAAAGAAGGAAAACTGAACACTGCCCCTCTTTGGTGCATGTCAAAAGTGGGGCGACCATTTTTAAATTATCATTATGACGTCACCGTGTTTGTCTGCACCCTGATGTTACATGCTTAACGCTCTTAACATCATTAACAACAACAATGACAAGTTACAAGACAATGACGTGGTTATTGTAATTTCTAGCACACTTTTAAGGTTTTCATTTGCATCTCCCTCGTACATCACACACATATGCAAGAAACAATTACATCACAGATATGCAAGAAACTAAACCACACAGATATGCAAGAAATTACATCACACACATATGCTAGAAACAACTACATTACACATATATGTAAGAAATAACCACATCACACAGATATGAAAGAAACAGCTACACAATACAGATATGCAAGAAACTACATCACGCAGATATGCAAGAAACAACATCACACAGATATGAAAGAAACTACAACGCACAGATATGCAAGGACATTGCCGTTCACTCACGCAGAACTGTTTATTATTTATGATAATAAATATATGATCAGACGACTTCAACACCAGTCTTTGGACTGACTAACGCGCTGATGATGAGAAGGATAATTATGATGACGCTTCTTTTAATTATGATGATGATATTTAATATGCATATGTTTCCCTGTTTATGTTTAATATCGCAGACGTTCGATTATTGATTTCTTTCAGGGTCAGCATTTATGAGAATGGTGGAATATATTCTTGGCATAAGGAAAGATACCGGAGCATAAAAATACGACCAGAATCTGTGTATGACCAAACAGTGATAATTTTCTTGGTATTGTCATAATTCTTTTTTTTTAAAATGATGATGGATTAGTTGTTATATAGGTCAAGCTCTGGTGCAACCAGTACGACGTCATCCAGCACGCCTCAGATATTCTCACAAATATAGGCAGGTTTGAACTGATGCCTCAGATATTCTCACAAATTTAGGCAGGTTTGAATTGATGTCTCATATATTCTCTCAAATATAGACAGGTTTGAACTGTTGACTCAGATATTCTCACAAATATAGGCAAGTTTGAATAGATACCTCATATATTCTCCCAAATATAAACTGGTTTGAATTTATGCCTCATATATTCTCTCAGATATAGGAAGGTTTGAACTGTTGACTCAGATATTCTCACAAATATAGGCAAGTTTGAATAGATACCTCATATATTCTCCCAAATATAAACTGGTTTGAATTTATGCCTCATATATTCTCTCAGATATAGGCAGGGTTGAACTGTTGACTCAGATATTCTCACAAATATAGGCAAGTTTGAATAGATACCTCATATATTCTCCCAAATATAAACTGGTTTGAATTTATGCCTCATATATTCTCTCAGATATAGGCAGGGTTGAACTGTTGACTCAGATATTCTCACAAATATAGGCAAGATTGAATAGATACCTCATATATTCTCCCAAATATAAACTGGTTTGAATTGATGCCTCAGATGTTCTCACAAATATAGGCAAGTTTGAATAGATACCTCATATATTCTCCCAAATATAAACTGGTTTGAATTGATGCCTCAGATGTTCTCACAAATATAGGCAAGTTTGAATAGATACCTCATATATTCTCCCAAATATAAACTGGTTTGAATTGATGCCTCAGATGTTCTCACAAATATAGGCAAGTTTGAATAGATACCTCATATATTCTCCCAAATATAAACTGGTTTGAATTGATGCCTCATATATTCTCTCAGATATAGGCAGGGTTGAACTGATGCCTCACATATTATCACAAATATAGGCAAGTTTGAATAGATACCTCATATATTCTCCCAAATATAAACTGGTTTGAATTGATGCCTCATATATTCTCTCAGATATAGGCAGGGTTGAACTGATGCCTCACATATTCTCACAAATATAGGCAAGTTTGAATAGATACCTCATATATTCTCCCAAATATAAACTGGTTTGAATTGATGCCTCATATATTCTCTCTGATATAGGCAGGGTTGAACTGATGCCTCACATATTATCACAAATATAGGCAAGTTTGAATAGATACCTCATATATTCTCCCAAATATAAACTGGTTTGAATTGATGCCTCAGATGTTCTCACAAATATAGGCAAGTTTGAATAGATACCTCATATATTCTCCCAAATATAAAATGGTTTGAATTGATGCCTCATATATTCTCCCAACTATAAACTGGTTTGAATTGATGCCTCTATTCTCCCAACTATAAACTGGTTTGAATTGATGCCTCATATATTCTCCCAACTATAAACTGGTTTGAATTGATGCCTCATATATTCTCCCAACTATAAACTGGTTTGAATTGATGCCTAATATATTCTCCCAACTATAAACTGGTTTGAATTGATGCCTCATATATTCTCCCAACTATAAACTGGTTTGAATTGATGCCTCAGATGTTCTCACAAATATAAACTGGTTTGAATTGATGCCTCAGATGTTCTCACAAATATAAACTGGTTTGAATTGATGCCTCATATATTCTCCCAACTATAAACTGGTTTGAATTGATGCCTCAGATGTTCTCACAAATATAAACTGGTTTGAATTGATGCCTCAGATGTTCTCACAAATATAAACTGGTTTGAATTGATGCCTCATATATTCTCCCAACTATAAACTGGTTTGAATTGATGCCTCATATATTCTCCCAACTATAAACTGGTTTGAATTGATGCCTCATATATTCTCCCAACTATAAACTGGTTTGAATAGATACCTCATATATTCTCCCAACTATAAACTGGTTTGAATTGATACCTCATATATTCTCCCAACTATAAACTGATTTGAATAGATACCTCATATATTCTCCCAACTATAAACTGGTTTGAATTGATACCTCATATATTCTCCCAAATATAAACTGGTTTGAATTGATGCCTCATATATTCTCCCAAATATAAACTGGTTTGAATTGATGCCTCAGATGTTCTCCCAAATGTAAACTGGTTTGAATAGATACCTCATATATTCTCTCAAATATAAACTGGTTTGAATTGATGCCTCAGATGTTCTCCCAAATATAAACTGGTTGGAATAGATACCTCATATATTCTCTCAAATATAAACTGGTTTGAATTGATGCCTCAGATGTTCTCCCAAATATAAACTGGTTTGAATTGATGCATCATATATTCTCCCAAATATAAACTGGTTTGAATTGATGCCTCATATATTCTCCCAAATATAAACTGGTTTGAATTGATACCTCAGATATTCTCCCAAATATCTCGTAGACAGGTTTGAGTTTGTTTTCTTTTTTGGGGCGCTCGCTCGCTTTGAACGCAAGCGTAGTCCATACACACTATTTATAATAGTGATAGACTGCATTGTGCGTGTGGATTAGCTTTCCCTATTAACAGTTCTCTTGCCATCAGGCGAACCCACTCCGACTTCAGAGGCACTTGTAATTTACGTCCCCAAGTCAAGGACGACAGGTCAGCATTTTAGTCCAGCTGTCCGGTGTAGGGGTTGAACCGCTTACTTCGGCATCAGCACAACAGATGTTTAAGAACACGCGTTTTTACCCATTCGGCCATGCTGACCTGCACAGGTTTGAATTGATGCCTCAGATATTCTCACAAATATAGACAGGTTTGAATTGATGCCTCAGATATTCTCACAAATATAGACAGGTTTGAATTGATGCCTCAGATATTCTCACAAATATAGACAGGTTTGAAGTGATACCTCAGTATATCCTCGCAAGTATAGAGTTTTAAAAACTGCTTGAGTGATCATGAATATGAAAATGTCGAGAAGTAGTTTCAAGGTATGGGTGTGTGATGTGACCACGCCATTACATTTTGAAGGTCTGAAAACGCGGTGAAATATGGCCAATTTTCCCCTCACTTTCGCAGATAACGAGCCCCTACCGGGCTCATGACATTACCAGAGCAGTTCGCTATCAACTTCACTAGAGCACCCACTGTGAGCTGTTAGTTTCGTGTGAAATGCTTTTGAATCTGCCCGAGGTTTTTTGGAACGTGACTGCATGTTCGGATCGATGGCAGATGGCTATGTCCCAGAGTTGACCGGTTTTTGCCTTATGCAGAAATGTGTGGCTGCTGGGCTTCTGGTTGACTGCCACTACCATTGACAATGAACTGTATTTCGTGGACTGTGTGGGTGAACATCTAGGAAACATATAGATAGGAAAATGACTGCTGATTCCATCAGAGATGAACTCAGGGGTTCGTGGGGGACTATTGTGTTGACATTCTGGCGGCGGCATTATGCACAGTGTATCTGTGCGGACTGTTGTTTGTCGAGACTCCTGTCTTTTCCACTTTTCACCTTGGGCAGTGGGGAGCGTTTTGTGTGATATTCACTGGCACAGGAACGGAGCATAATGGGGACAACCCGTTGCTGTGAAGTTGGAACTACGACTAACTAACTAACTAACCCACTAAATATTAAAATATGAATAAAATTTGGTGGAACTGCGGTGAAACTGTGGAAATGTAAACAATATAAAAATAACACAAAGTAATGCAGCTTTACAGAACAGAATTACGAAACATACAGGATGTTATGGCGACTAGCCTTCATCAGCAAATAAACACACACACAAAACACAACTTACAGCCACGGAGAGGACAATCTGGTGACTACATTAAAACATAAGGACGGGATGAGAATTTTTTCATCTTCTTATTCTTCTCATCCCGTCCTTATACCTTAACGTAGTCACCCGAGGGTCTTCTCAGTGGCTGTACGTTGTGTTGTGTGTGTGTGTGTGTGTGTGTGTGTGTGTGTGTGTGTGTGTGTGTGTGTGTACTAAATATTAAAGTGTTATATGTTTAATGTTTAACATCGATGATAAGAAGAAAGTGTTCTGTGTTAAGAAATAAATATATATTCTTTAATAAAACATACTGTCGTTATAGTTTGCGTGTATAAAGAATGTAATAGAAAGATCTACTGAAGCCTAACATAACAATTAACGTTTAAATGTTTGATCAAGCTGTGAAGACACAGCTTTACTAATCCCAACGTAGCGTGTCCTGTATGAAACGCTATTATAAAAGCTTTACTTTACGGGTTTTTATGTTTGCAAGTCTTCTTTAATAATAATGTCGGCATTTGTACAGACATGACTTTAGCAATCCCGACAAGGCTTAGACATTTAGCTTGAAAAATAGTTGATCATAAACTGTTTGTGATGACGTTCAACCAAAAATATTATCTTTAAGCACTAGAAACCTTTACTGAATATGAAAACAAAGTCCGTAATGAACTTGTTATGTTCTTGAAAGTATGGTCATTTTAGTAACTAAACATTAGAATTTCATATGAGCAAGTCAGTTTCATATGGGCAAAGATCATGCAAAGAGTCAGGAAGAAAATACAACCTGAAATAGGAGAAGAACAATGTGGGTTTGTAGAAGGCAAGGACACAGTAAATGCTGTGTATATAATGAGAACAGTAATTGAACGTTCTATAGAAGTAAACAAAGATCTATATCTTTGCTTTATTGACTACACAAAGGCTTTCGATAAAGTGAGACATGTCGACATGATAAGGATGCTTGAAGATCTACAAATTGATGGAAAAGACCTTAGACTTGTAAAAAACATGTATTGGAAACAACAAGCTGCCATCAGAATTGATAATAATGTAGGTCAATATCAGCCTATTAAAAGAGCTGTGAGACAGGGATGTGTAATGTCTCCAGTTCTTTTTCCCTGTACAGTGAAAACATTTTCAGAAATATAGAAGATATGGAAGGAATCAACATTGGGGGACGATACATCAATAACATTAGATATGCAGATGATACAGTCTTGATTGCAGACAATGAACAGGACCTGCAAAATTTAGTAGATGCGGTTGTTGCACACAGTGAACAACTAGGGTTAGAACTGAATATTAAGATGACACAGATTATGGTCGTCACTGGGAAGTAGGGAATACCACAATGTGATATACGAGTAAATGGGCATATTCTTAAACATGTGAATCGATACAGTTATCTTGGCACAGTCATAACATCTGATGGGAGATGCCTTGAAGAGATTAGAACAAGAATTGCCATTGTGAAGGTAGCCTTTTGCAAGATGAAAACCATACTGACCAATAACAAGATATCAATTGAAACGAGAAAAAGAGTGTTGAAGTGCTACATACAACCTATAATTTTGTATGGATGTGAAACGTGGACAATAAGTAGTCAAGCTGAAAAACAGCTGATGGCTGTGGAAATGTGGTTTCTGAGGAAATCCAAAGAATACCATGGACAGACAGAAAAACCAATGCACAAGTCCTTCAAGAAACAAATGAAGATCGTAAACTGATTAGAGTCATTAGACATTAGACAGTCAACATTTTTGGGCATGTTATGGGAAGAAATGACTTGGAGAACTTGGTGACGACTGGCAAGATCGAAGGGAAGAGACCAAGGGGGAAGACCGAGAAGTAACTACTGGATGGCTTGGCCACGTGGCATGGTCGAGACAGGAACACAGAGCTGATCCACGACTCTGGCGATGGAGTGAGATGGCAGTACATGACCGCCCACGCTTATCGGCATGGCATATGATGGATGGATGGAGTTTCATATGGCGTCGCTAGTGATATGCGCTGTTCCCACTACTCGCATTGAGTCTCTTCTGCTTCTTGTTCCTTGTTTCCCCTAAATGGAAGTCTGTTGTAGCTATTTGTGCATCTCAGCGATCAGTGTGATTGATTTCAGCATGCTTTTGTATAAGATTTACTTTCTCTAGACAAGTTCCATTCAAGGTAGCAAGCTTTATCTACCTGTTGGTAAATTTTCTTCCCTAACAATTGTGAAAATCCGCAGTCTTTCAGCCTACTTTCTGACATTTCCAACTGTCATAAACATCGTAATCGTGCCCGAGTGACCTTCTGTTTTTCTGGCTTATCCGCGAAGATTTGGTATCTCACCCTATCGTCCAAGAGATTGGGTTTGGGGAGGAGGGGGAGGGTACGTGTTATATACGAGGGTAAGTTAATAAGTAAGTCACAAATGGCTGTAGAAAAATAACTAAATATGATAACAACTTGAAACCAGTTTATTTTTATACATATATTGTCCCTTTATTTGTCAACATAATTTCCACCAACATTGATGCACTTATCCCATCGTTTATCAGTCCTCCCAAACCGACTGCATAGAACTGCGTGCTTTGTTTTCATTTACCGGCCATCCCACAGAACTGTCGCCCTCGTAACGTTTTCTACCCAGCTATGCACCGCTTTACAGGACAAACATTTGTCAGCATAAACACTGCCAATCCACCTTGGCAGGAGACATTTCGCGAATGACGCCGAAGTTTAATGTGAAGTGAAAACGTGGTTTAGAAAATAGAGCACGCAGTTATATGCTGCGGGTTTGGGAGGACTGATAAAACGATGGGGTATGTGCATCAATGTTGGTGGAAATTATGTTGAGAAATAAAGGGGCAATGTTCGTATAAAATTAAACTAGTTTTAAGTTGTTATCATATTTAGTTATTTTTCTACAGCCATTTGTGACTTACTTATTAACTTACCCTCGTACTTAAAAACCAATAGTTCTTGTAAACACCCCAATAGACAAACTCCGGGTATCTTTGCTTGTGTAATATTTGGAATGTTAACTCTTCTTACAAGGAAACTCAGCATATATTTATCGGTTTCTCTATACGTAACATGCATCACTGAGCATTATTGTTCTGTTAGGTTAATCCACTCCAGGCAGGCACGCTAGCGAAGCTGAACGCGAGCTGTGCAGGTAATGTCATGAGCAGGACGAATGGGGGTTCGACGCTTGGACTCGTCGCTTGTCAAAGTGAGAGAAAGACTGGCCACCTATTCCTCCTTGCTCTCAGGCCTATACAATGTGATGGCACCGGCCCACAGCAGGAAACTGCTTCGAGACAATCTCATCTCATCTCATCTCATCTCATCTCATCTCATCTCATGATGTTCCTCTTGTACCTTGCGGTGTTGAGGTGAAGTATAAACATCATGAGAGTGCCCGATTATGGGCTTCATATATAGATATTCCCATGGACTCTGCTATTCCCTCCATCCAACGTTTACGTGGTCGGCCTCTTCCTCTGTTTCCATCTGGTCTGTACATCATTGCTTGTTGTGGTATGCTGTTGACTGGAAACCTACTTGCATGGCCAAACCATTTGATTTGCTGCTTTCTAATACAATCTAGTGCTGCTATAACCCTCACTTCGAGACAATGTTTTACAAAATGCACTTTATTCCCCCACCTGTCCAATAGTTGTATTAGTTTAGCCTACTGGATCTCAAAGAATGCCACAACTACAGTATACAACTATCTTGGGATATAATCCACATCGAGAATCGGATTTTAAAAAAAAAAAAAAAACTGACCAAAGCTCTCAGGTCGACCACGCCTAACATGGGTACGTGAAACGAATTAACGGGTTCAAGACAAGAGGATCGGTTTCTTTGCACCGGCTTCGTCATTAATGGCTCTGTATTCTTTCCGCAGAGCGGACTGTCGGAAGCGTTGCATAGAGCAGGATCTCCGCAGCTTCGGCGACGACCCCAGGGCTCTCTGAAAAACTGTATTCGTATATAGCAAAACAGGGTTTAGATAACATTTCCGTACTCTATTTCTGGCTTTCAGCTATAGTATCCTATTCGTCTTAGACCATGCAGTATTATTTCTCTCGGCCTGCCTCTGTCTATTCTACAGCTGATCTTTCCAATGCCTTCCTTGTCATTAAATAGCCTCAGCTGAAGCGAATATCTGTCTCACAGCCATCTCAGCAAAATTTAAAAGAAAATGCAGTCAACAAAAGATTGTTGGAGGACACAAACAGAGCACCTGAACTTTGACAGGGATGAAAACAGACTATGGAAACTAATGAAAGCCATGAACAATGAAGGACCCAGAAATAAACAAACAACAATTAAACAAGGAATTTCCATGCTTACAGGATAAAAAGGCTACAAATGCACTGATGGAACACTATAATAATGCAAATTAGATCAATATTACAACAGAACAGAAGAAATCAATCGAAGATAAACAGACACATCACAGTAATACAGAGACAGCAGCAGAATATATGTTGGCATAGTACGATTAACAGAATGCGGATCATAACTGGAGGCCTGAAGACAACACCTCTAAACGAAATAGAAAAGATCACTAATCTACAAACAATGCAGGATAGAAGAGATAGTAGAGCTCAGCAACAAGCAGAAAAGTTTTGAAGACTGACAGACCACCCCATTAATAAAAGGTTTAATGGTGTTGGAAACGGAAGACTGAAGCGAAGGAACTTTTGGATAGATTAGGACAGATCCTATACTTAACATGTCAATAGTTAAACCCATTTACAGTGTACACAAATTCCCAGTTTGGGGACCGTACCAAATGCCTGAGGTGATAGAAAACATTCCTGCTATTGGTAAAAAGAACACTCAGAGTGAAACAGAAAGAAGCAAATAATAGGGATATAAAATTTGGACATGCAACCTTTCAATTTCATCTCATACTACCACGAACTTTCCTTTACACAAACTTCCCACATTCCACTGATGAATGTAATTGTGGCACTGGTAAAATGACAGCTAGAAATGTGCTGCTGAAGTGTCCAGTATATGCAGAATAGAAAGTTATTTTGGCCTACACCTGCTTCATTGGAGGGCAAATTCTATGGCGATGTCAACAAACTCACGTTGACTGCTGCTTACTTTAACTATATTCATGTGGAAATTTGAAAGGGTACGATACCGGGCTACGATTTTCGGTTCAAGAGTGCATTTTTCTCGGAGACTCCTGGGGGTCGTCGCTGGAGCTACGATGTTCGTACTCTGTGCGACTCTTTCGGCAGGCCGCCCTGCGGAAAGAGACCGAGCCATATCAGACAAAACCCGGTGCATTGAAGTAGATCCTCTCGACTTTTAAGACTTTTAAAGTGTATGAAGAAGAAGTTCCTTGGCTGTCACACTTCAATCCATAGGTATTTCGGTGGCAAAAGCATCCCAGTGGCACGAAATGGAATATTGCTTGGATAGCAAATCCATTGCGTGGAAAGTCCGAATGGAACGCTCAATGTGTGGATGTCATATGCATACTGAATTATTCTGATTTCCAGAGGAAAAGCCTGTGGTGAACGGATAGTCCAATATACGGAAGTGAGGCTAAGCAGCCATGTGCAGGATATGACGATTCCTTGGGTGAGCCCAGTATCAGAGCGATATGTGTCAGCTCTGCATTTATGGAAGCCTCCTTGGATGGTGGGGAATGCCCATGGTCTGCCACTGCTTTCCCTTGCGGGATGACAGGGATGTCTTCAGCTGTTCTAAACTGGCCAGTCGGAACACAACAACAGTGAGAGTTAAAAGTCCTACAAAACACACAGGAAGGTTAACCCGGTCAACAAATGCCTGAAGAAGTCGGATGTTCCGGCCGATAGGCCGACACATATCGCAGCTTTGCTGTAAACAGGCAAACTACAATTACATCCAAAACAAACATTCCGGACGAACGAAGAAGAAGAAGAAGAAGAAGAAGAAGAAGAAGAAGAAGAAGAAGAAGAAGAAGAAGAAGAAGAAGAAGAAGAAGAAGAAGAAGAAGAAGAAGAAGAAATGGCCAAATAATATGTTTTTTTTAAAAATGTTTGTAATTAACAGCAATAAAAAGGACACAGTCGTACGCTATGCATCCAGATCAACCGGCAAGCGACTATAATACTCAATTTTATTGTTTCCTTTTACAGACTAAATCATCCTCCAGAAACATTGATCATTTGCATAATTAATAGCGCATGCAATAACAATTAATACAATCCACGTGAGACATTAAGTACACCAGCCACAAAGATTATACGGAATAATTAATCAACACTTGTTTCTTGTGAATCGTGTAGACATTGGAAGACAGCAATAGGCACTAATGAATATGTGCATCCGGAGAGAACAGCCTAGAAAACTAAATATGAATGCATACGCTCGCTTGATCTTCTACACTTGGTATGAGGCGTCAGCCGTTAAGAAATCAATGGCAAAGTACTGAATTAAAAATGTCCTAGTGAATCACACACAGTCAATAAATACTGGAGTTGACTGCAATGTTCTGTGAAAGACATTAATCAAATGTTATTATCTTCTAGAGTGAACATTAAAAAAATAAAAACACAGTAAACATGCAATATCAAAACAATGTTTTCTCGTAGTGAATTTGAATAATGAAGACACAAAAAATATATTACACGAATTATTGCCTGGCATATTTCGCTGCACCTCGTCAAGTACATACAAACTGCAAAATTCACACAACATAAAGTGAAATAACTAGATAATTCATTCAAGCTGAAATATAAACACGTTCGCATAGTAATGTCAATTGTCTGCCACAGTAATTTTAAATTGACTATCGTGACTTTCTGTTTGCACAAAATTTGCCAATTTAGATTAATCATGATGGCTTCTGCAACATGCAATATGTCTAAAACATGGTAAATATGAAAGTATCTAATATACGCTAAAGCCTGAAGACAATAGAACCACGCCATTAAAATTTGGGCGATAAAAAAAAAAATATTTCAAATGCGCAACCACTCACAGCCGGCAACAACTACTTGCACTTTGCATGTTTCTTTAGGACATTAGGCTGCTCCGTGAACGATTGGTTGGCGAAGAAGAAGAAGAAGAAGAAGAAGAAGAAGAAGAAGAAGAAGAAGAAGAAGAAGAAGAAGAAGAAGAAGAAGAAGAAGAAGAAGAAGAAGAAGAAGGGGAGGAGGACGAGGACGAGGACGAGGAGGAGGAGGAGGAGGAGGAAGAAGAAGAAGAAGAAGAAGAAGAAGAAGAAGAAGAAGAAGAAGAAGAAGAAGAAGAAGAAGAAGAAGAAGAAGAAGAAGTAGAAGAAGAAGAAGAAGAAGAAGCAGCAGCAGCAGAAACAACAACACCAGCAACAGCAGCAAGAGAAGAAGAAATATGCAGACCTTACAGTACTGATTATAGGCAATGAACAGGACCGATAGGTTTTAGTGGATGCTGTTACTGTATGAAATCAATACACAGGGTTAGAAAACAGAAGAGACACAAAGTAACATCCAAGTAAATGGGAACATTCTTAAAGGGGAGAATCGATATAACCAGTTTGAAACAGTCATAATATGTGGCACATTAAGTTGTAGATTTTAGAACAAGAATCATCACGGGAAAGGTAGCCTCTCATAAAATAGAAAACATACACACCGATAAAAAATATATCAACGAAAGTGGAGAAACGTGTGTTAAAGTGCTATTAAAATCTGTACTGATATATTCATGGGAAATATTGACAATAAACAGGCAAGCCGAGTGTGGTATACTGTCTCACAAGCCGTTACTAGCTGTCAAGATCTCCTAAAATCAAAACGCATTGTACAAGAACATAAACTGCAATCACCACTTGTACGATTTCAACTTGGGGGAAAAAGAGTAAATTGACAGCGCCCAGGTTGATAACTGCACATATCGCGAATCGGAGCGAATACGAAAAAAAAAAAAAAAAAAAAAACCAGACTGGATCAAGAATATAAAAGATGGCGCAGACGAAAACATCTTCCTGTTTTACACAAGAGCAAAGACGCGAGGTATAAGGCATTGACGGACGGCCAGCAACATTTACAAACGAAATGATGTAATCCATTCTAGAAAGACACCAGAAGTAGAAGCTTACGGAGAAGTTGAACAACGCTGAGTCCGAAAGTCTGAAACCAGTGTCAGTGTTTACAGCCATTCAAGAGAATGCAGGTAAATAATGCTATATTTTATATTAGATTAGTTAGTCAGTGAGCCTATTTCCCAAGAAGAATTGGTAAGTCAAATGTGGGTAAACCATGTGGTGAGTTCTTAAGAAATTAATTTAGTGAAACTAAATAATATATTCAGTTATCATAGTCATAGATAAACTGTACATTAGGACAACCTAGTGAGTTTCATTTTCTTCTAGTAAACAACTTATTTAATGTATAAGACCTAGTGTACATTATATTTCTTAAGTAGTTCAACTCATTCAGTAGTGATTTAGGAGTGGTGAGTAACTTAAGATTTAAGAAAACTAGTTTACATGTGCTAACACTGGTCAGACAAATTAGTGTAATATGTATTAGTCAAGTATTTTTAATTACATGAGAACATTAGTCAAGTAGATTTTTTGACATGAGCACATGAACAAACAAGTAGTGTTTTTATCCCATGAACACCGGGTAGGTAAATAAATTCTCAGAGGTATCATATATTTTGTGTTGAGTTAAAGCACCCATGTGGTGATTAAAATGTATTTTCAATGTTGTAAACATGTAGAATTAATATTTGTGCCACATAATACTACTTAGACAACCGGCCTGCAAGAATGGTTAAGATTCATAATGCCTGAATGTGGATTGAGTATTTCACATAAACCTATGAGAGCATGCGGGGATCCATGTGTAAGTTCATTATTGCTAAACATGAGGAAGTATCCTTTGAAAATCTCATAATTATGTCTAATGATCACATAAATCTATGTCATTGCTAGGAGCATGTCTGTGGGGATTCATGTGTGATTTCATTATTGTTAAACAGATGTGAATGTATCATTTGTAAAAACACATCAGTATGAGTGACTAATTATCATCCAGGAAAATATTATAATTTCTGGTGAAGGATGAGATTTCATTGTAATGTCATTGTCGTTAAATCTGTGAATGTATTCTGTGTAAAACACATACACATGCTTGATTGTCATCCATATAGGTATGATTGTGTCTGAAGACTGAGTGAAATGATCATCTATACTTATGAATATTATGTCTGAGAATGAGTGAATGATGAAACATGATAAGAAGGGTATAAGCTAACAATCAATCTCATGATAGAAGGCAACTTTGATGTGTAATGTCCTGTCTATCATCAGAGAATCTGTTCGGCATAACCCAAACATCAATTAATCATTTAGTGCACTCCGACGTATGACAACACTTTATATAATATATCACTTATCGTGCCATCATCTGGTTTTGTGCCATAAGCACGACACAATCCATATTACACATCACGTGTACTACAAGCAGCTGGTTTTGTACTTAAGCAAAACCCCATTTTATTATTGGCCACTCATGTTACAACATATGGGCTAGTGTCTTGAGAATGTAATGATAATGATGATGATGATGATAATGATATAATGATGATGATGTTTGTAATGATAATGATGATGATAATGATATGATGATGATAATGATATAATGATAATGATGATGATGATAATGATTATAATGAGCATGATGATGATGATGATAAATGAAATACAATCTTAGTATAGACACGGCGAAGAGGAGGGAATATACTCGCCTTGAAACTTTTAATTAGAAAATAATTCACCTGAATACTATACCAAAATGGATACCATGATGTACTTATACTGTTTATAAGCAAATACTCATGAAATGGGGAAATGATTTTTAAAACCCTTAATGTATGAGAACCTTTTTCTTTTAATGGGAAAAGACGCAGAGAACAAAACTAGGTACAGAAGAGAATGGTCAACATAATTGTCAATTCCAAGTCAATCTAGGTATTACTTAAACTATAGACCTGAAGGGCAAGCATAGGTGAAGATGAAACTGCACATCTTCTAGTTAAACCTTGAACACTTGACAGTGGAAGAATGGATGGAGAGCAAATAATTATGTTGGTGATAACTAACTGAAAACACCAAGAATATCTTTCTTCTATGTTTATTTCTCTAAGAACAACATTCATTTTATTGATTTCACATGTTGGTTACTTAGAAGCATTGCATTTCTAATATCATATTGATGGTATGATTAGATGTATGTTGATTGCTGAACTTTCAGATAGTGGCTTAGTACCACTAGATCCAGACCTGACTAGTTGGAATGCAGTAGTCTGAATGCAGCACTTTTGAATGCAGGACTTGGTGAAGGTAGCAGCTTGACTGAATCTAGATCCAGGCCTGACTTTTCTAGTGTCAGTAAGGTATCTGGACAACGTGATGCAGAACAGTATCCCAACCAGAACTCACCTGCAAACATTTTCCTAGCCCAGTAGGAGAGGTAATTTAGCTGGAGTGTAAGGAACACTTACTATCCTATACCAAGGGAGACAATTATCACTCATTAGTAGAACTTAACACCAGCTCAAAGAATTAGTGACATCAGGGTTCCAGGAATCCTGAAGTACAAGATAAGCAAGATAAGATAGTCTTTTCCGAATGAAATGAAATTATGGCAGTAAAATATATATTTCAGGCAACTAGGGATTTCTTGCACTTGTATGAACACCTATTGATGTATAATCCTAACTGCAATTGTTGGTGTTAATGTATTGAATGACCATAATACATGTTTATGTTTTAATAAATTATGTAAGAGGCCATTTCCTCCTTTGAGTATTTTAGTATTTTCTTGTCGTGTCAGTAGTTCAATAAGACACACTCTAGATATTAATCATTTAGGAGAGAAGAGAGGCAAGGAACCCCAACAAGATAGTGTTGGCCTTCAGGAAACGTTGCATTGTTCCCTGGAGGAATTCCTTGGTTCTCTCTCTCTCTCTCTCTCTCTCTCTCTCTCTCTCTCTCTCTCTCTCTCTCTCTCTCTCTCTCTCTCTCTCTCATTCAGGCTTTGGAGACGAGGTTAAAAGATTTTATTACCAGCAACACCACTAATATTATTGCGGAGTTTAAAAAAGAAAACATTCTTCTTCGAGAGGAAATCCGAATCCTTTAAGAAATGAAGGAGACGTTTAAAACATCCATACATGCCTTGAAACTAAAGCGTGCACAGTCATCTCATAAAAGTGCACAAACAGAAAGTATCCATGGTGTTGTAGATGCGTGTGTTACCAGTGAATGCCCGTCGCATAATAACATACAGACAGTTTCTACAAGCAACAAAACCACTACTAAACCTGTAGAACGCACACCATCTATCTACCCCATCGATGTGCATATCAGCAACAGGTTCCAGGCCTTAGGTGTAGACTCTCCAGCAGCAGACCAGGAATCACAGAGCTCAGCAGTTACCACTACTGGGCATCAACAACCATCGCAAGCAAGCTTTAATAAACAAGAACACAAGAAAGACGACAGTGACCAGTGGAAACAACAGTCCAAGCGGACACGCCAACAGCGTGAAATAACCATAGATCACAGTGCAACACATGTCGTCATTGGAGACTCTCTGCTGATGGGGAATCTATAGTGATCGCATGTCATCTTATGACAGCGAATCAACTTCAATCTACCCTGTACCAGGCGGTGCTATTGACAGGCTGACCGCTACACTGCGAAGATTCCAAGTGAACGACATAATTAGGAGAGCAACATTCCACATTGGTGTCAATGACATAATGGATAATAAAATCATCAGCACCTCACAACTAGCTAGATTGGAGGTGCTGTTGCGCAATAAATTTCCTTAATCATCTTTGTTTATTTCATCTATCATTCCACCATGTTACGGGTTCCAGCGTCGTACTGCCGATGCTGCTAATCTAACGTTATATAAATTGTGTAAAAATAATAACATGAATTTCATAAATAACACCCCTTACTTTACGTTACCGTCCGGAGCTCCTAAGAAAAAACTATACAGGGATCAAATACATTGTTCCAAGCTAGGAAGTAGCTTCCTAACGAAGAACATAAAATATCCCGAACGTGCACAACAACCAGCACCAGTTACAGGAGTAAACCGAACTTCACCTCCGGCAACAGCCATCTCACTGTGTTCAGAAAACACCCCTTCTCTTTCCATACCACCCTTGCCTGTACCCCAGGAACACAATGTCGTGAATAGCAACCCAAGCCCCAATCCAAATGTTGCTAACTATGATACTTTGTTTCTTGCCTTGCCCGTAAAACAGTCTCCCTCTATGATGTCAAAGGGGACACCGTTAAACAATGATGCAGTGCCCCCAATGCCTGCTTCCAATGTAAGCACTTCCAGTGACACTCATAGCAGTCCCTCGCTGGACGGTAATCTACAATCCTATGAGTGGAACCGCCAACTTCAGCAGCTAATGCGGTACAATCCTGCAGCCTTGCACCAAGCATTCATGATATCACTCCAGCAAAGACATTTTCCTGCCCCCTCTAACAGCCTTAACTACTTCTAAATAAAGTTTCAAAATCCCTGCAATTTGTATACCACAAGCGAATCTTCCTTTTAGTTTGTAATGTTCGCCAATCACGATCAGTGGCTCAACAAAAATGGTCTATTTATAGGCCATCTCAACATCTTTCATCTGCTCAACAAATTACCTGAGCTCTCGGTAATACTGTCCAAACAGTTCCATGTGTTTGGAATCACAGAAAGTCGTCTCAACGACAAAATAACCGACTCCGATATCTCACTTAAGGGGTTTAAAGTAATTCGGAAAGATGCAAATCAAAAATTATAGACAGGTATTGCTGTATACATTTCCAATTCCCTCAACTGTTCCCGTAGAAGTGATCTCGAGACCGTAGGGATAGAATGTGTTTGGTCAGAGGTGAAGCCATCCAGCCAACAACCGTTTCTCATTGGATACCTATATAGGAATCCTTGTGCCGGGTACATTTGGTATGACTGCTTCACTACAATGATGGATATAGCGTTTACATCAGGTAGAGAAGTTATGATACTAGGTGACTTCAACATAGATATTAGTAAATCCAACCAGACATGGGACGATATCATCCTTTCTTACAATTTCAAACAACTAATAAACCGTCCCACAAGGGTTACTGACACATCCTCAACTTTAATTGATCATATATATGGTACTTGTCCAGATAATATTATTTAATGTTCTGTTCCTGTTAGTACCGTTAGTGACCATTACCCTGTATGCTGTACATGGTCAAGAATTGGGTTCAAATCTCTTAAACATAAACATGTAAGTATCAAATTTAGAAATTATAAAGCATTCAACCAAGATTTATTTATGCAAGACTTAAGAAAAGCAGCTCTTGATCACGTTTACCAACTTCCTGACCCGGACGATGCATTAGCTTTCTGGACGAAGACAGTCTACAATGTGTTCGATAAACACGTGCCAATCAAAGAAGTTCGAGTCAAAAATCAACATAAATCCCCATGGGTCACTAGTGAAGTTCTGGAAATCATGAGAGAGCGAGATACAGCACACACAAAAAAATACTTCATCAATTACCGTAGACTAAGGAATAAAGTTAAATATGAAATTCGAAGGATAAAAAAAGATCATTTTAAAAATTTGATTGTAGATCATTCAAACAGTACAAATATATGGAAAGCTATTAACTTGCTAACCAATAAGAAACGCCCTAAAGAATCAGCAATACCAAATTCTATAACATGCGATGGATTCAGTTGGTTCTTTCAATCAGAAATAGAGAATCTAAAGTCTTCAATACCAGACTCATCGCGTAATTTAAGTTCACTGGCTTCATTCTGTGGATAGAAGTGAACCAGAAATATTCCCGCTGAGATTCCCTTAATGTCTGTTGCAGACGTTTATAAATATCTCTTAAACCTCAAATCAACAAATTCACACGGCCTAGATGGTATCAGTAATATACTTCTTCGTTGTGCTGCACCAGTCATTATTGAGTCCTTAACGTTCATATATAACCAGTGCCTGGCCAAAAACTACTTTCCATCTGCATTTAAAATTGCTAAAGTGTTTCCGCTACTTAAAAATGGCTCAATCGATAATAGCGTTTTGGGTAATTATAGACCTATTTCCTTACTATCGTCGCTATCAAAACCACTAGAAAAGCACATTCATAAAATAACGTTACACCATTTAATTAACAACGATCTAATAATTAACAGTCAACCTGGGTTTCGACCTAAATATTCTTGCCATAGAGCTTTAACAAAAATGACCGATAACTGGCACTTAAACATCAACAACGGTAGAATTTGTGGAGCGGTGTTTGTAGACTTTAAAAAAGCTTTTGATATGGTATATCACGATATTTTAATTAGAAAACTAAAACAAATGAAGACAAGCACCAACATGGTGAACATAATTACGTCATTTCTATCCGATAGACAACAAGTCATGTCCTTCAACAACTGTCTATCAAGACCCACACAGCTTAATATTGGTGTGCCTCAGGGCTCAATACTAGGTCCGCTGCTTTTTGCAGTTTATATTAATGATCTTCCATTATATATCAATACAACTTGTGATCTATTTGCAGACGACTGTACTATATATACTAGTCAAGAACACCGTAGTGAATTAGAGAATTCTTTACAAAAGGACCTTGATAATCTTACTAGATGGAGCAATGAAAACCGCATGCAAATTAACATCAACAAAACCAAATCCATGCTAATAACGACCAGACAAAAACTACAGACACTAGCCATAACTGCAGCACCGCTCGAACTCCGCATGGGCACGTTACCTTTAGTTAATGTGAATGAACATAAAACACTAGGTCTTTTAATTGACAGCCATTTGAGCTGCAAAAAGTTTACCAACTTGCTAAAATTCAGCACTTCCTGGACGAAAGCACCCGAAAAATATTGTATACATGCTATATCCAATCACATCTCGATTACTGTTCCACAGTTTGGGATGGTTGCCCTAAATCTAATTTAAAACGACTATGTTCTCTACAAAACCGCCCTATTCGTCTGGTTTCTGGCATAAAGCACGTTGAAAGTAATAATTTATTCAGTCATCTAAGACTTCTACCAGTTCGAAAGCGTTTCCTTTTTAACAAAGCCAAATTAGTGAATAAAATTATATCTCAAAATACCCCAGCGTATCTTCTGCCGCTGATTCAATCTAATGCAATGAACAGCAAGCGCCTAAATTTGTTACATGTCTCAAAGCCTAGATTGGACCTATACAAAACATGTTTCGCCTATTCTGGTGCTCACTTATGGAATGATCTTCCTCCAGATCTGAAAACTCCAATGAGTCCCTACACATTTAACCGAAAACTCTTTCAATACTTAATCCATACCGACTATATGCCACCATAATTCATTTACTGGTATAATTGTTCATTATAATTGTTTAACTATAATTGTTCACTATATATGTGTGTGCGCGTGAGAGAGAGAGAGAGAGAGAGAGAGAGAGAGAGAGAGACAGAGAGAGAGAGAGTGGGTGTCAGAGAGAGTGCATGTGTGTGTGCGAACGAGCATGCGTGTGTGTGGATAGAGTGATTGAGCGAGAAATGGTGAGGGAATTTGTCAGTGCATGCATTCGTATGTGTATGTGTGAGAGTGAGTGAGGGAGTGTGTGCGTGCGTGCATTCATGCGTACGTATATGTGTGAGAGAGTGTGATTGAGAGAGTGAGTGTTGTGTGAAGGATTGTGTGTGTGAGAGAGAGAGAGAGAGAGAGAGAGAGAGCGCGCGAGAGAGAGAGAGAGTAAGTGAGTGAATGAGTGAGGAGTGAATGAGAGAGAGAGTGAGTGTGTGTGAGTGAGTGAATGAGTGTTAGAGTGTGTGTGTGTGTGAGTGAGACAGAGAGAGATAGGGAGGGAGAGAGAGAGAGAGAGAGAGAGAGAGAGAGAGAGAGAGAGAGAGAGAGTGTAAAAGAATGAGTGAGTTCAGTTATCAGTTATCAGTTGGGGTATCTTCATTGCACTCCGGACATGTCCATAGGTGCTCAGATCCCCCCCCCCCCCCAGCATATGCATCAGCGTCCGGTGGCTAATAGTGCCAGTTCTGTGTTGGTTGACGAGGCGCTTTGTTTTCCCGATGTACCTCTCGCGTCTGGCTGTGCCGATTCTTACTCCCAGAGTCTTTTATCCTGGACAGCGATGTGAAATCACTGACGTCAAAGTCCTCTGTTCTCGCCATATCTTTGAGGACGTTAATAACATCGGCACCATCCATGGGCTGGCCATCTACAGGGGGTGCAGAGCCAGCCAGTTTATCAGCTCGTTCATTTCCCTCGACTCCCGTATGTCCCGGGACGAAGATGAAGGTGACTTTACGGACAACAGACTTCCTCAGCGACCCAGTCCACTGTCTACGTACAGATCCAGCTTCGACCTTCTGAATCATGCTCATTGAATCACTTAGTACACACACGTTGGTATAATGCTGTGATTCCAGCCATATGAAAGCCTGTGTAGCTGCCATCACCTCCATCGTCATGCTGCTCGTGGTCATAGAGTGGGCACCACTGAATTCTTGAACGGTTCGGCCCGCTGAACGGGCTGTAAATGCCCACGCACTTCTCTGCTGCTTTACAACAGATCCATCTGTATAGATGAGCACTTCGGGGCTATCTGAGTGTTCATAGATGAACGCGTTAACCTCTGCATTGACAGTGGCAGGGTTCTGCTCTCTGCACCGTCTGTCGAGTGTGATAATGCAGGAGAAAGTGCACTTAAAAGCTGGAGGCACCGGCACCCATTCCTTGCCGGGGTTGATACTGGTAAGACTGCAGACCTGTCTGACGACATCTTCCGCCCGACCCATCCATGATTTGCCCATCTGTAGCCTGTCACCCTTTTCTCTGAATATAGCGTCATGCAGAGGGTGCTGCTCATCTGCACTTATTTTTAAGCATGCACGAGCTCTCCAGATCTTGATCCTGTGTTCCATTGTAGGGAAGTCAAGGAGGTATCTCATTGCTACACAGCTGGTGTCTCTCGTGCAGCCCAAAATGATTCGCATGGCTTCGTTTTGTACCTTTTCAAGTCTTCCAATCTGTGTAGGGCTGACAGTGAGGATGGCCAGGGCATACTCGATGCGTGAAAGCACAAGTCCTTGGAACAGAAGTATTAGCAGTCTTTGCTCGATATTGGCAGTCGCCATGACTCTCATTGCTGACAAACGTTTTCGAGCCTTCGTTATGACATAATCGACATGATCTCTGAAGGACAGGCTACGATCAAGCCTCACGCCAAGATATGTCATTGACTGGGTTCTACTCAAAATGCTCCCATCCATTCTTACTGCCGGCAGGTCTGTTTTCACAGTATGGTTGTTTAGTGAGAACCATGTAACCGATGCCTTTGCAGGGTTGACAAGGGCAACGGCATCAGCACACCATGAGGAAATTCGATCTAGTTCGCCCTGCATATCATTGGCAACCGCCTGTCTATCTCGACCCTGTCGATACACGAGGATGTCGTCAACGAATGACAGAGTCCTACCCCTCCCGTCCAACTGATGAGTGAGTGCGCTACGGTAAGTGAAACATTGAGTGATAGCGTGAGGGTGTGTGTCTGTCTGTGTATGAATGTGTGTGTGTGTGTGTGTGTGTGTGTGTGTGTGTGTGTGTGTGTGAGAGAGAGAGAGAGAGAGAGAGAGTAAGATAGTTAGAGATAAAGTGAATGAAGATGGACAGAGTGAATGAATGGGGGAAATAGTGAGAGAGAAAGAGAGAGAGAGAGAGAGAGAGAGAGTGTGCGAAGGAGAGAGAGAGCGCGACACAGTGGGAGAGTTTATGTGTTAGTGTGTGTTTGCGAGGGCGCGCATGCGTGTGAGTGTGTGTATATGAAAGAATACAGAGAGAGAGAGAGAGAGAGAGAGAGAGAGAGAGAGAGAGAGAGAGAGAGAGAGAGAGCTGAGCAGATGCATGTCATGTAACACGCATGTTATGTAACTCACGAATCCATATGTTTGTGTATTCTCATCTGTCATATTATCAGTTAAATTTGATATTATCATGTATAATATAAACTCATGTACATTACTGTAGTTTGAGTGAGAGAGTCAGTGAGTGTGAATGAGAGACAGAATGAGTGAGCGTGAGAGTGAATGTGTGTGTGTGTGTGTGTGTGTGTGTGTGTGTGTGTGTGTGTGTGTGTGTGTGCCTTCTCTCTGTGTATCTCTGTGTGTGGGAGCATCACTATTTTTACGTCACACACTGTTTATGTACACATTTTTTTTCTCAATGTTTAACATTTTTATGAGACTGCTCACGATAATTGTCAGTGTATGTGTGTGAGTAAAGTGTGGGAGTTTGTTCATACTAGTTTCAATGCTCACGTGAGACATTTTGTATGTGTCTAGATGTGAGGATGTGTGAGTGTGTGTGGAGGATGTGTGGGTGGGGATGTGTGGGTGGGGGTTGTGTGGGTGGGGGTATGCGTTTGGATGGGTTGGGGTGTGTGGGTGTTGGTGGGTAGTGATATTTGTGGGTGTCGGTGAGATTTGTGGATGGATGTGTGGGGGTGAAAGTAGGGATGTTGGAATGGGTGTGGGGGATGTGTGTATGGGTGGAGGATATGTGTATGAGACGGGTGCGGGGGATGTGTGTTTAGGTGGGGGATATGTGTGGGTGAGTGGAGATGTGTGGATGGTTTGGGGAAGTATGTGTGGGTGGCCGGGTTGTGTGGGTAGGGGATGCAAGGGCGGGTGGAGAGAGGATATGTTTGCGGTGTGTTGGTGGGGGATGTGTGCATGGTGTGTGGGTGGGGAGTATGTTTGTTGTGGTATGGGTGAAGATATGTGTGTGGGTGGGTGTAGGGTGGTAAATATAATAAATTAGAATAAGGACAAGTTTCGCTAGGGGTATTCAGTATGAATGGGGTCTAAAACCCAAACACGCCCTCTATAGGAATTAATATATTGGCTCGTAACCCCCAAGTATTGAACAAGTCTTTTACTAAACATGGTATGAACTCTCTAGTGGGTATTACCCAACATCTCAAAGTAAAAACACAAGAGCATGGTGTCATTTCCCACTCCCTTGAGATTATATATAGATATATCATACCAAATGACAATCTTATAACCGCATTTATTACAGCATTAAGCAGTAACAATCATGAGCATAAAAGGTAAAATACTAATAAAAGAGAAATCATGGGAATCTTTTCCCATACACTTGAGATTATGTATAACATACCCCATGAAAATCCCATAACATCATTTATGAAAATAAAAGACTACAAGACAATCTCTGTGTATTTACAACCAGGTAAACAAAAGATTAACTCCTAAGTGCATGAAAAAGTCAAGCGAGAATATATCTCTCTCTCTCTCTCTCTATCTAACAACCTATATTAAAGTTGTACACAAATGTGAGATAGTAATATTTCTCCATCATAAGAGCAGAAATACAAAATAAGCACTCAGGAAAAAAACACTTTATAACACAGAGACCAGTTGTGAAAAATAAGTATTTAGGAATAAAGTAATTCACAAAATCATCTCAGAAGAATGACTCATAGCAAGATTATATTGTAAGCTTTATGAAGGCTGACTGGACAACATGGCGATGTCCAGGCTGTGTGACGTAAACCAACATTTCAATGAAAGCGATTCTCCTAATTTTCACACACACAACTTCAATCATGATATTAGTTGCCTCAAAGCATTTATCCTAATACATAACATGATATGTTGTATATAATATAATGCTCACCTAAAACGCAGAGAATAAGTGGGCTAATAATTAACCCATTAACAATGGGTCACCCGCTACCGTTGGAGAAACATGGCGATTGACCAGACCGCTTTGTCTACCAAGCCTTTGTCTAGATTAAGCCTGTGTTTCCGGGGCGCGGTCAATCAATTGTCTTAAAACGAAACGAAATTTCGTTTCGTTAATTCTCCCGTCGGGCTTTTTAATAGCCTCTACTCTTCAGATAGCGTGTCCTAGCAACGTCTGCTGGAAAAGACTGCGAGATGATGACATATATGTCACAGTGGGGGCTAGTGTGTGGTGTGGGGGATGTGTGTGATGGGTGCGGGGAATGTGTGTATGAGTGGGGGATATGTGTGGGTGAGTAGGGGATGTGTGGTGGTTGGGGGAAGTATGTGTGGGTGGGTGGGGGGAGTGGGTGGGAGATGTGTTCGTGGATGGGGAATGTGTGGGTGAGGGTGTGTGAGTGGCTTAGGGATGTATAGGTGGGTGAGGGATGTGTATGTGTCGGGATGGGATGCGTGAGTGGGTGGAGGCTGTATATGGGTAGAGGTATTGTGATCGAGAGATGTTTGGTTGGGGGTGTTGGGTGGGGGTGTGTGGGTGCGTAGTGGAGGATGTGTGCGTGAGTGAGTCTGTGGTGGTGGATGGGTGGCGAATGCGTGTGAGGGTGGGGAGAGGTGTGTGGTGTGTTGGTTGGAGATATTGTGTGGGTGGGGTATGTGTGTGTGGGTGGGGGATTTTTGTGGTGTGTGGGTGGGGGTATGTGGGGTGGATGGGTAAGGGTATCTGTGTGGATGTGGGTGGGAATATTGTGTGGTATGTGGGTGGGGGATGTGTGTATGGTGTGTAGGTGGAGATGTGTGGTGGTATGTGGGTGTGGGATATGAGGGATATGTGTGTGTGCGGTGCGTTTGTTGGGAATATTGCGTGGTAGGGGATGTATGTGATGTGCAGGTGGGGATGTGTGTGGTTGAGGATTGGGTTAGGTCATGTGTGGGTGTGTGGAGGATGTATTTGTGGGTGGTGGGGTGTGTGTGAGTGGATTGGGGATGTATAGGTGGTTAGGGAGATGTGTGTCTGTGTGTGTGTGGGAGATGTCAGTTGGTGGGGATGTGTGTGTATGGTTTGGGGATGTGTGAGTGGATGTGCGATTTGTGGGTTGGTGGGGGATGTATGTGCGTGGGTGGAGAATATGTGGTCGATGGAGATGTGGCTGGGGGATGGGTTGTTGGATGTGTGGGTGGGGAGAGGATGTGTGGGTTAGGATGTGTATGTGGGTGCGTGTGGGTTGGTGGGGGATGTTTGTGGGTGGCGAGTTTGTTTTGGATGGGGGAACAGGTGAGGGCAGTGTGTGTGGGTGGGGGATGTGCGGGAGGGGGATGGGTAGTTTGTTGTGGTATGTATGTGTCCCTGGGTGTGTGTGTGTGGGTAGGTGGGGGTGTGTGTGTGGTTGGGGTGATGTATGGGTAGGTGGGGGATGGGCCTCATAACATGGTAATTTGCCTGGTTTATGTTTACAACATTCATTGCACAATGTTTATTTTTCTTCCTATGTAAATGTATAATGCTCTTGATGAATGAAAGACGAGTGATTGGAAGGGCCGAATGCAAGACGGGCCTGCGTGCCCAATTTGTGACCCTTTTAAAATAAAGTTGATTTGATTTGATTTAATTTCTCTCTCTCTCTCTCTCTCTCTCTCTCTCTCTCTCTCTCTCTCTCTCTCTCTCTCTCTCTCTATATATATATATATATATATATATATATATATATATATATATATATATATATATATATATATATATATATATATATATATATATATATATATATATATATACATTGGCACCTTTCCGTCTTGACAGACGATAGTTTGGTACATTGTGCTTCAAAAAGGCTTAATAACTACGATCCATGGCGGTGGCGAGTGTGGCTGGTAAGGTCAATTCTAGCTGCAAATGTTTGTCCACAGTAGGTGCATGTGAAAACATGGTCATTTCCACCATTTTGCACCATCTTACGTCTCTCACGCTCTGTGTGTGCTTTATCTGCAATCATTTTCTCCTTTGTCTGTATTCCATTTCTGATAGTTGCCCTTCATGCAACACGTTCAGCGGCGACGTGCTCCCAGTGTGCATTATCAATGCCATATATATATATATATATATATATATATATATATATATATATATATATATATATATATATATATATATATATATATATATATATATATATAAGCATTTGAGCCATTGCTAGCTTGATTGATTATAACTGGCAGGATCACATTGAGGAAAAGGAATGTTGCATCCTTTTTCTCTTTGGGGTTGAGCCATCAATCTCATGCATCCGACACTGAGAAACATCTAATGGCAGTGAAAATGTTAATTTTGCGCAAAATATGAAGAAATTTTTGGACGGACAGTATGATGCAGTCCTACAAGAAATATACGAGTAAAAACCGTAAATTTGTTACCGAAATTAGGCGAGGATAGGTCTTTCTATGCAATGTTACAATGACAAAATAAACTTAAAAACTTAGTGACAACTGACACTTAATGATGGAAAAAGAGCAAAGATAAAACAAAGAGACAAATAACAGATTGACTTAGGCACATGGCATAAACGGGATAAGAACACAAACGTGATCCCAAAATGTGATAATTGAATGAGATTGCGAAACCTGACCAACCAAGCTCTTTGGCATGGCACATGCTGATGATATGTTCTAAAAATAAGAACAAGCTCTACTATTCTTTGTCCTTTCAAAATAAAAGACACTCACCCACAGTATTTTAACAAAGATTGTGTTTACATAAACAAACATTTAACAAACTATATTTCAATGCAACAACCACAGGGCTAACATTACGAAATAATCCCCTGCGGCCAATGAGGAAAGCGGAGACTTGTGTTTGCAACTTGCAGTCTGTACATACAATTAACCACAGAGAACGATGTAAACTATCAACATAAAGTGGTTGCATAGCAAACACAAAACGTATTTATTCAGAGTTTCTCATTCGGAACTGCTAAACATAACGTGAATTAGAGTCTCGCTAGTAGCTTCATTTCTTCCCACCGAAGAAGTCGATATCAAGTAGGATCAATACCATTAGGCTAGCAACATTAACAACAACAGCAAAAACAACAGACACAACATTGCCAGCAGCAAACACACAAGGAAAGGCTGAGACTTTTAAGTGACTATCAGGAAACACAATTCAATTTTGCAACGTCATTCTGATCTAATCTATGGTGCTTCAAAGAGAATGATCTTTCCTGTTGTCTTTGTGTCATTTCTAATGAATATACGTTTGAAATATCCACAACAAACATTCCCGGTATAATAACCAGAGTGTAATTTATATTCTGTCCTGGACTTAATCTTTCTTGAAAATTCAGTTGCTTTTTGCGAAAATTCTTGTTTATTATCTAAAGGGTTAAAAGAACGAATATAAAGATTTGAAGTGTCTCTGTTTTTGATTTTTTTCCCCTGATATATGAGTAGATAAAATTATGGCCTAGTTACTTACATCAGTTGCGTAAATGTGTGTGTAAGAACCAACTGGTCACTAGAACTAGACGTATCAACATTCTTATACATGAATAAGATAAATACCAAACAGAAAATAACTTACGAAGCATATGTTGCCCCACAGTCGCTTAAGGTGGCAGTGAGATTCCAACACTTGGCAACACTTGGTGATACTTAAAAGTAACCAAATAGATTAAACCAACTAGATTCTTGCAGGCTATTAGATCATCATTTAGAAGAGGTCCATAAGAGCTAAGTGGGCTCACTACTCCATCCATAACTTTTTCTTTCTTTTTCTCTTTTTCTCTCCATCCATAAGCGGAACCAGTGAAAGTATCTAACTACTTAAGGCATTTGTTATTTCAGGAACTATAAGCTTAAAATTCCGTACAGGTAAAAGTAATAAAGATCGCATAGATAGTCATCAATTGGTATGTTGTAATTTAATTTTAATTATTCATATAATTTTTATAGCAATATATTTCCTATATGTGGAAATTTAACAGCGAGTTTTGTGGCTATTCTTCTACAGCGTTGTGTGATAACATAATCATCATATAAAGGTAAACAAAAGGAAATTGAAGTTGTGGGACTCCTGACCCACCCTAGAAGGGAATTTATGACATGCACCCCCACCCGCTGTCTCCCTACAACGGTAGTAAGATGGTAGGAAGACAGAGTATATGACAATTATTCCTCTAGGGTGGGTCGAGGTTTTTCTTCTTCTCACGGAAAATATCTTTGTAAAAGCGTGTTATTCACAATGAACTTTGCATCAGAAAAAACTGTTTCCAAATGGGATGAAATAGTTCTCAGTAGGACAGAGATAATATTAATTGCAGCGTATTTTCCCTACACTACAATCCACTCTCATTATTTATTCTGTTTACGTATTAAATACACCAGACTTAAAGAATGGTGACGTAATAGATAAGCTTTTGCTAATCAATAAAAAAAAACCATCAAAACAAAACACGATTAATTTCTTTACTTGTCTCAAGACCTAGTTCTTTAGTTCAGTGTGTTCTCCCTTTAATACAGGAGAAGTGTCGCTAGCAAGCTACTCAACTATAATTCCCTAGTAAATCACAAATTTTCAATAAATTCCGACGTTGACTGCAACTTCTTGTAATTTCAACACAGTTAACTTTTAAAAACCGTCGTTAATTGAGAATATGTCCACAGTGACGTTTTTGTGGTACATGGGTGCGATCGCCTGCAACAATCGTGAACGACCTCGTTTCTGTGAGTACATCCCGTTTGTCTCCACGTGCGATCGCCTGCAACAATCATGAACGACCTCGTTTCTGTGTTTCTGTGAGTACATCTCGTTTGTCTCCACTTGCGATCGCCTGTAACTATCGTGAACGACCTCGTTTCTGTGTTTCTGTGAGTACATCTCGTTTGTCTCCACGTGCGATCGCCTGTAACTATCGTGAAAGATCTCGTTTCTGTGAGTACATCTCGTTTGTCTCCACGTGCGATCGCCTGTAACTATCGTGAACGACCTCGTTTCTGTGTTTCTGTGAATACATCTCGTTTGTCTCCACGTGCGATCGCCTGTAACTATCGTGAAAGATCTCGTTTCTGTGAGTACATCTCGTTTGTCTCCATGTGCGATCGCCTGTAACTATCGTGAAAGATCTCGTTTCTGTGAGTACATCTCGTTTGTCTCCACGTGCGATCGCCTGTAACTATCGTGAAAGATCTCGTTTCTGTGAGTACATCTCGTTTGTCTCCACGTGCGATCGCCTGTAACTATCGTGAAAGATCTCGTTTCTGTGAGTACATCTCGTTTGTCTCCACGTGCGATCGCCTGTAACTATCGTGAAAGATCTCGTTTCTGTGAGTACATCTCGTTTGTCTCTACGTGCGATCGCCTGTAACTATCGTGAACGACCTCGTTTCTGTGAGTACATCTCTTTTGTCTCCACGTGCGATCGCCTGTAACTATCGTGAAAGATCTCGTGTCTGTGAGTACATCTCGTTTGTCTCTACGTGCGATCGCCTGTAACAATCGTGAAAGATCTCGTTTCTGTGAGTACATCTCGTTTGTCTCCATGTGCGATCGCCTGTAACTATCGTGAAAGATCTCGTTTCTGTGAGTACATTTCGTTTGTCTCTACGTGCGATCGCCTGTAACTATCGTGAACGACCTCGTTTCTGTGAGTACATCTCGTTTGTCTCTACGTGCGATCGCCTGTAACTATCGTGAAAGACCTCGTTTCTGTGAGTACATCTCGTTTGTCTCTACGTGCGATCGCCTGTAACTATCGTGAATGACCTCGTTTATGTGAGTACATCTCGTTTGTCTCCACGTGCGATCGCCTGTAACTATCGTGAAAGATCTCGTTTCTGTGAGTACATCTCGTTTGTCTCCACGTGCGATCGTCTGTAACTATCGTGAACGACCTCGTTTCTGTGTTTCTGTGAGTACATCTCGTTTGTCTCCACGTGCGATCGCCTGTAACTATCGTGAAAGATCTCGTTTCTGTGAGTACATCTCGTTTGTCTCTACGTGCGATCGCCTGTAACTATCGTGAATGACCTCGTTTCTGTGAGTACATCTCGTTTGTCTCCACGTGCGATCGCCTGTAACTATCGTGAAAGATCTCGTTTCTGTGAGTACATCTCGTTTCTGTGAGTACATCTCGTTTGTCTCCACGTGCGATCGCCTGTAACAATCATGAACGACCTCGTTTCTGTGACTACATCTCGTTTGTCTCCACACAGTTTTGGCTGAATAATTCTACGTAGGAAAATTATCTTCCCATGAATTTTCTCTCCATTTGTTGCCCTTATTTCGTGAATTAAAGTTTCGAACATTCTCTTAGCATTACAGGTCTTGTCATATGTCGTAAGTATTGATGAGTTCCTTTGCTTTTTTTTGGGGTGCATATCCCTTACAGGACGTTGCAGTCAACATCAGCATTTTTCAGCTGCTGTTGATGTACAAGGCAAGATTACGCTCAGTAGTTTGCGATTGCTTTCTGAGCGACCGGCTCACATACCTCGTAAGTTACCAAAGCGGCGAGAACAGCTACCGATTCCCGCGCAGGTTACGTTACTCACGAGAATAAACGGGACTATGGAGAAAGACGTTAACTCTGAGCCCAGGGAGACCGTTCCTTTGCCAGTGTTCTTGAATTTCCTCGCTGCGAATTGACATAGTGAGGAATTGTAGTGTCACTACACTGATGTGAAGCTATTACAGCTGGATATTGACAGATGCAAGTAATCACTAGCCAAACATTCTCTCTCCAGGGGCGTTGGGAACAATGATCAAACTCCCCATGCTTCTGCTGATACGGATAGATTCATTTTCACACAGACTTAACATTGGAAATTTATGATTTAGACAGTAGACAATATTTCACGGTTAAATAAAACTGTTTCAACTGAAAAGGCTAGACAATGAAATGCGATTAGCGGATTTGGAAGAATTATACACACTTAAAAAATAAATTACGAAAAGTACAGAAGCAAAGGAAGACGTGGAAGTAAAAAGATAGAAGAGCTTAGCAAAATATAATAATATAAGTAACACCAATTACATTGAAATATCAAATGAGAGAGAGAGAGAGAGAGAGAGAGAGAGAGAGAGAGAGAGAGAGAGAGAGAGAGAGAGAGAGAGAGAGAGAGAGAGAGAGAGAGAGAGAGAGAGAGAGAGGGGGGTTGGCGGGTCATGATTGTTTATAATGCTCCTCCACACCAGAATTATCAAGAAGAAGAAGTAGAAGGAGGAGGGGACGAAGAAGAAGAGACAGAAGAAGAAGAAACAAGAGGAAGGAGACAAAAAAAATTTAAAGGACTCATTGTACATGTACACACCTTGATGTGTATCCGGCATATAATGCTGGCACCATGTTCTTATAGACAAATATGCACTGAAGAAGAGCAGCAAATTAAATTAGACACGAGATTATGATTGGGACATAATATAGAAAAGACTGATATATAAGTATAATGAAAACGAATGCATTCCTCGTCATTATTAAAGAGCATAGGGGTTTGGGGAAATTCAGAATGAGGGAAGCTTACCTCGGCTTTCTGCCATGAATAGACTTCAAGCTTAGAAGTGTGAGATATAAATGATAACAGCATATGTAAATAACCATTAGTTGGTAAATTTGTTGTTGTTGTTGTTATTGCGTATCCCTTACTGGACGTTGCAGTCAACACCAGCATTTTACAGCTGCTGTTGATGTACTAGGCTAGTGTTACGTTCAGTAGTTTGCCATTGCTTTCTGAACGACCGGCTCCCATACCAGCACGTTATAACACAACGTGACACGGTCTGCTGCACAAATCGGTCGCAGCTGAGCTTCGAACACCTGGTACCCGGCTCACGAATCGCGTTCGCAAGCCTTTAGCCATTCGTTGGCAATACATTTCAGTAAATGGTTCTTGAAAAACTTCTGGGTAGCAACGAAGCATTAACTCATATTAACACAAAAGGAGTTAATTCCCTCTCACATAACGTCGCAGTCAACACCAGCATTATTTGCTGTTGTGATTTTTGGCAAGTTTACATTCAATAGTTTGACATTGATTTTTGAACGACTGGCACCCATACCATTTCGTAAACAAACCAAAGCAAAACGGCCTGCTGCTAAATCACCAGCATCTGTGTTTCGAACGCGGGTATGCGAGATTACGAACTGCGCCCGTAACCTCAGCGCCTCGGAGCAGGAATTTCTGAGAAAGGCGACAGAAATGTCAAGTAACTTCAATTCAGAGCAGGTTTTCGATGACCGGACAAATGTGATTTGAATGCGCTGTACGCGTTACATTCACTTGCTGGTCTATTAGCATGTATTGAACCGAACTGCATTTCCAATTGTATGTTCTCCATAAGGCCTCGAATGTCCTGCTGCAGCCGTCATGTTTAACTTAACTCCTATCTCTAGCTAACCCTGCCCGCCTTGTAGTGCTGCTAGTTATGAACTGTACAAAATGTAAATCAGTGATGCGGCATACGGAGTCCCCAAGAACTTGCTCATAAATCTTACAGTAACACAAAAGTGAATTCAAGCCTTATTGATTGTGTTGACACGATGCTGTTTGCATGAGTGTTAATCGTTACTTTCAGACACGACAAGTGCCTTTTGTGTGATTGTCTTTATTGTTGCCTCCAAGATGCAGTGGAGCGAACCGGTGAGAAAAGGAACAAACAAAATATTTATGCCCTTAATAATAAAAAAAAGCATTAATTTACAACTGCTTCCATATCTTAATAAGATCGATTTGAGTGTCGGGGAAAGATGAGATCAAATTACCGTTTCTCTCTTGTTTTGAGGTTGAATGTTCTGTCAAGGAGGAAACCAGAAATCTTAAATATGAAACAAGAGATAAGAAATGCGAGTCACCTTAGTGCAAGACAATTAACATGCTCTTCATGTATCATTGCAGCACTGTTGAAGGGTTCTTTATGCTTTTACTTCGCAAGCTTTTGAACAGCACTGTATGCTTCATTGCTCTTATTCAATGACAGAAGGTTTAGAGACTTTTCATGTGTTCGCTCATGCAAACGGCTTGTTGTCTTTTATAGTTATGCCTAATTTGAATAATTAATTAAATGAAAACGCACGGTAGAGGCGTAACACACGCACCCATTCTTTACAAAGATTTTCATTTGTAGCTACCTTCCATCTTGCGTAAGATTTATTAAACTGTATTTCATATGCGATATGTTGTAGTCACAATATATTCCAGTGTAGATCAGTTCAGTTCTGTTTGTCTTTACTTCATTTGCTATGGGTTGGCCCTAATAGTTGACCCTAATATACACACTAACAGAGTTTGTTTCTTGACTGGGAAATCAAAGATGCATGTATGCTGATGGAAACAATCGCGTTACTATATTTGTTTACTGTCACCACATGAACAGCCACTGTAGCATCATGATCTGGATCTATTTTCCATGTTAGTAGAGTTGTTTCTAGGATGGAGTTCGATCTAGCTTAGTCAAATCAATATCAAAGATATGCCAGAAAGAGTAAAAACAACGATTGAAAGAGTATTGCTACCTCATCCCATCATCATGACGAAGAATGTGTGATGTCTGTTTATTTCATACCCATTCACTGGTACATTGCCGTCTTGACAGACGATAGATTCAAAATTGTGCTTCAAAACGGCTTAATAACTACAACATAATGGCGGTGGCGAATGTGACTGTTAAGGCCAATTCGTGCTGTAAATGTTCGCCCACAGTGGATGCATGTGAACACATGGTCATTTCCACCATCATGCACCGTCTTACGTCTCACACGATCGATGTGTGACTTAACTGCAATAATATTCTCCTTTGTCTTTAATTCATTTCTGATATTTGCCCTCCATGCAACACGTTCAGCGGCTAAAGCCTATAAACGTGAGTGTGGGAAATCTAAAATCAAACAATGGTAAAAGGCGAAAATGTGAAGACGTTGCTTGTCGTTTGGCCATGCAAGTAGGTTACCAACTAACAGTATACCATAACAAGAACAAGCGACTATTGCCTGTCGAACAATTCGAACACTTGCGATCATTCGCCCTGAGATACATTTGTCGTTTTGGTTCGACTTACAGATGCGAGCAGCCATTTTCCCCAATGATCGTTATTAAAAAAACAAAAACAAAAAAAAGCAACGTTCCAGACTCACCGACAGTAACCTAGCTGCGCTTATAACTTTGGACACGACAGATTTTTGCCCAGACATTGATAAACTGGCATCTGAACTGAAGTAACTGGTTATGGAGAACAGTTACAATTGTAAATTAATTACATTAATAGCTATTTTCGAAACTGATTTAACATTTATTGTTAAATGAACTTTTGATTTTAAACCAAAAAATGACCGCAGTGTAGTAACTGACACTGACTGCCTTTAAAGTTTTAGAATTTTGTTGACGAAAGTTAAGAAAAGTAAGAATGATATTGCACGACTTTTATAATTGTATAATGTTGTAGCCCGCTTAACTACTGAAAATAGTAGATATGGCCCTCAGCTTGAAAAGCTTGGGAACAACTGATCTAAGTCTACGAAGACTGAGCATGGAATATACCGCCACACAAACTGATCTTTCCAATACTTCAGTATTTGTGATTTTGTCTTGCCACTTAATGCCAAATATTCTTCGCAGACACCGCATATGAAAGCTGTTTACACGTTTCTCTTGGTGTGAGTAAGTTGTCCAGGCTTCACTGCCATAATGAAGGTACTAAGAACACAGGCTTGATAGACAAGGACTTTTGTTTTGGAAGAAAGCTTCCTGTTCTCGCAGACTCTTTTTCTTAACCTGTTCATTGTTGTTGCTGCCTTACCAATCCTGATGTTGATTTCCTGATCTAGGGATAATTTGCTTTTTACCTCTGATCCTAGATATGTAAAATGGTCTACTATCTCTAGTTCGGCGTCGTCAATGAAGATTGATGGTACCCCATGTGCACCTTGTGACATAATCTGTGTCTTCTTTTTGCTAATTGTTAAACCAAATTCAGAACAAACATTGGAGAATGCAGATAGTGGACGTTGTAATTCTTTCTCAGAGTGGGTCGTGATTGCAGCATCATCTGCAAAAAGCAACTCTCTGATCAGTATCCTCCTAATTTAGGTCTTAGCCTTCAATCTCTGAGCATTGTAGAGGCCTCCATATGAGCGTCAGTGAATGTATATTCCACCATCCTGATCACGAAAGGCATATTTCAGTAGAAGTGAAAAGTATATTCCAAAGAGGCTGGGAGCTAGTACGCAATCTTGCTAAACACCACTCTTGATTTAAAACTCTTCTGAAGTTGCACCATCAAACCTGATTGTACCCTTCATGCCTGTGTGGAACGCTTCCACAATGGACAGAAGAGTTGGTGGGCAGCCAATCTTCTTTAGTGCCTTGAACAGACCCTCACGACTGACCAAATCGAATACCTTTGTTAGGTCGATGAAGACAATAAACAGTGGCTGATTTTGTTCCCGGCAATTTTCTTGAAATTTCTTTGAAATCCTGTGGGACTTGTCCTTCTCGCCAGCATGTCTCTATTAGCTGGTGGATCTGTAGAGTGAGTGTGTCTTGCCCACTCCTGATAACACCTAATGGAATCCCATCCTTACCTGGAGCCTTGCCAGATGCAAGTTCATTTATGGCACACTTAACTTATGTTATGGTGGGAAGCGTGTCCAGGTGGTCAAGAGTTGGCAGGGCCTCTATGGCGTTGAGGGCATCATCAGCTAGTTTGGTCTCACTTGAGTAAAGCTCCATATAGTGCTTTACCTATTTATCCATCTGCTGTTTCTTATCAGTGATGATTTTCTCAGTCAAGGTTTTCAGTGTTGCACTTCTTTCGATCATTGGACCATAGGCTTTCTTTATCCCTTCATACATGCTTCTGATATTTCCCTTATTACTTGAATTTTGAATGGACTCACATAACCTGATCCAATAGTCATGTGTACACTGCCTTGCAGCCTTTCGCACGTCCTTCCTTGTTTGCTTCAGCACACTGAGAATTTTACGCGTTGCTCTTTCCTTGTTTCTTAGGAGAGCTATCTTCTTTTTATCATACAAGGGCTGCAGTATCTGGCTGTTTGTCGCAAACGAGTCCTACCTCTTATGACCCACAGTGCCGTAAACCTCTACCGCTGTTTTATAAAGAGTTTCCTTAAGTTTACACCACTTTTCACTTGCTGTACAAATTTCTGCTGTATCAGTGAAAGGGTCTTCAAGTTGCTGTTGGAATTCAAAGCACTTATCAGAGTCGTGGGTGTTAATAACATTAATCATGGGGCTAGATTTGTGTTTAGCTGTGTAGATTCTCTTTGGTCTCAGTCTAACTCTTGCAACAACCAAAGAATGATCCGTATCACAGTCAGCACTATGGTAACTTCGAGTTAATGATGTTTGGTCAGATGTTGTCTCCGTGTAATGATGAAGTCCAGCTGATGCCAATGGCCGGATCTTGGAAGTTTCCATGTGACCTTATGCAGCTCTTTTGTTTTAAAGAAGGAGTTTGTAATACATAGGTCATTTCTGGTGCAATGTTCCCACAGCCTTTGCCCATTTTCATTCATGCGACCGATGTTGTATTTTCCAAAGCACACATGGTCATGAACTCGAGTCCTGGCCTACACGAGTATTGAAATCACCAAGCATATAAATGTAGTAGGATTTTCGAACTGCCCTGTTCACCGAGTCTAGTTCCTTATAGAATGAATCCTTCACATCATCAGAGGAAGCAAGTGTCGATACATATGCAGTGATAATGGTGGCAAAACCACAAGAGGTTGCCAAGCGCAGGAATAATAGTCTTTCATTATCTTCAGCTGGAATTTCAATCATTCCCACTAGCGAATTCCTCACTGCAAAGCCCACACCTTGTTGCCTTTTTTCTGCCTACCCTCTACCCTTCCAAAAAACGGTGGAATTGTTTTCCCCAAGTGACCTTTCCTCAGCGAGGCGAGTCTCCTGCAGGCCAGCAATATCAATGTTAAGACGATTGAGTTCGGCATCAATCACAACCGTTTTTCTCACATCGTCAATATTCGTCAGGTCAGTGGAAAATCCTGGACACATGGTTCTTATGTTCCAGGTTGCAAGCTATAACTTGAGGTTTCTATTTTTACTTTTATTTGTGTCTGGTGCATTGGTTTAAAAGCCTGCTATTCAGATTTTATCCTAGCCCCAAGCACCCATTGAAGCAGCAGGCTGTTGCGGATCAGCATTCAATTGGCCAGGGGCTGTCCAGCATAACGCGGGCGATAGCTGATCAGTGACACCTGTTGGTGTCTCCCACCGTCGGAAGCAACCCATGGCGCTCGATGTCTACGCCAATTGACAAGGACTTATAACCCGCAAATGTTGCCTCTCGCTTTGATTCCGAGACAGGTTAAGACCAGGGATGGAGTTATTGCCTCTCCATAGCACAAAGTCTGGGCTAAAGTATAGAGACCATATGTTGCCCATGCAGCATGATCCCTCTCTCGGCCTCCCTCGTTCACTCCAGAGAAATAGTAACACCAATACATCTGGAACAAGACAAGCTACAGAAGCAGCTGGATCAACAAAGCAATTCTCTAACTGTCCGCCTGTCGGAGCTTCGATCCTAGACCAGCTGCCAACCAAGGCTTAGGACATGGTCTGCCATGCCATGACTTTGTCTTCAGGTTGCATTTCCTCATACCAGAATAAGGATTGTACCCTCCCAATTGTACTCTTTCATCCGAAGCCGTTGGCACAATGTGGGGTGTAAGGTGTGGTAAGCGCCGCCCAACATTCGGCTCTGACAGAAAGCAGGTAGTACCGTCTACTGTCATACGGTAGCTCAGTCATATCTGCCAAAGACTTGACTTCATGATTTCATATACCTGTCATAGTATATCTACTGTTAGATTGCACATCGCGCAAATTCTTGAGTGTATTTCATTTTGGAACGAGTTCAGAAATCGTGATACATCTGGTATAGTCTAACTTTGTGCTCTTATTTTGAGCAGTTAATCCAGAACTACATACAAGACATGAACACTGAGGAAGATTGCCACAACTACCGTGTTTCCCAAAAAATAAGACAGGGTTTTATTTTAATTTTAGCTTATAAATGCACTAGGGCATATTTTCGGGGGATGTCTTATATTGATTTATTTGGTTGTTTCGTGATTTGAGGTTTAAAGATTGAGCACAGCCCACTACTGGCAACGCCGATCGTATTTCGATACGAACCTTGGGCCTTGTCCACGTCAGATTGGAGGCACTAGACTCGAGTTTCGCTCTCGTTTGAGCTCGTCAGTAGTGCATATTCCTGACTGGACTCGGGACCGAACTCCGGATCACTGGCGTTTGAGGCGGGTGTGGAACCACTGACCACGCGACACACGCTAGACGAGACCAAATTATCATACTAGAATATCATAACGTCACTCATTGTAGGCGTTAGCTCAAAATTTGCTCGATCACCTCGACTGACATCCGTCAATCGATGTTGCCCCGAAAGATCAGGTCTTATCAATCTGACGTGGACAAGGCCCAAGGTTCGTAAAGGAATAAGATCGGCTTTGCCAGTAGTAGATGTCTTATATGTTTTTGTTGTTGTTTACATATAAAAAATCTTCATTTATTCACGTACAACATTCTACATTTATTCAAATACAGTCATGTCATTTTCGTATTTAACACGAGTGACGTATTGAATTATGAACCACATCCGTTTATTATCAAATCCGCACCAGTGGCGTCTGTACTCCGACTAGCCATTTAGCAACAAGTCTCTTATTCTAGCTGACGATCTTAACTAGGGTTTATTTTAAAAGTTAAGTTAGTTGTATATCCTTTACAGGACGTCGAAGTCAAGACCAGCATTCTTTGCTGTTGTGATCTCTTGGCAAGTTTACTTTCAGTAGTTTGCCATTACTTTCTGAACGACAGAACCCATACCATCTCGTAAGAGAACAACGCAAGACGGTTTGCTGCCAAATCGTCTGCAGGTGTGTTTTGAACGCAGGTAGGCAGGTTTTACGAGTAGGTCTTATATTAAAAGCATCATGAAAAATCGTGCTGGGCTTATTATAAGGGTAGATCTTATTTTCAGGGAAACACTACCAGCACTTTTAATTCATTTATCTAATTCCCCATAGACTCCCCCCTCATTGTTATTGCCCCTACGCCCAGCAGACAGGAGATAATACGCACTAGAAGTTATTGCCTCTGGGAGTAGCGAACACGTGGCCCCACGTGTAGCATTAGCTTGACATTGGTATGTACTAATCTATCTGGTCAAACCGTTCCCAACTTGTGATATGACCACGAAAATACATCCTGGCCTAAACAGTTTCAGAGGTCAATCATTTGAAAGTTCAAGCAGACGCAACTTCAGTTGTGAAGACAATGACTTCCGCAAACTGTGATAGTTTTACGGGCATGCGACGGCACCAGGTGCATGTGTCTGAGGTCACATATGCTTTGCTCCATCTGAAGTTGATCATGGCTGGACATCCACTGGCCTTTTCTTTCTCTGTTGGTATAAGCGCTGATTCGTTTTTGTATATTCTAAGACACGAGCACCGTCATCTATAGTCCGTTTACAAATGATTGCCCTCATTCACGATCAAGTTTTTTGAAAACTGTGTTCCATTGTTATGACATTTTTCCTGCCAGCTTATATTTACCCCCACCCAAGGAATATGTCTTTGATAAGTCCAAAAGCAGCTTAAATCATGGAAAGCGGCGACATTTCTTTGATGTTTTGGGGAAAATATAGTGAACTCTCTCTAACAAACTTATTTTACAGGGAAGCACGTCAATTCAGGTGACGGCACAATGCGTATCCAGATTCGTATGTATGTGGATGCAATGTTTAATATTAGTAAAGACAGAGAATTTACAGACGCATGGGTAAATAATGTGGAATCGAAATGGATATGGGCAGGAAAGTAGAAGGAACATATTTCTTACCTTATTTTTCATTTCCATCTTGTTTCTTAAGCTGCTGGTTAATAATGTGTACACAAGGAATCATGTTACAGGGATGCATTTAGTTTTGTATATGGAGTTCTTGAAAGCTTCCAAACAGCTGTCCGTTAATGTGCGTATGGAGTGACCAGAGATGATACCGCAATTTAGTCATCGCGTTTCAATTTTTAAGGATCTGTTCAGCTGTCTGTGTAGTATGTTCACACGTGCACATGGGTGACAGAACCGTTTTGAGTCTTCATGAAAGCTTGTCTACTCTGCTGAGACGGAACATGACTACCTGTTTCGCACGACGTATATTTGTGAATGTCTCTGTTGTGGGCTTCCTTTTTAAAGGCAAAGATGTTGGTCCTCTTTTTATTGAAGATTATAGATTAATTCGTATATTTGTGTGTTGTCCCCTAATTTGGCAACGTGTTTGCTCTCACGTTTCTTTCTATGCCACAGTATGTCCGTTTCCACCGCAATATTACTCTTCTGTTGGTATTCAATGAGTTTAGTGTGTGTGTGTGTGTGTGGATATTTTTTTAAATGCCAGTTGTTTGTCACCGTTGAGGGCTTGCGGAACTGAAAATTCATCACTATGGAATACAAATTGTTGCCACTAACAAGTTGCATTGCTTGTGCCGATGCTGTAATGTTTAGGGCCTGCAATTCGTCTGAATAGTTGGAACAAAATATCCCAGTAGTTGTGCATGTGGATTAATGTCTGCGATCTACCCAGACCTTAATCTTTTGGACGATTTCAGTAGGTTGGTGAATGCTCTCGCTTGCATAAAATTTAATCCATCCTTTCTCCAATAGTCATCTTCCTTTTTCAACACACGGTCCTCACATTTTTCCAGTAACAACGTTTATCAATATTTAATAACGCTGACTGGGTTGGTATATTGACGTCAGACAATCTGGATGAAGTATTGTCAGCTGCCAGTCCTTTAATTTTAGCCCACACAAGTTCTATAGGGTTTAAATGAGAATGGTACGGCGGAAGTCTCAAGCACCCAAGGTCATGCTCTTCTATCAACTTGTGGATTTGGTATGTCTTCCTTTTTTTGCGTCTGTTTTACAAGGGATAGCAATTCTAGCTTGAAATACTTTTCTGGAAATGGTATGTTTTCCTTTCGGAGCCATACACTTATTGCTTCCTTTGTGCTCCATGCCGTAGGTATTTTGTCTTCTTGGGCAAAAACATTGTGATATGATGCATTGTTCATAATTAGACACGACGATCTATCTAGGGATGGAAGCACTGTATTATCGAGCCAATCTCTAAATATATTCCATTCATCTCATTATGAAAATCCCTTTTGTCAGTATGCTTTGATACGAACTAGAGTACATCATTCTGTAGTAAACCATTATGCGTACTACCAGCATGGGCTATGACCAAACGCTGTCTTTTCCTACTTGGCACACATCGCTTTACCTTTCCATCCATTGATTGCTATTCCTGTTCACTTGTGTGGCTCGCATTGATCCAGGTTTCATCCAAATACACTATGTCACAACTTTCTTTGCTCATTTCCCCCAAGGGTATTTGCTTTTCATAGCTCATAAATGCCGTTTCTACCTTTTTTGTACTTTCTAAAAGTGAAGCCTAATATCCTTATAATTTTCAACAAAGTTGTTTTGGATAGCTGTATGTCATTGCTCTTTCTCAACTAAACCCTAAGTTTTCTTGCAATCACCGTTTCTTTGGTATCCAGCATTTTTATAATAGATCGCCTTATGAAATCCTTGTCAAAGCTGTCTACAATTGCCTTTCTACCTACCGTTTGCTTATTGCGTGGCGGTTTCATTCCAGATTCTTGCACCCATCGACGAAATGACCGTTTACTCAAACCCAGTACATGCACTATTCTTTTATCGGGATGTGTAATAGTATGAAAGTGTTTCCTACGATCAGTTTCTTGACAAAAATATGTGTACAACTTCATAGCGATGCTTTGAAGTGTACAAAGTTTCACATTAAATCCTATTTAACAATATTCACACATTCAGATGTTAGAGATAAATAGTAAAATTTATAAAATAATCACGTTTCACGAAAGCACCCACTATAGATATAATTATTTACGACACCTCTGAACACTCCCGTTCCAATACGTGAGATTCTTGTCATAAGGTCATTCTAGTGCAGCACGATGAAATTCACTATTGAACGCTAATTTTTCCGTGTGAAGATACAATAAATTTCATAATATGCACTTCATCTCTGATCCGTATTTTATTTACCGTATATAAACAAGCATTGAAATCTGCTGTACAATATCCAGAACAAAATTTATTTTGTTGGGTAGAAATAATGATACGGTTATATGCTAAATCTCATCATTTTCCCTCAGTTGGTTACTGAGATTTGGATTTTTATAAGGTGATAAACAAATGTAAACGGTCTATAGTAGTTACAACGTTTGCCTGCCAAGACCGTGGGCTGGGTTCAATCCCCATTACCGGAAGGATATTTTTTCAAACCAGGTTAGCTGTGGGGTCGACCCAGTCTCATAAAATAGCTACCATACAATTTGCATAATTGTATAGGAAGAAAAGGAAGTGAGGGTGGGAGCATGTTACGACACGTTAGTACACGGTAGCCTAGAATATGTGAAGGCCTAACACTTAATAAATCTAAGTAGTAAACCAGATGGTATACAGGTATAGTGTCCGCTCTAGCCCGAAAAACACACTATCCATTTCAGTTGCCTAAATATTTTTTAGTGGACACCAATAATGTAATCCGTTTTTCTGTCCTCCACGTAGTGGATATGATCTTGATTCTTCTCAGATAAGAGCGAAGCATATATCGTCATGTGTGAACATTCCTCTACTTCTTCTTTTGCCTAAACGGGACGGTACAGGTATAGTGTCCGCCTATAGCCCCAAAAAACACAATATCCAATAGAGTTGCGTAAATATTTTCAGTGGAAACCAATAATATAATTCGTTTTCCTCGTCCCGATCTCCTCTAGGTAGTGGATATGATCTTGATTCTTCTCAGATAAAAGCGAAGTATATATCGTCATGTGTATAAATTCTTCTACGTCTTCTTTTGCTCTTGAGTTGGAATGACTTTTATTTTTCTACTGTTTGAGATAGACAGTTTCATACCATCTCTCTTTAGGCCCCTTTTACAACATGCTCAGGAGGTCTATAGTGTTCCTGTTCTTTACTTCCCTTGTGGAGCCTAGTAACACACGGGCCTGGGTGAGCATTGCGAACGATATAAGCCAAAGTAAGTAATGAACCTTTGTACCTGCTGTAAAACGCATGATAGACCCATATTTTAATAAACTACCCTGCAACTGACGCGTCAATATCACGCCGACCGCCTTTACTTCCAAGGCATTAATTAAAACCTATTTTAAGCTGGGTAGACCTGGGAGCCCACGTCAGTTTTAATATCCCGAACCTGCCCCGATGTGGATCGAAATCATGACCACTGGGCCAGCTGGCGAGCGTCTAGCACTACTAAGTTTCCGCGCCTCTCTATAAACCCGAGGCGAGCGTCTAGCACTAAGTTACCGCGCCTCTCTATAAACCCGAGGCGAGCGTCTAGCACTGAGTTACAGCGCCTCCCTATTGAACCCAAGGCGAGCGTTAAGCGCTGAGTTACAACTAGTTAGTTAATCGACAGATCATCCTCATTGCACATCGAACCATTCAGTCCATAAGTGCTCGGATACCCTCTTCAGCAAATCCCGCAGCGTGTAGCGGCTAATGACACCAGTTCTGTGTTGGTTTATCAATCTTCTTTGGCTTCCTGCGTAGTGTTCTTGTTTGGCCACCCCTCTTTTAATTTGCTGTTCTCGCAGTCTGGCCATGGTTGTAGATTCACAGTCATCACTTGGTTCTCGCAAAAGTCTTACTTCTTATAGAGCATTCAGAATGTCAGCCTGGTCCATGGCGCGTCCACCCTCCACAGTAGCCATACCCGCGAGCTTGTCAGCCCGTTCATTTCCTTGTACTCCCGCATGCCCTGGCACAAAGATGAAACTAATCTTTGCCAGCCGAGACCGCTCCAGAGACAGCAACCATTCTCTTCGAATCCACCCCATCTCTATCCTCTTGAGCATGCTCATTGAGTCGCTAAGGAAACATGCCCTAGTGAATGTCTGTGTCTCGAGCCATGTTATTGCTTTACTTACTGCCATGACTTCCATAGTCAGGCTACTTGTGGTCTCAGCAAAAGCACCAGAGTCCTCCTTCACAATTTTCCCTCCGGCCTGAGCCGTAAAGGCCCATGAGCTTCTCACATGTCGGACGACTGACCCATCTGTGTAAATGACAGCATCACCGTCTAGAGAATTCTCGAAAATCAACGCTTGTACTTCCGCCTTCACAGCAGCCGGATTTTCTTGTCTGCATTTTCTATCTAGTTGGATACAAACTGAAAAAAATGTGCAGAAATCTGTTGGCACTTGTACCCACTCCTCGCCAGGTTCTAAGTCCTCAAGTAAACACACCTGTTGAAGAATGTCTTCGGCTTGACCCATTAACAACCCTCCTTTTTTTTAACCTGCTGCTCTTCACCTTCATAATTTCACTATGCAGTGGATGTTGTGTGTTTGCGTTAACTCTGAGGTAGGCGCGTGCTCTGCGAACTTGTATTCTGTCTTCAATGGTTGGAAAATCAAGAAGGTAGCGCATCGCCCTGCATGCTGTATGTCTTGTACATCCAAGAATAATGCGCACAGCTTCATTCTGTATTCTTTCCATCCTTTCTATCTGCTTACGGCTGAGAGTCAGGATTGCCATCGCGTACTTGACCAGCCCCTCGTAGAGAAGACATAGATGGCGCTGTTGACAGTTTGCTGCCGCCACCACCCGCATCGCAGCCGAACCTCGCTTGGCCTTTGTTATCACCTTGTCCATGTGCTCATTAAAAGCAAGGCTTCGATAAAACTGTATCCCCAGGTAATTCATTGCCTGCGTTCTTTCCACCGTCTTTGAACACAGCTTTACAGTTGGTGGAGTGTTGACAATATGATTATTCAACGAGAACCAAGTGACTTTTGCCTTTGTTGGGTTGACCATTGCCCCAGCTTCAACACACCAAGTACTTATGCGATTGAGTTCGGTTTGTAGTTCCACAGCAATTTGATCTCTATGCTTACTCTGACGATACACTAAAACATCGTCGGCATATGACAATGTCATACCAGGTCCAGTGATCTGCTCACTGGTGATTCTCACTGTGTAGGCGTTGAACAGTACCGGAGATAATGGTGATCCCTGTGGTAGGCCAGGATATATTGTTGTTGGTTCCGAAATCCAACTACCACATCTAAAAACTACTTTCCGTTGGAAGAGGGCTGCAGCGATCCAACTAAGGAGGAATGATCTTATTTTAAGTTCAAGAAGCTGAAGCATTAAAAAATGCAATGGTACTCTGATGTGTGCGTCCTCAAGATCAATCGCTGCAGCAAAGGTTTCAATGCCTGAGTGAAACCTTCATAGACATCATGGGCAAACACTGCTGCATTGGTCCAGGTTTCTCTTTTTGGACTGTGGAAAAACACCTTGCCCCTCTAGCTGGCTTGATATTTTCCTGGCAGTTAACTTCTCCAGCAGCTTGCCTATTGTATTCTGCATGGTTATAGCTCGATATCACTGAATTTTTATGTGGTCTTTTCCAGGCTTCGGCAAAGGAATAAGATTGCTGTGTAACCACTCCTCCTGGATGCTAGCAGCGGGGAAAGAAGAGCCTGTTGAGCTTGACTCTAGTCCGACTTTGTGAAGACAAATCCAGAGGCCTATTGTCGCTGGTCGCGAGATCCGCACAGTGGAAGGATGGGAGATTTGCTAGCAACAGACGAGCAATATCTCCGGCGATATCTCCGGCGGGCCTATTCCCGGTGGTTGCGGTATCCGCAAAAGTCAGGTAGGGAGTCTGATGATAGTGCACGCTTTACACAGGACCGGACACTTGTGATGACAGATGTACGCGCCCTACGGTTCAGGCGCGTACGAAGCCCTCACCTGTGGGACTTGGCTGAACGCCTCTAAGTCGGGTCCCTTGGGTTCCAGGGTCTGGCCACCACTCGCCACCTGCTCGTGGAGGCAAGGTCTCGGAGGTTTGTGGCTGAGCCGCCAGCGTCTGCAGCCTACCTTGTGCCAGACGTATTGGTTACCCATTCCTCTGGAAAACACAAGATTAGGCCGAGAGAGGGAACATGTCGTTTGGGCACCACATGTTTCTCTGAAGCTCTGCGCAGGCATTGTGATGGAATTTTGGCCACATGCCAACTCACATACTTTGGTCTGTTAAGACTGCAAGGTGCCACTCACATGTCTGCTAGTTTCTCTAGCTCGTTGTCGGTATACCTATTGGTGTCGTCGTATCTTATACCATCAGGCCCTGGAGCGCTGTTTTTTTTATCGTCGAAGCACAGCCTTGATTTCTTTCACTGTCACTGTGTCTTCATCCGAAGTGTTCTGCGCCTTGCACCTGTCTGAGGTGACCTCCTTGGCAAGATGTCGGCCTCCCATGTCTGTCTGGTTGCTCTGCTCTAGATAGCGATCAAAGAGGGCTTTTCCCTTGTCCTCGTCATTCCCCTGCCAGCCGAGGTCAGCACCTTGGAAGTCAGAAATGCTCTTATTCTTGACTACCCCACTCATGCTTTTATGTAGTCGCCAGAACAATTTCAGTGACTTGTCTGTGCTTACTCTTTGACACACCTCTGCCCATTTTTCACTTTTAACCACCTTGACCAGTTTTTTGAAATAGCTTACTTCTGTGTGCATCTCTCTTTCTAAGTGCATGCAGGGACTAGGATGGCCAGCTCTGTTCTTCTTGGCATTTTACCATCTCCTTACAGCACTACGCTTATCCACCCAAGCCTTCTCCACCTAGAAATTCAACCACGGTGGCTGCTCCCAGCTTTTTTTTCCTGCCCTGAAGCTTTCTGCGTTTATCACGTCTTACTTTACTCACCACATCTTTCCCTGTACTGCCATACTGGAAAGTCTTGACAGTTAATTTGTACTGCCTGGTTCTGCCTTTCTCCACCAATATGCTGCAAGGGTGGTGGTCGCTGCCGTGGTGTCCTAGGACACCCCATCTACACACTGAAGTGAGTGAAGGAGAAACCAGCGCCAGATCAATAGCTCTGTCCTCATCCCCTGGACGGCTTGCTGTCCTGGTGACACGGCCACTGTTGATACAAACCAGGTCAATGGTTTCAAGTGCAGTCTCGAGCTCCTCTCCCTGTGAGTTGGAGGAAATGTTTCCCCGTGATCTGCCTTTAGCATTTGAAATCGCCACAGAAAATAACATTTCTCTCGTTGCCTAATATGTCACTTAAGCACTGCCACTTCTGGGAATCCATACTCGCGTTGCGGGCATAACCATTAACCATCACGAATAATAGACAGGACTGAACTCTTACCGCCTGTATTTGTAAATCGTCACTGTCCCAACTGGGCATGTCTAGCTCTGACGCCATCATGCTGTCGTGAATGAGAATCGCCATTCCCAGATGTCTGTTGTAGAAACATTTGAAGGCGGCAATTCGGAGTAGCTGATCACCCAGTCTCGTCTCCTGGAGCGCTACAATGTCAATCCTGTAAACCAGGCTTTCTAGAATAGGGCCCGTTGTTTTACTCTGGCGCAGTTCCAATATAGAATACGAATATTCCCGAGGCCCAGACCGTCACACTTGAGTCTAAAACGCCTTAAACCACCACGCTTACCTTGTCGTTTACTGCTCGCCCGGCGCCCACGTCGCCTTGTTAGGTTGACTGCCGACCGCTCGGTGAACACACGTTTTTCCGCCATGTTGAAAAACGGAAAACCACAGAAACACACACGCTGCGAAAAATGCTCTCAAGGATTGCTTCGCTCAATGCACGAAACTCCGTAGCATTGGCGCAGATCTTGAATAGAAACTCCTGGTTTTACATCTTGGCACACAAATTACACGCAAGAGATGAATAAATCCATCTCCTACGCGAAAAAGTTAACGATCACAAAGCAACTCGACCGTCCGTGGCCATCTTGAAAACCGGAAATTTATTTTTCTTCCACCGCGAGCGTCTAGCATTATGTTACATCCCTATTACTCCCTACAAAGCCGAGGCAAGCGTCTAACACTAAGTTACCTCGCCTCCCTATAAACCCGAGGCGAGCGTCTAGCACCAAGTTACCGTACCTCTCTTTAAACCCGAGGCGAGCGTCTAGCACTAAGTTACCGCTCCTCACTATAAACCCTAGGGCCACCGGGCCAGCTGGCGAGCGTCTAGCACTAAGTTTCCGGGCCTCCCCATAAACCCGAGGCGATCGTCTAGCACTAAGTTACCGCGCCTCCCTATAAACCCGAGTCGAGCGTCTAGCACTAAGTTACCGCGCCTCCCTATAAACCCGAGTCGAGCGTCTAGCACTAAGTTACCGCGCCTCCCTATAAACCCGAGGCGAGCGTCTAGCACTAAGTTATGTTCCCTCTCTATAAACTCAAGGGCTAGCTGGCGAGCGTCTAGTACTAAGTTACATCCCCTCCCTGTAAACACGACGCGAGCGTCTATCATTAAGTTACCGTGCCTCCCCATAAACCCAAGACAGGCGTCTAGCACTAAGTTACCGCGCCTCCCTATATATCAGAGGGAAAGTGTAAATGTTAACGGTCTGCAGCATGGTCCACTGTCCTATTATAGCTCAAAAGTATAAGATATACACACACACAAGAATATGTATGGTACGAATATATTCTGACGTATAGACACACGCACAAGAATATGTATGGTACGAATATATTCTGACGTATACACACACACACACACACACACACACACACACAACACACACACACACACACAAGAATATGTATGGTACCAATATATTCTGATACACACACAAGAATATTTCTGGTACGTATATATTCTGATATATACACACCGAAGTATATGTATGGTACGAATATATTCAGACATATACACACCGACAACCTCAGTGATTCTACGGGGTTCATGCACTAAGCTGAGATGTCTTTGTTGTTAAATCTGAAACCATCGGAGTATTGATGGATAGTTTCAGAATGATAGTCCTTGTATCTAATCAATAAATCGATCTTAGCAGAAACAGAAAATATCAAACAAAGAAGAACCATATTCAGCTGTTTCATTGATCCGTTGCTTTGGAGTTCACTTTTCAGAATCACACTAGGATAGACAAACGATAATCTATCATCATTATCCATGATTGTCCTGTGTAGAACTTTGCTCTTATATAAGTCTTTCGAAATTTTCCTCTACCTTAAGCCAAATGGCCTACCCCTGGTGCTCTCACGTGTAAATTAAGTATCACATTTTGAATCCATGTAAGATTTAGTCTACCTTTTCTCCGCTTTCCTGGTACACTTCACTCCAAAACGATCTTTTCCAGAGATGTATGTTGTTTTTACATGCCTTAAATGTTACATTTTCTTCAATGTTATTTGCATTTATAATCATTGTTCTTCAATATTTTATTACTGGATATAATTGTTTGTTCTCCTTTCCTTCCAATTAGATTTTAATACTCCCATGTAACACCTATACATTCAAAGGCGTTATGTGCTTGTAAATATTAAAGATTCACGCCCGTGTGTTGCTACGTAAAATCTTATATGATAAATATGCTACAAATGATAAATAGATTTAATTAAACTGTATATGAAGCTATAGAGGCAAACCAAACGACACTAGGAGTTGAGATTTAGAGACAGAAGAATTATATTGTGAAGCACTGAAGGATCAGCAGGAGACACCACAGGATAGGAAAACTGAGCACGGGTTGGCTGAGGGTATATATTCCACTGAGATATAAAAGGAAGAAGAAGAAGAAGAAGAAGAAGAAGAAGAAGAAGAAGAAGAAGAAGAAGAAGAAGAAGAAGAAGAAGAAGAAGAAGAAGAAGAAGAAGAAGAGTGTATTTACTGAACACGAAATAAAAGATATCACTCATCATCCAGTGCCTTAACGGCTGGCGAGGGCAAGCATGCCCCTCCACACATTGCAATCTCCGACGGCATGGATCAGTTCGAGTGTTGACTCCTTTCCGTGCCATGACACAAGATTGTCAAGAATTTTCTCACGCTGCTTTTCTCAATCTCTTTCAACAAATATTTCTGGTAGTCACAAGATGCTCCAGTATTTGTCTTCTCATATTATGGCCAACAAATAAATGATGACTGATTGTTTTCTTATGTTTGTGATAAGTTGTCTGCGCGACTTAGCTTCATTCAAAATATCCAGACTGCTCATTCTGCTGTCAAATTATTTTTCAGCATTCTTTTATACAACCACATTTCCAAGGTTTTCAAGGAATTTTCGCCTGTTTACTAATTGTTCAAGATTCGCAGCCGTATGTTAAAATTGGTTTTATGTAATATGCAAGAACACTTTTTCTAATGTTTAAGGACAAGGACTTATTGTACAAAACGTTCTTCATTTGATAGAATATAGTTTTTGCTTTCCCTATTCTGTTCTTTATATATGTAATGCATCTTCCAACTGATGTTATCCATGTGCCTAGATATCTGAATTTCTGCACTTGTCCCAAAATGTCTTTTAGTTAAATTAAAAATGTAGGCACAATCTGTTTCTTCGATATCACCATGATTTCTGTCTTTCTATTATCAAGCCAAGGCCCATTTTTTTTACAACCATTGTATCAATTATTTCCTGTAGTTCCTACAGACTTGTTGCCACAAAGACGGTGTCATAAGCATAACGTAAGGTATTTATATTGTGTCCACCAGCCAGGATCCCTGACATATTTTCTGTAGATCTCAAATCTTCATTGTACAATGACCCAAAACAACAAACATCAGGTGACATTACATGGCACCACCTTGTCTGACGCCTTTCTTTATACACTAAAATGTTAACTACACGGCTGTTGATTTTTATGGCTGTAGATTACTGCCAATAATTGCTCTTTATTATTCTCAGAATTTCGCCGTCAATGTTCAGTTGCTTTATTAATTTTATTATGTCCTTGTGTTTCACATTGCCACATGATTTTGTCTAATCTATGAAGCATAAGTACATATTTATATCTACTTCTTTAGCTCTGTCTAAAAGTGTGTTGTGAACACACACACACACACACACACACACACACACACACACACACACACACACACACACACACACACACACACACACACATATATATATATATATATATTCATCCCTTCATTCATTCATTCATTCATTCATTCATTGGCACCTTGCTGTCTTGACAGACGATAGTTTGTGCTTCAAAAAGGCATAATAACTATCACCCATGGCGATAAGCCCATTCGCGCCGTAAATGTTCATTCACAGTGGATGCATTGAACGCGTGGTAATTTCCACCTTCATGCACCATCTTACGTTTCACATGCTCGGTGTGTGACGTATCTGCAATAATTTTCTCCTTTGTCTTTATTCCATTTCTGATGCTTGCCCTCCATGCAACACGTTCAGCGGCGTCTTGCTCCCAATGTGCAATATCAATGTCTGTATCAATCATGCCCCGCTTACACACACATCTTTGTAGCGCAGTAGAGGCCGACCCTGAGATCTCTTGCCCATCTGTAATCCACCAAAATGATGTCCTTTGGTATTCTACCATCAGCCATCCTCCTAAGATGTCTTATCCATCTAAGTCTACGAAGACTGAGCATGGAATAAATCGTCACACAACTTGATCTTTCGAATATTTCAGTATTTGTGATTTTGTCTTGCCACTTAATACCAATAATTCTTCGCAGACACCGCATATGAAAGCTGTTTAAACGTTTCTCTTGGTGTGAGTAAGTTGTCCAGGCTTCACTGCCATAAAGAAGAGTACTAAGGACACAGGCTTGGTAGAAAAGGACTTCTGTTTTGGCAGTAAGCTTCCTGTTCTCCCAGACTCTTTTTCTTAACCTGTTCATTGCTGTTGCTGCCTTACCAATTCGGACGTTGATTTCCTGATCTAGGGATAATTTGCTATTTACCACTGATCCTAGATATGTAAAATTGTCTACCATGTCTAGTTCGGCGTCGTCAATAATGATTGATGGTACCCCATGTGCACATTGTGACATAATCTGTGTCTTCTTTTTGCTAATTGTTAAACCAAATTCAGAACAAGCATTGGAGAATGCAGATAGTAGACATTGTAATTCTTCCTCAGAGTGGGTCGTAACTGCAGCATCATCTGCAAAAAGCAACTCTCTGATTAGTACCCTCCTAATTTTGGTCTTGGTTTTCAATCTCTGAGCATTGTAGAGGCCGCCATCTGAGCGTTAGTGAGTGTATATACCACCATCCTGATCACGAAAGGCATATTTCAGTAGAAGTGAAAAGTATATTCCAAAGAGGGTTGGAGCTAGTACACAACCTTGCTTAACTCCATTCTTGATTTCAAACTCTTCGGAAGTTGCACCATTAAACATGATTATAATACCCTTCATGCCTGTGAAGGCAGCCAATCTTCTTTAGTGCCTTGAACAGATCCTTACGACTGACCAAATCAAATGCCTTTGTGAGGTCGATGAAGGCAATAAACAAATATATATATATATATATATATATATATATATATATATATATATATATATATATATATATATATATATATATATATATATATATATAATCATTGTTCGTATGTATTCACTCTACAAATCTACACCTGTTCATCACCAGTTTCTGGTTTTATCTTGTTTTTGTTTTAAATTCTTTTTATAATTACTCCCAGTAACAGCTTTGTCATGTGACCCATAAGATCATTTCTGGGGCCTGTACAAGTCATACAGCCTAGATTTACAAGCTATTCGATTTCTTCTTCGGCGCTGAATAGTCTTTCATTTAGAAAGTCTACTTGTCCTTTCTTTTGGTGTGAGAAATCTCTATCATTAGTCTGCGACAACGCTAGAGATGACTAGGAATGTACCCACTAGTGTAGAAGTCATTTAGGAATTTTGTCAATATTTCGATTTCAACTTCACATAGCGCCTCAACTTCCCCTATGTAACATTGTCTAGGCGGGCCACTAAAACGTTTAAACTTACGATAAAGAGAAAAAAGACAAAGAACGAGTCTTCAAGTTTTCTAGTTTATCCAAATGAAAGCGGAATCGACTCGCTGCGAGATTGATTTTAACATTGTTATTGTAATGGCGAAAAGAAGGTTTCGGAGGAAGCATAATAATAAATACACAAACAACAGAAGCATGGAATTGAAAGAAATACGACAGAATACTTCGTCCACCATATGTGTAGCTCAATAGATTTAGTATAGCTTGCTATTTGGCTGTATAACTAGAGCAGTTTAGTTGTACAGATGTTCTTGGTTAGTCTGTAGCTGTATAGCAATATCGGGCGCGATAATGTAGCTGATGGAAAGCTACACTGATAACGTAATGAGCCAGACTGGACGATAGTTCGACTCCTGCTGTCGTCGTCTTGCCGAGTGAGGGGAAGACTAGAAGCTTATTCCACTGTGCATTCAGGTCTAAAAATTGTGATGGGCTTATCGCATTACAAACCCATATAGGTTCATGTGTCGGAACATGTTTCATGTATAGCAGGGGCGGCTTTGTGTACATACCTGTAGATGTGGTAGCCTGCTGTATATCTCTGTACATATGGTAGTCTGCTGTACATACCTGTAGATGTGGTAGCTTGCTGTACATATCTATAGATGTGGTAGCTTGCTGTATATTTCTGTACATGTGGTAGCTTGCTGTACATACCTGTAGATGTGGTAGCTTGCTGTACATATCTATAGATGTGGTAGCTTGCTGTATATTTCTGTACATGTGGTAGCTTGCTGTACATACCTGTAGATGTGGTAGCTTGTTGTACATCCCTATATATCAGTAGTTCCCAAGCTTTTCGAGAAGAGGGCCATATCTACTATTTTCGGTAGTTAAGCGGGCCACAACATTATACAATTATAAAAGTCGTGCAATATCATTCTCATCTTTCTTAACTTTCGTCAACAAAATTATAAAGCTTTAAAGGCAGCCAGTGTCATTACTACACTGCGGTCATGTTTTGGTTTAAAATAAAAAGTTCATATAACAATAAATTTTAAATCAGTCTCGAAAATCGCTATTAATGTAATTAATTTACAGTTGTAACTGTTCTTCATAACCTGTTACATTAGTTCAGTTTATCAATGTCTGGGCACAAATCTGTCGTGTCCAAAGTCATAAGCGCAGCTAGGTTACTGTCTGTGAGTCTGGAAAGTTGCTTGTTTATTTGTTGTTTTTTTTAACGGTAATTGCGGAAAATCTGTAAGTCGAACCGAAACGACAAATGTATCTCTGGGCGAATGAACGCACGTGTTCAAATTGTTCAACAGGCAATAGTCGCCAGAATGAAATCATATGATCAGCTGAAACTGAAGCAAGCAGATCCATAAATTTACATCTCAGTGCAAAATTGCATTTCAAATCAATTACTTCGTGATGAAGGTTTTGCTGTAATTGGCAGAGATTAGCATCCGGAAATACGAACGGATTTATGAAAAGGACAACATTATCCTCCTCTGTTGTAAACTCTTGAAATCTCGACTGAAAGATATCTAAAAGACTTTCAACGTTTACTTTGTACTGTAACAAGCCACATTTATTTTCCACCACAAGCGTCTTCAGAGTTGGAAACGCCTCACAACATTAACGACAAGCAACGTCTTCACATTTTCGCTGTTTACCATTGTTTGATTTTAGATTTTCCACACTCATGTTTATAGGCTTTAACTGTAAATACCGACTCTGCTAAACAGTTATAACAGACGACAACATGACGCCTTTCGCACTCTGATTGGTCGACAAAGCTGGGATATGGGAACTTCATAACGTTTCGTTGAGAACTGAACAGGCGCATTCGATAATATCTGAATATAACCACCACAAGCAGAGTAAATTATCGCAAGTTGACGGGGCGCTCCGAGTGCATTTTTGAAATTATTAAAATTTGGTATATTAAATAACGAGGCCTCGTGTGCCACTTTCTGATAGCAGACGGGCCACAAGTCATCCGCGGGCCGTGGTTTGGAAACCTCTGCTATAGATGTATTAGCTTTGAGTGCAGCTGTATACATGTAGCAACTTAGTGTACATCCTTGTCGATGAGGTAGCTTGGTGCACATACTTGTAGATGTGGTAGCTTAGTGTACATCCCTGTAGATGAGGTAGCTTAGTGTACATCCCTGTAGATGAGGTAGGTTGGTGTACATCCCTGTAGATGTAGTAGTTTAGTGTACATCTTTGTAGATGGGGTAGCTGTGTGTGTAGCTGTTTACATGTAGCAAGCAACTTAGTGTACATTCGTAGTAGATGAGGTAGCTTGGTGTGCAGCTCTATACATGTTGCAGCTTAGTGTGTAGCTGTGCAGGGATAAGCAGTGTGCATCTATATGGCCTTATGTGTTTAGTGTGTAGATACACATAGCATTAGTAGCTTAGTGTGTATTTGTGTAATTGTGGTTGCCTAGAGCTTAAATGTATAGATATGGCAGCTCAGTGTGTAGCTATATAGCTCTAGTAACTTATCGTGTAGCTGTATGGATGCAGTACTTTAGTTTAAAACTCTTTTGCTCCAGTAACTTAGTAAATTTTATAAGCGTAGTTACACAGCTGTAGTATGTGTGTGGGGGTGTAGGTGGGGGTATATGTGGATGGTGGGTGTGTGTTGGTGGGAGGTGTGTGTCTGTAGATGGGGAATGTGTTGTTGGGTGGGGATGTGTGTGTGGGGGATGTGTGTATGGATGGGGGAGATGCGTGTGTGGGTAGGGATATGTCTGTGTGGATTGGGAGGGGTGTGTGGGTGGGGGATGTGTGGTTAAGGAATGTATGGTTAAGGAATGTGTTATTGGGGGATGAGTGACTGGTGGTGGGTGGGTGGAAGATGTGTTAGTGGGTGATTGTGTGTAGGTTGTGGAATGAGTGGGTGATGTGTGTGTGTGTGTGGGAGAGGGTTCGGGATATGTAGGTGGGTTGGGGTAGATTGTGTGGGTGGGGATGTGTGTAAGTGGAAGAAATGTGGGTGCGGGTTTTGTGTGTGGGTAGGTGCGGGATGTGTGGGTTGGTGGGGATATGTGTGAGTGGGGGATGCGTGTATGGCTGTGTGGTTGGGGTATGTGGGTGGGTAGTGGAGGATATGTAGGTGGGTGAGTGTTGGTGGGTGGAAAATATGTGTGTGGGTGAGGAGATGTGTGTAGGTGGGGGATGTGAAAGTGGGTGATGGGTGGGTGCATATATGTGTGCCTGGGGGTATGTGGGTGAGTGGGAGATGTGTGTGTGTGGGGGTTGTATGGTGAGTGGGAGATGTGTATGTGTGGGTGAGGAGATGTGTGAAAATATTTTCAGAAGTGTAGAAAATATGAAAGAAATCATCATTGGGAGACGTAACATCAATAACCTTAGAAATTATCCAGTATTTATTGTAGACAATGAGTAGGATATGCATGATTTAGTAGATGCGGTTGTTGCTCACAGTAAACAACTAGGGTTAGAAGTAATAAGACACAAATTATAGTCTTCAGTAGGAAGAAGGAAATACCACAACGTAATATACAAGTGCCGGTCTCCTCGGGAAAGACGTCACGGAGGCGGTTCGTAATTCCGCTTAACTGCGTTTGAAACACTACTGCGACCGATTTGGCAGCAGACCGTGTCGAGCTAAGTTTTAACGTGTTGGTATGGGAGCCGGTCATCCAGAAAGCAATTGCAAAATGCTGAACGTATACTTGCCAAAACATAAACAACAGCAGTGTTGGTGTTGACAGCGTTGTCCTGTAAATAGGATATGCATATATATATATATATATATATATATATATATATATATATATATATATATATATATATATATATATATATATATATATATATATATATATATATATGGAATTTATACATATATATCCAAGTGGACTGTCAAAACAAAAAATGACAGTTTTATATCCAAGTGGATAATTTTAAGTACCTAGGGGCACTTATAAGATCAGATGGAAGATTAGACACATAGACACGACTACTGCTAAGAATATATATATATATATATATATATATATATATATATATATATATATATATATATATATATATATATATATATTCTTAGCAGTGGTCGTGTCTATGTCACACACACACACATACACACACACACACACACACACACACACACACACACACACACACACACACACACACATATCTTATATATAAAAAGCAATCTCCGTCTGTATGTCTGTATGTCTGTATGTCCTTTATGCGTTCGCGAAAGGCCCATCCGATTGAGATGAAATTTTCTACAAGTCTTCCTCTTATTCCCGCGCAGCCAACCGTCATAGTGTTTTTTTCTTCTTCCTCCTCCTCCCTCCTCCCCCTCCCTAAATACGTACGTAAATATACGATGATGATGATGAAAGAATCCCTGAACCACAACACTAGGAAAAGCGAAAAAAATGACGTGACTACACAGAATCGTCATACGGCAATGTCAATAACAATTCATCTTTTTATGTGTAAGAGAGGCAGAGGTAGACCAAGAGAAGTGATGCTGGTTGGATTGAGACGGTGGCATGGAGGAATATCAGCAGCAGAGTTGATCCAGAAAACCAAAAACCGAAATCTATGGAGAGCCATGAACGCCTACGCCAGTCGGCACGGCACTTGATGATGATGATGTGTAAGGAAGTTATCTACAGTCATGTAGAAGGGAAGAACAATCAATGGAAGAACCGAAATCACAGAACCTAGACGAGTATAAATTCGGAATGGCGAACTCCCTCCTCCTCCCTCTACCTCCTCCCTCCACCCTCCTCCTCCTCTCTCCTCCTGCTCTCTCCTCCTCCTCCCTCCTCCTCCTCTTCCTCCTCCCTCTCCCTCCTCCCCTCCTCATCCTCCCTCCTCCTCCTCCTTCCCTCCTCCTTCTCCCTCTTCCTCCTCCCTCCTCCTCCTTTCTCCTTCTCCCTCCGCCTCCTCCCTCCTCCTCCCTCTTCTTCCCTCCTCCTCCTCCCTCTCCCTCCTCCTCCTCCTGCCTCCTTCTCCCTCCTCCTCCTGCCTCCTCCTCCCTCTTTCTCTTCCTCCTTCTCCCTTCTTCTCCCTCTTCCTCCTCCATCCTACTCCCTCCTCCTCCATTCTCCTCCTCCCTCCTCCTCTTCCCTCTACCTCCTCCTCCTCCCTCTACCTCCACCTCCTCCCTCCTCCTCCCTCCTCCTCCCTCCTTCTCCCTCCTCCTCCCTTCTTCTCCTCCCTACTCCTCCCTCTTCCTCCTCCTCCCTCTCCTTCTCCCTCTTCCTCGTCCATCCTCCTCCCTCCTCCTCCTCCCTACTCCTCCTCCCTCCTCCTCCTTCCTCTACCTCCTCCCTTCTCCTCCTCCCTCCTCCTCCACCTCCCTCTACCTCCTCCCTCATCCCTCCTCCTCACTCTACTACCTCCCTCCACTCTCCTCCTCCTCCCTCCTCCTCCTCCTCCCACTCCTTTTTCTCCCTCCTCCTAATCCCTCCTCCTCTCCCTACTCCTTCTCCCTTATCTTCCTCCTCCCTCCTCCTCTCCCTACTCCTTCTCCCTTATCTTCCTCCTCCCTTCTCCTCCTCCTCCTCCTCCTCCCTCCTCCTCTCTCCTCCACCTCCCTCCTCCTCCTCCCTCCTCTTCCTCCTCCCTCCTCCTCCTTCCTCCCTCTCCCTCCTCCTTCTCCCTCCTCCTCCCTCCTACTCCTTCCTCCACATCCTCCCTCCTCCTCCTCTCTCCTCCTCCCTCCTCTTCCCTCCTCCTCCCTCTCCCTTCTCCTTCCCCCTCCTTCTCCTCCCTCCTCCTCCCTCTTTCTCCTCATCCTTCTCCCTCCTTCTCCCTCTTCCTCCTCCATCCTCTTCCCTCCACCTCCTCCCTCCTCCTCCTCCCTCCTCCCCCTCCCTAAATACGTACGTAAATATATGATGATGATGATGAAAGAATCTCTTAACCACAACGCTAGGAAATGCGAAGAAAATGACGTGACTACACAGAATCGTCATACGGCAATGTCAATAAAAATTCATCTTTTTATGTGTAAGGAAGTTATCTACAGTCATGTAGAAGGGAAGAACAATCAATGGAAGGACCGAAATCACAGAACCTAGACGAGTATGAATTCGGAATGGTGAACTCCCTCCTCCTCCCTTCTCCTCCTGCCTCCTCCTGCCTCCTCCCTCCTCCCTCTACCTCCTCCCTCCACCCTCCTCCTCCTCCTCTCTCCTCCTCCTCCCTCCTCCTCCTCTTCCTCCTCCCTCTCCCTCCTCCCCCTCCTCATCCTCCCTCCTCCTCCTTCCTCCCTCCCTCCTCCTTCTCCCTCCTCCTCCTTCCTCCTCTTCCTCCTCCTCCTTCTCCTTCCTTCTCCCTCTTCCTCCACCATCCTCCTCCCCCACCTCCTCCCTCCTACTCCTCCTCCCTCCCTCCACCTCCTCCCTCCACCCTCCTCCTACTCCCTCCTTCTCCTCCCTCCTCCCTTTCCCTCCTCCCCCTCCTCATTCTCCCTCCTCCTCCCCCTCCTCCTTCCTCCCTCTCCTCCTTCCTCTCTCTCCTCCTTCCTCCCTCTACCTCCTCCTTCTCACTCTTCCTCCTCCCTCCTCCTCCTCCCTCCTCCTTCCTCCTTCTCCCTCCGCCTTCTCCCTCCTCCTCCCTCTTCGTCATCCCTCCTTCTCATCCTCTCCCTCCTCCTTTCTCCTCCTCCCTTCTCCTCCTCCCTCCTCCTCCTCCCTCTTCCTCCTCCTCTCCCCTCCTCCTCCCTCCTCCTACCTCCTCCCTCCTCCTTGCTCTTCCTCCTCCTCCCTCCTACTCCTTCTCCCTCCTCCTCCCTCCTCCTCCCTCCTCCTCCCCTCTCCTCCTCCCTCCTCCTAATCCCTCCTCCTACTCCTTCCTCCTCCCTCCTCCCTCTTCCTCCTCCTCCCTCCTCCTACCTCCTCCTCCCTCTCCCCTCCTCCCTCTCCCCTCATTCCTCCCTCCTCCTCCTAATCCCTCCTCCTCCCTCCTAATCCTCCCTCCTCCTCCTGTCACCTCCTCCTCCCTCCTGCTCCCTACTCCTCCTCCCTCCGCCGAATATGAATTAAATGATATGCTCCCCACCTGGGACTGGGCGAAGCCGGGCCGGGTCGTCTTTTTTGGGAACGGGAACGGGAGCAGGGGCCGAATATGAATTAAATAAGACGCTCCATTTACCCAAGTTAATTCTTGGGGGAAGATGTAAAGATCTTTCAAGTTCTCTTTCTAATAATAGACAGAGAGACAGACAGACAGACAGTAGATAGTCGGGAACGGGAACGGGAGCTTATATAACTACTTATATGAATTAAATGAAATGCTCCCCACCAGGGGCTGGGCGAAGCCGGGCCGGGTCAGACAGACAGACAGACAGATAGTCGGTAACGGGAACTTATATGACTACTTATGTGAATTAAATGAGATGCTCCCCATCAGGGTCTGGGCGAAGCCTGCCGGGTCAGACAGACAGACAGACAGACAGATATACATACAGACAGATAGATAGATAGTCGGGAACGGGAACGGGAGCTTATATGACTACTTATATGAATTAAATGAGGGAGGCAGCAGAAAACCTTTCTACAAACACCAAAAGTCAGGAAAAACATAACCTGAAGAAAGCCAAGAGCACAGGAACTAAGAAGGTGCAACCATATGTCAAAACTTCAGAGGAGAGTTTGGAGAAGACGAAGGGGGAAAGCAAGAGCACTTCGAGCTCTACACAAAAACGACAGTGGTCGGAGAAGTGGTGTTCGATTTGTAAGTCACCTTCTCACAATACGAAGGATTGCAAATCGAAGGCTAAGAACCCTCAATTCGCGGCATGTCAAGTGACTTCAAAGCAGGTGGTCACTGAAAATGCCAAGGTCGACAAGGAAGCTCACCAGCAGGAGAGCTCAATAAAGTCTGGCACTAGAATATCTAGGACAGGGAAATGGTGCAAACACTGCAGGTCGAATACGCACAATGCTATTGACTGCAGGGGAAAGTCAGGAGACACTCAATTCGTCGTGTGCCCCGGGAAACCTAAGGTGGAGCCCACTAAACAGGCCGAGGCCGAGGGAGAGACTCCAGACCAGGAAAAACCACCTGTAGTGGAATTGGTAGAAGTTAATGGTCGTCAATTGGAGTGTTTATACGACAAAGGACTGGACGGGGAGACCGTGATTTCTGCGGATCTGGTACATCCAGAACAATTCACAGGTGAAACCATGGAGATACAGCCTGCACAGAAGAGTGCTGTAGCCATGAAATAGCCCATTGCCAGAGTGGAGATTCGGTCAAGATATGTCACCGGCACCAACAAGGCCGCGGTGTTGACCGATCCCATTTTCCCCGTAATCCTCGGTTACCGGTATGTCTTTCTGGGAATGCCCAGGGAGCCAATCCATATGAGAGCAATACAGACTCGCTCTCAGATGAGAACGGATGAGGCAGAAGCAAATGTGACTAACCCACTGCCAGGGGAGTTGCGAACTGCCCAGAGTGAGGATGCTTCTCTACGTCCTTGCTACAAAAAGCTGCAGAAAAGTACTGATCCACCCAAACGGGGGCAGTACTATATGAAGAATAGGATACTCTACAGGAGAGCAGGAATGGGAGACAACCTACATGGTCAGTTGGTGGTCCCAAAGGCCCACCGTTCCCAGATTCTTCATATGGGGCATACCATCTCATTCAGTGGGCATATGGGTATTGCCGCCACGATGCAGCGAATTTCCTGCTATTACTATTGGCCGGGAATGACAGGTGATGTGCGTCGGTATGTGAAGTCATGCCATGAGTGCCAGAGGGTGGCACCAAATCACTGGACAGCGCCGGTGGTCTTGGGTGAAATGCCCATCATGAACTCTCCTTTCGAGAGGGTAGCCATCGATATCGTGGGTCCACTTCCTAGGACTAGGAAGAGGAACATGTACATACTCACCATGTTGGATTGCTGTACAATGTGGGGTAAAGCCATACCGGTGACCACGATTGACTCGAAACGAGTGGCGGACGCACTGATGGAGGCCTTTACCAGATTGGGCTTTCCTAATCAAATACTGACGGACAATGGGTCCCAGTTTTGTGGAAAACTTATGGAGGAGGTATTTAGGGTGTTCCACTCTAACCATATCCATACCAGCCCTTACCACCCTCAAGCCAATGGATAAGTAGAGCGTTTCAACGGCACGTTGATGACAATGCTCAGGAAACTGGCGCAGGAAAAACCTGATAGGTGGGATGAATATATCCCAGCAGCACTCTTTGCCTATCGGGAAGTTCCTCATGGCTCAACAGGACTACCACCCGCTACGTTGCTGTTTGGTCGTCCAATCAAAGGACCGTTGGAAGCCATGTTGAGGAGTTGGACTGAAGAGGGGACGTCAGAAGAAGTGATCGCTTCTTAAAAATATGTGAAGGAACTGAAAGAAAAACTTCACAAGGGATGGACTCTGGCAAATCAAAACTTGAAAAAGGCCAGAAAAAGACATGCGGCTTACTACAACCGTAGGTCTAAAGACAGATCTCTAGAGGTGAGAGACAAAGTATTGTTGCTACTCCCAACGGGAAACAACAAACTGGAGATAGGTTGGCAAGGACCATTTCCCGTGGAAAGGGTGATATCCAGAACCAACTATCAGATCCGGATCCGGGGAAAGTCGAAGATTTTCCATATCAATCTCTTGCGGAAATACGAAGAGAGACCCGGAGAAAAAGCAGCTCACCTCATGGCAATGGCAGTTGAAGTGGAGACAGAAGTGGGAACCAACGAGGGCAGGGAATATCCCCTGATGCACCAGGAAACCTACAAGGATGTACAGGTGAACCCTGATCTGACTTCCCAGAAGAGGGAAAAGATAACCCAGGTTCTCGAGTCTCATAAGGAGGTACTGACTGATAAACCAGGACGAACGAGGTTGGTGGAGTTCGAGATGACTTTGACCACTCAAGAGCCTGTTCGCCAAAAGGTTTACCCAGTGCCATTCTCTAAAGAAAAGGCTCTGGAGGAGGAAATACAAAAACTGTTGGAGGATGACGTGATTGCACCATCTACATCCCCATACAATGCGGGGGTGGTTTTGTTACGAAAACCAAGTGGAGAACACCGGTTGTGTATAGAATACCGACTGCTGAACAGTCATACACAATTTCAGGTGGAACCTTTGCCGAATCCAACTCAGTTATTCGCGAGGCTCCATAAGGCAAGGTATTTCTCAAAGGTGGATCTGAGTCGCGGGTATTATCAGATTCCGGTCAAACCAGAGGTTCGACCCCTACTGGCTTTCAGTACCCCCAGTGGACATTACGAATTCAAGGCCATGCCCTTTGGACTCAGCAATGCACCTAGTGTGTTTACTCGCATGATGAGGACTTTACTTGATCCTTTACAGGATCCGTCCATCATCTCATTCATGGATGATATTCTGATTTCCAGTGACAGTTTGGATGACCCTTTACAATCCTTGGAACGAGTTTTCAATAGGCTCAAGGAAGCAGGGCTTACTGCTCGTCCAACCAAGTGTATGATTGGTTACCAGACTCTGGAATTTCTAAGTCACACCATCACTCCAGGACACATTGTCCCAGAAGAAAAGAACCTAGAGAAAATCAGATGTGCTCCAAGGCCAAAAACGAAGAAGAATGTGCGATCTTTTCTCTCGTTGTGTGGGTTCTACCACAAATTTATCCCACATTTAACTGAACTGGGAGCTCCATTAACAGAAACCTTGAAAAAGGGATTCCCGGACCAAATCGTTTGGACACCGGAATGCGAGAGTGCCTACAATCAGTTGAAGGAGGCCTTGGTCAGCAAACCTGTGTTACAGCTCCCGGACCTTTCCAAACCATTTGTGGTGAGAACGGATGCATGTGGGATTGGGATTGGGGCAGCTTTGTTACAGGAAGGAAAAGACGATGCTTTGGTTTTGAAACCAGTGGCATATGCCAGCAAGAAACTTCTCCCGGCTGAGAGGAATTATTCGACCGTCGAGAGAGAGAGTGTTTATCTCTCGTATGGGCCGTGCAAAAATTCCAGCCATTTTTGTATGGAGTTCAGTTTCGAGTTCAGTCGGATCATCAACCCTTGATGTTCCTGGCCACTTCTCAGAAGCCCAACGCCCGTTTAATGCTGTGGTCATTGCTACTTCAGCCATACCACTTTACAGTGGAGTATATACCTGGGAAGGAAAATGTTGGAGCTGATTTCCTGTCGAGACATCCAGCTCCGGAAGAAGAGGAATAGATCATCTGGATCGAACCTCCAAGAAGAAAGAGTTGTTGCGGACTACTCTTTTAGGAGGGGGCCTATGTCGCGAAATAAACTTGGAGTTGCGATCGATGACAAACAAGACCCGACATTAGTCTGCAAAAACACCAGCAACCCTTTGATGTTGTACAGACGGAGAAAAATACGTCGTTAAAACTGTCTATACACGGTCGGTATTTCTAACTGAGAAACAAAATACGTCGCGTCAAAATGTCTACACAGTCGGCGATTTTGTTATGATGTGGGTTGTTCGAGAAAACGAATAACAACGCCAAACGTCTGCCACGGCGGTAGTAGCCTTTGAAGTGGAGACGAAATGTCTGAAGGCAAGTCGGGATGGATTCTGTGATGTGGGGAATTCTCAGGTTGAACTATTTATGTACGGGACAAAGAATTTCCTCAAATGAAAGCAAATTTGACCGCAGATTGACTCCAGTTAGTCTAGAATATGAGGAGAAAACCAGACTCTGGACTAATTGGCGTCTAGATTTTTTGGTGACGTCACTCAAGCACTGATATAAAACCCAGTTGCGGTAAACAAGTGGAGTGAGTCGGCCAAAAATTCTGAAGTGTTAAGATCGGTGCATTATTCCGAGTTGTGTTACATGAGAGAGACTATAATGTCTAAGTGGTGATAGTTATCCGCGGACATAGTTCCAGTCTGTGATTGCATAGTTTCGATTATCAACTGGAATAGGCATATGGTAGGCTATTAATCATATCTAACTTAGAGTATGATTAGGAATAGAGTACAGTACTGTGCGGTGATATAATGTATTATAGGCGTGGTGATATAATGTATTATGATTAATGATAGAATGTTCTGTAAGTGCGGTGCTAGAAAGTATCATAGGAGCGTCGGCACTAGTATTCTATTGTGTGGCTTCAACTAGCTTGTGTGATATATCATTTTACTCAGGGAGTTGAGGACAATGTGGTGGAATGATAATTAGAGTGATTAAAGATGGTTGAGAGGGAGGAGAGGAATGTGAAATGGTAGGATCTTCCAGTAGGGCATCTGCTGGGTTTTCCACCCGTTCCTTTATTCTTTCCTGGATTTGCCATGTCTCAGATCATATGATGAATTATTTGACCGTATGACAGAAATCGGATCTCTGTTATAGATCTGAGTGCTGCTATTGGCCTACACTCACCTAATTCCGGCCAGGATTGAGTTGCCCTCACCATGGTGTTCTCTATTCTACAGGTTCCATTTACAGGTCCACGTATGTGTGCTATGATTTTCAACAGTGAAGCTAACACGTTTTAGAAGATGATGGCTCAGAATTTGACGTCAGAAGTTGCTGAGAGGCCGCTACATTGGGCTTATACCCAAGTTGGTTTGCAGGAACCTGGCTTCTGCTGAGCAGGACATGCGGAGGAGATTTATGTTTAGCAAGTGATAGGTGTATCACTGAACAGTCAGAACATTGTAGTTATACACTACTGATACCAGGAACATTCATACAAATTTATACTGATATCCAGAACATTCAGAGTGTGTTGTTAATATGGGGAATCTTTTAAACCAGTGACACTAGATCCATTAAGATTTCCCCAGTAACAGTGACAATAGTGTTATCATTTTCTGATTAACAATCAGTTAAATAACAGAGTAAATTCATAGTGTGAATCAGATTGAAGACTCTCATTAGACAGTGTTTGTCATGGATGTCCAAGCATCCTAGTGGTTCAAGAGACAACGGAGGAAGTCTTCACGTGACCGGAGAAGCATCACCTTGGCGAGGACGCTTGTCTGGAATACATGGTGCTAGTGTGTTCTCAGCACAGTGATGAGAATGACTATACTCCTGAACACTGATCTGAGTCTATAGACACTTTAGAGTACACGTCACACATTCTACACCTTATACACACACACACACACACACACACACACACACACACTTCTCCTACATATACTCTTTGCTTTAATAAATTTCTTGTTTTATTTGTTGAAGCTAGAGTTGTCACGTATGTTATGTTAAGGAAGAATGAGAGGAGGCATGAGCCAGGAGTGAGTAAGAGTGAGAAGAAGGTGTCTTCAGATTGAGGGAGTGTTGTGGACGGAGTCTACTGGATATCTCCAGGATAGAGATATTGAATTAAAACAAATGTGGGTGTTGATTCCCCTCACTCCAGGGACGACACTAAAGTGGTAAAGAAGAACAAATAACTACTACGACATTCATTCTTTACACACACGACATTGATCACGGGTACAAGGTGTTGTTGGTTCAATTCGAAATAATGGGAAGTGTTTTTCCCGAAACTAGTACAGTAGAGAATTTAATGTAAACCTATTCTCATGTTTTGTGGATTATTCAAAGGCATTTGACTGTGTACATCATCAGAAACTTTGGGAAATCATGAGGAATATGGGCTTTCCACCACATGTAATACAACTCATAAGAAAGCTCTATCTAGACCAACAAGCAGCGGTTAGAATAGATGGCGAGACATCAGATTGGTTTGACATCAAGCAAGGAGTCCGTCAAGGATGTGTGCTGTCCCCCTATTTGTTTAACCTGTACGCCGAAAATATAATGAGAAATGTAAGAGATGATATAAATAGGGAGCTATATGATGCCCTAAATATCGATGGTCTTGACATACCAGAGATTCGGTATGCTGGTGATACAGTATTGCTATCCACACCACAGACTGGTATAGAAAACCTAATAGCCTCAACCCAATTGAATAGTGAAAACCACATCTTGTATCTTAACATTACAAAAACAAAGATAATGCATACAGATAAAACCACTATGGAGAAAGAAATAAATGTTAATGAGGACAAATTGGAGGTGGTTAGCAATTTTGAATATCTTGGGTCATTGATTACCAACAACGGTGACACAATGAAAGAAATTAAACGACGACTATCAATTGCTCTTCAAAGACTAAAACAACTGAATAAATTATGGAATGGGACAGACAGAACTACAAAAATTAGATTTTTAAGAGCATGCATCTTTCCCTTTGCAACATACGCCTGTGAGACCTGGACACTTACTAAGCTGAGCAGCGCATAAATGCCTTTGAATATAAATGTTATAGACGAGTTCTAAGAATATCTTGGGTAAAGAAAAGAACAAATGCATCAATACTTCAAGAGCTCAATATTGAAGAAGGTTGGCTATTAAAAACGATAAAACAAAGAAAATTGAAATATTTTCGTCACTTGAAAAGTCACGAAAGTTTGGAGAGAACAATAATGGGAAGAGTGGAAGAGGAAGGCCAAAGAGAAGATGGGTGAAGGATGTGGCGGATGATCTCCAGATGGGTATATCGGACGCGGGACATCTTGCTTATAATCGAGAGGTTTTCCGGAAAGTTGTTATGGGAGCGATGTTCTGCAAAGGACATGCTACGGAATGAATGAATGAATGAGTACAGTAGACGCAGTCTGTTAAAACTGGTACCGGTTAATCTTCAGAATGTTCTGTAAATCATATGGGAAGACAAACGATGTGAAAGGTATGTATTCACCACATTTCGTTAAGCTTTAACACAGTAGGCTATTTGCGACTGCATCAACCTGAACATTAACTTTTACCCTACACGGCAGTGTCAATGTTTAGAATAAACTCCGGGAAGCATATGGAAAGAATAAAAACAGTGTTGATGATTCTAACCACATGATTAATAACAGTAATTACTCAGATTCTGAAATTTTCTCATTCTCATTTTCTTTATCTGTGTAATTAACTCTAAAAATTAATTGCGTTCTCTGATGTAAGCTGCACATTGAAAGCACGTGGAGACAAAAAGTTGGAATCTTCTAATAAACAATCACTTAAAAACACATATAATGCAAAAGGAATTATGCACTGAACTTACGAGATAAAGAGAAATAAATGGATATATTAGACATTGGAAATGTCCAAATTCATTGCCGACTGAAAACGTTGAAATAATGTAATCAGAATCAAAGAGTCACTCGTCATTTGCATCATTTGCAGCCTCATATTCGACAAAGAGCACAAAAGACGACATAAATGATATAATCAACGGGATCATAATATGCTGGCCATTCTTGTAACATATACTTACACGATTTCACCATTTCAAACTTGCCACTGAAAACTGCTATGCGGATTTCGTTTCCCAATGGAGAGGTAAGCCTCAACCAACCTGTGCCGAGACTTTTGTGTACGTGTCCGTAGTTGATTGGATTTTGTAGCTAACATTGTCTAAGGATTTTTATTTTTTTGACGCTCGCTCGCTTTGAACTCAAGCTTAGTCCATGTATGTGATACTATTGTTAGTGTTAAGTTAGCTGCATATACTTTACGGGAAGTTACTGTTAGTGACCAATTTTTTCTACAGAAAATGGAGTCGCAGGAAATTCAGGCCGGAATTATGGATATAGAAATCATGACAATGTTCCAGAAAAGGATGACATATTATTGTATTTTAATAAATGTAGAAGTTTGTATATGAATATCTTATATATAAAAAAGAATGTATGTCTGTATGTATGTCCTTTATGCGTTCGCGAACGGTCCATCCGATTGAGATGAAATTTTCTACACCTCTTCCCCTCATTCTCGCGCTGCCAACTGTCATATTTTTTAAGTGTAAAATTGGCTACTTACTTAATATTATTTAATATTTCATTTTTCATTATAATTTCTATATAGCAAGGGGACTTAACTCTAGAAAAGTTATTTCAAGGGGCATTACTTTTAATAACATTGCTATATACCTTATAGTCATATTGTTGCATCGTTTTCAAAGATTTATAAACTCTTTGTCTATAGTTATTTACAGGCATATGAGTTATAATAAATAATGATATAATCTTTAAGGCATTTTCAAAGTTTTCATAAAAATAATGCATAATGCACACCATTGTAACTCATCTTTTTATGCTTAAAGAAGTTATCTACAGTCATGTAGGTGATTAGAAACAGTATTCATTAAAAATAATGGATGGTGTGTGGAAGGACATTCTTTTAAGTAACTTTTGTTGTTGTTGTATGAATTTAATGAGACGCTCCTCGCCAGGAGCTGGGCGAAGCCAAGCCGAGTCAGATAGATAGACAGACCCACCTTTTCGCTGCAGTTATATACCGGCATATGCGTTATAATCCTCCTCCTCCTCTCCCCTCCTCCTCATCCTCCTACCCTCTTCCTCTTCCCCTCCCTCCTCCCTCTCCCTCCTCTCCCTCCTCCATCCTCCTCCTGCCTCTCCCTTCTCTTCCTCCCTCCTCCTCCCTCTTCCTCCTCCTTCCTCCTCCTCCTCCCCCCTCTTTCTCCTCCTCCTACCTCCTCGCCCTCCTCCCTCCTCCTAATCACTCCTCTTCCTTCCTCCTCCCTTCTCCTCCTCTCTCCTCCTCCTCCCTCCTCCTCCTCTTCCCTCCTCCCCTAATCCCTCCTCCTCCCTCCTCCTCCTCCCTCTTCCTCCTCCCTCCTCCACCATCCACCTCCTCACTCCTACTCCTCCCTCCTCCTAATCCCTCCTCCTCCCTCCTACACCTCTTCCTCCCTCCTCCTCCCTCCTCTTCCCTCCTCCTCATCTCTCCACCTATGTATTCCTCCCTCCTCCTCCCTCCTCCTCCCTCCTCCACCTCCCTCTTCCTCCTCCCTCCTCCTACTCCTCCTTTTTCTTCTTCTGCTGCTGCTGCTGCCGCCGCTCCATTTACCCAGGTTAATTGTTGGGGAATGTGTAAAGATCTTTCAAGTGCTCTTTCTAATGTTTTTGTAAGTTGGTCTTCGTTTATCTAAGGTTGTTTTAACTGCAACCAATAAATGAATACACAGACAGGCAGACAGACAGACAGAGAGGGAGGGACAGACAGACAGACAGACAGACAGATAGTCGGGAACGGGAACTTATATGACTACTTATTTGAATTAAATGAGATGCTCCCCATCAGGATCTGGGCGAAGCCTGGCCGGGTCAGGCAGACAGACAGACAGATAGATAGTCGGGAACGGGAACGGGAGCTTATATGACTACTTATATGAATTAAATGAGATGCTCCACACCAGGAGCTGGGCGATGCCGGGCCGGGTCAGACAGACAGACAGACAGACAGACAGACAGACAGTCGAGAACGGGAACGAGAACTTATATGACTACTTATATGAATTAAATGAGATGCTCCCCACCAGGGACTGGGCGAAGCCGGGCCGGGTCAGCTAGTATATATATAAAAGAGAATCTCTGTCTGTCTGTCTGTCTGTCTGTCTGTCTGTCTGTCTGTATGTCTGTCTGTCTGTCTGTATGTGTGTCCTTTATGCGTTCGCGAACGGTCCATCCGATTGAAATGAAATTTTCTACACGTCTTCTAATCATTCCCGTGTTGCCAACTGTCATAGTTGTTTTTTAGTGTACAAACATATTTTCTTATTATTATTTAATATTTAATTTACATTATAATGTATATATAGCGAGGGGACATAACTTCTAATAGAACTGCTATATATGTAAACTTGTTGCATATTTCTCAAATAGGTGGATCTTTTCGCTGCAGTTATCTACAGGCATATGCGTTATAATCCTCCTCGTCCTCCTCTCCCCTCCTCCTCCTACCCCTCCTCCCCCTCTTCCTTCTCCTCCTCCATTCTCCTCCTCCGCCCTCTCCCTCATCCTCCCTCTTCCTCCCTCCTCCTACCTCCTCACCCTCCTCCCTCCTCCTCGCTCTCCTCCTCCTCCATCCTCCTCCTCCTCCTAATCCCTCCTCATCCGCCTCCTCCTCCTCTCTCCTCCTCCTCCTGCTCCCCTCCTCCTCAACTCCTCCTTCTCCTCCCCTATCCCTCCTCCTAATCCCTCCTCCTCCTACCTCCTCCTCTCTTCTCCCCCTCCTCCCTCCTCCTCCCTCCTCATCCCTTCTCCTCCTCTCTCCTCCTCATCTCTCGTCCTCCTCCCTCCACCTCCTCCCTTCTCCCTCCTCCTCCCTCATCCTCCTCCCTCCACCTTCCTCCTCCTTCTCCCTCTCCCTCCTCCTCCTCATCCTCCCTCCTCCTCCCCCTTCGCCTCCTCCCTCCTCCTCATTCCTCATCTCTCTCCTTCCTCCATCTCCCTCCTCCCTTTCCCTCCTCCCTCTCCCTCCTCCCTCCTACTCCCTCCTCCTCATCCCTCCTTCTTCCTCCTCCTCCCTCTTCCTCCTCCTCCCTCTTCCTCCTCCTTCTTCCTCCTCCCTCTTCCCCCTCCTCCTCCCTCTTCCTCCTCGCTCCTCGCTCATCCTCCCTCCTCCTCCTCCCTCCCCTCCTCCCTCCTCCTCCTCCTTCCTCCTCCTCCCTCCTCCTTCTCTCTCCTCCTCCCTCATCCTCCTCCCTCCTCCTTCCTCCTCCCTCTTCCTCCTCCACCATCCACCTCCTCACTCCTACTCCTCCCTCCTTCTCCTAATCCCTCCTCCTCCCTCCTACTCCTCTTCCTCCCTACTCCTCCCTCCTCTTCCCTCCTCCTCCTCTCTCCACCTATGTATTCCTCCCTCCTCCTCCCTCCTCCACCTCCCTCTTCCTCCTATCTCCTCCTACTCCTCCTTTTTCTTCTTCTGCTGCTGCTGCTGCCGCCGCTCCATTTACCCAAGTTAATTGTTGGGGGAAGATATAAAGATCTTTCAAGTGCTCTTTTTAATGCTTTTTGTAAGTTGGTCTTCGTTTATCTAAGGTTGTTCTAACTGCAACCAATAAATGATTAGACAGACAGGCAGATAGACAGACAGACAGAGAGGGACGGACGGACGGACGGACAGACAGACAGACAGACAGACAGACAGACAGACAGACAGACAGACAGATATTCGGGAACGGGAACTTATATGACTACTTATTTGAATTAAATGAGATGCTCCCCACCAGGAGCTGGGCGAAGCCGGGCCGGGTCAGGCAGACAGACAGACAGATAGATAGTCGGGAACGGGAACGGGAGCTTATATGACTATTTATATGAATTAAATGAGATGCTCCACACCAGGAGCTGGGCGATGCCGGGCCGGGTCAGACAGACAGACAGACAGACAGACAGTCGAGAACGGTAACGAGAACTTATATGACTACTTATATGAATTAAATGAGATGCTCCCCACCAGGGACTGGGCGAAGCCGGGCCGGGTCAGCTAGTATATATATAAAAGAGAATCTCTGTCTGTCTGTCTGTCTGTCTGTCTGTCTGTCTGTCTGTCTGTCTGTCTGTCTGTCTGTCTGTCTGTCTGTCCTTTATGCGTTCGCGAACGGTCCATCCGATTGAGATGAAATTTTCTACATGTCTTCTAATCATTCCCGTGTTGCCAACTGTCATAGTTTTTTTTTTAGTGTACAAACATATTTTCTTATTATTATTTAATATTTAATTTACATTATAATGTATATATAGCGAGGGGACATAACTTCTAATAGAATTACTATATATGTAAACTTGTTGCATATTTCTCAAATAGGTGGATCTTTTCGCTGCAGATATCTACAGGCATATGCGTTATAATCCTCCTCGTCCTCCTCTCCCCTCCTCCTCCTACCCCTCCTCCCCCACTTCCTTCTCCTCCTCCATTCTCCTCCTCCGTCCTCTCCCTCTTCCTCCCTCTTCCTCACTCCTCCTACCTCCTCCCCCTCCTCCTCGCTCTCCTCCTCCCTACTCCTCCTCCTCCATCCTCCTCCTCCTAATATCTCCTCATACGCCTCCTCCTCCTCTCTCCTCCTCCCCCTCCTCCTCCTCCCCTCCTCCTCCCCTCCTCCTCACCTCCTCCTTCTCCTCCCCCTATCCCTCCTCCTAATCCCTCCTCCTCCTACCTCCTCCTCCCTTCTCCCCTCCTCCCTCCTCCTCCCTCCTCATCCCTTCTCCTCCTCTCTCCTCCTCCTCCGCTCTCGTCCTCCTCCCTCTAGCTCCTCCCTTCTCCCTCCTCCTCCCTCCTCCTCCTCCCTCCACCATCCTCCTCCTTCTCCCTCTCCCTCCTCCTCCTCATCCTCCCTCCTCCTCCCCCTTCGCCTCCTCCTTCCTCCTCCCTCCTCATCCCACTCCCTCCTCCCTCTCCCTCTCCCTCCTCCCTCCTCCCTCCTTCTCCCTCCTCCTCATCCCTCCTTCTCCCTCCTCCTCCCTCTTCTTCCTCCTCCCTCTTCCTCCTTCTTCCTCCTCCCTCTTCCTCCCCCTCCTCCCCCTCTTCCTCCTCGCTCATCGCTCATCCTCCCTCCTCCCCTCCTCCCTCCTCCCTCCCCTCCACCCTCATCCTCCTCCCTCCTCCTCCCTCCTCCTTCTCCCTCCTCCTCCTCACTATAAGCAATAGGCTCGAAGTACTTCAAGAAAAGTCACCAGAAAACCTACAGTGCTCTAACATGCTGCCAACGGGCAAGACAAGCCTACAAGATACACCGAGAGAACCACATGGAGACATAAAGACTGCTGATAATCGGAAATGGATGAAACAACGGGCGAGACGTGCTGAAAACCAACATGTACAGACAGCACGACCTGACTGTACACATATTATACTAGGCGATTCCTTAATGAAAGGTTTATACAGCGACAGGATGGCCACGTCAGACACAGACATTGTTTCAATAATCCCACTGCCTGGCGCTGGTGTAGACCGGCTAACAGACAAGATTAGCAGGTTGGCTGTTAATCATAGCGTTAGAAGGGCAAGCGTACATATGGGTATCACCGACACCATGAACAACCAACAAATCACAGGGTCTCAACTACTGGCACTCTTGAACGGATTACGTCACACTTTTCCTAACTCATCCATTTTCTTCTCCTCCATCATATCACCAAGTTATGGACAGCAGCGCCGTCTAGCTGACATAAATAACAACATTTTGCAGAAGTTCTGTTCTCAAAACATGATACAATTCATCAACAACACAGCATCATTCACTTCACAGGCTGGTGCACCAAAAAAAGAGTCTTTATAAGGATCAAATACATTTGTCTACATTGGGCACCAGTTTTCTCGCCAAGAATATCAAATATCCTGAACGGACATACCATACATCCAATACGGGATCGCGCCGGACACTTTTAGCTACTCCTGAAACACAAGCCAGACGACATACTCCCGTCACATCAAGTACCAATAGGACAGAAGTTTGCAGACCACTCATAACCACTGCACCTGAAATCAATGCCAGACGGGACACTACCACTACACCAAGTCCGTTAAATACTTTCACACAGGAGGGTAATAATTACGAAGATATTTTTCCTATTCTCCCCAGAAAGGAACCAACTCTCAGCAACAACGATGTGCCACCACAACCTCCAGTTAGCCACCAACCAGAGGCTCTAGTTGGTAGTCATTACATACCCATGAGACATCATCAGTACCAAGTTCATTGTAACCCAGAATGGTTGCACCTCACACGGTATAGCCCAGCTACACTTCGTCAAGCACTTATAATGTCGCTATACCAACAACCAACACAACCTGGTATTTACTAGCAACTTAGCACAAAGCTACACCAGATCTCGGTACAAGAAAGAGCCTCTCCTTGAACGTTTATCTGCATATTTGGTTACTACTTGGTCTAGTAACGTATTAGGTTATAAGCAACTACAAACATTGACTTGTTTTGACTTTATATTAATGGATAGTACTTAGCTGTATAGCTTTTATAATAACTTTCATTGTGTTTTTACTGTGAGTGTGGGGGTCTTCACTGTTCTTCCTTCTGCTTACTGTTTAACGTTTTATTTCCCGTGTGGGATACTCCGCTTTAAACAGAGACATTGACTTGTATGGTCATTTATTAATTCTTTTGGATAACAGTTGGTTACTTAGCTTGTGAAGTAGTTTTTTTTTCAGATTAATTATTTGTTGTATGTTCTTTAATTCGTTTTGTTCCGTGTTTGCATTATATTCGTTGGTCTAATTAGTTATATCGTTATAAATTTGTCATTTACATATCTATTTGTATTACTGATATTTTGTAAGTTAATGTAATTGTTTTTATTTTTTATTTTTTATGATCTTGTATTTTTGCTTAACTTTGACTAATTTACACTTTCTTCATGGATGAAATGTCTGAGAAGTGGCAACACTGGCTCAATAAGTCAGGAATACGCCTTGGACACTTAAACATTTGCAGCTTATTTAACAAGCTACCAGAGTTATCTTCTATTCTTAATCAAAATTTTCATTTATTCGGCCTTAGTGAAAGTAGACTTAATGATAACATTTCAGATGAGGACATATCTATTAAAGGGTACAAAGTTTTTAGAAGGGATCCCTGTAGGAAACAAGAGACAGGCATAGTAAACTATGTTTCTAATTTACTAAATGCTCACCGTAGGCTAGACTTTGAAACTTGCGAAATAGAATGTATGTGGTTAGAGCTAAAACTTCAAATCCGCACACCCCTGATAATTGGCTACCTCTATCGAAATCCCAGTGCTGGACACGTCTGGTACGAAAACTTCACTACCATGATGGATGTGGTTTTCGCTTCCGGGAAGGAAATTATACTACTCGGAGACTTTAACATTGACACCAACAAATCCAACATAATATGGGGAAATATAATTGCATCATACAATTTCCAACAAATAGTACAACATGCTACTAGAGTAACAAAGTCATCTTCAACAGTCATAGATCACATTTATGTAACTTGCTCAGACAACATCATAGAATGCGCTGTACCCAATTGTGCAATGAGCGATCACTACCCAATATGCTGCACGTGGTCTAAACAAGGAATTAAAACTCCTAAACATAAACACATAAGTGTAAAATATAGAAGTTACAAACATTTCAACCAAAACGCATTTTTACAGGACTTGCTCAGTTCACCTCTAGACAATGTTTGTCAGCTTCCTGACCCGGATGATGCTCTGGAATTCTGGATGAAAACATTTATTGATGTTTTTGATAGACATGTGCCAATCAAGGAAGTTCGAGTAAAACAACACGTCAAACCACCTTGGATCACCCAGGAAATACTTCAAATTATGAGTGACAGGGATAAAGCACATAAAAAGCGGGATCTCAGCGCATACCGTACTCTTATAAACAAAGTTCAATATACCATACGACGGGAAAAGAAAAATTACTTTAAGAACTTAGTAATGGATAAAACAAATAGTAAGGATATATGGAAGGCAATTAACACCTTGACAAACAAGTGTAACCTCCGAAATTCTTTACCATCAAATCATATTACATGCGACCAATTCAATAATTTTTTTTTCAAACTGACATAGACCAGTTGAAGGCTTCAATACCTAATTCTCCTTGCAACTTATCTTTACTGTCATCGTTTTGCGAGAATAGATGCTCCGGCGATATTCTTTCCGACATACCGCTAATGACAATCACTGAGGTATTCACTTACCTCAGTAACCTAAAAAACACAACCTCATCTGGGTTAGATGGAATCAGCAACCGGATTCTCCGTTGTGCTGCGCCAGTGATCTGTATATCACTAACCTATGTATATAACCAGTGTCTCACCAAAGGTCACTTTCCATCAGCTCTCAAAATCGCTAAAGTGTACCCTCTTCTTAAATCTGGTTCATTGGACAATGATCTCCCGAACAATTACAGACCCATTTCCTTACTATCATCACTATCTAAGCCACTAGAAAAACACATCCATAAAGTAACATTACAGTATTTAGTTCGCAACAAGCTTATTGTTGACAACCAATCAGGATTTCGACCAAAATATTCTTGCCATACGGCCCTAACAAACATGATAGAAAATTGGCACCAGAATATAAACAACAACAGTCTAAGTGGAACTGTGTTTATTGATTTCAAGAAAGCATTTGATATGATAGACCATGTTATTTTAATTAAAAAACTTCAGACAATGAAAATTGGCCCTAATGTAGTCATTCTAATATCATCTTTTCTATCAAACAGAAAGCAAGTAGTATCACATAATAAATGTCTGTCTCAGACCACTACCTTCAATATTGGAGTACCGCAAGGCTCTATTCTTGGCCCTCTATTGTTTGCCATATATATTAACGATCTACCTTTACATCTTTCGTCGTCCTGCGATCTATTTGCAGACGACTGTACAGTGTACACAAATGCTGAAAACTGTATTTTATTGGAGTCGTCTATACAACAAGAATTAAATAATGTAGTTAGGTGGAGCTATTCAAACCGTATGCAAATTAACATCACTAAAACAAAATCAATGTTACTAACAACCAGACAAAGACTTCAAACTCTAAGCTCACACACATCACTTCAACTTCACATCGATAACATGCCAGTAGAAAGTGTAATTGAGTACAAAACATTAGGCATAATCATTGATAGAAACCTAACCTTTAATTCCCACGTTCAAGCGCTTATTAAACAAACAGCGAAAAAAGTCTACCAACTCGCCAAAATTAAAAACTTCCTTGATGAGGACACAAGGAAACTATTCTATACTTCTCATATACAGACACACTTTGACTACTGCTCTACTATCTGGGACGGTTGTTCTAATTCAAACACCAAGCGACTTTACTCACTCCAGAAACGGGCCATGAGTCTAATTTATAACAAACATTTATCTGACAATCCTAGCCTGTATAAACGCCTTCAGTTACTACCACTCCGCAAACGCCTGCTTTTCAATAAAGCTAAACTAATTCACAAAATCCTGCATCGGAATGCCCCAAATTACCTGTGGCCATTGTTTAAATATAATGCTAGACACAGTAAACGTTTAAATATATTACACATTCCGAAGCCTAGGATTGACTTATACAAAACAAGCTTAACGTACTCTGCAGCTCAGCTGTGGAACAATCTTCCACAAGAAATCAAAGACACCACCAATCCCTATTCATATAATCGCAAATTACTCGAACACTATCTCAGTACGGATTATCTTCCCCCTTAATAATAGAGATAATAATAATAATAACAAAACCCTAGTATAACAGCCAGTCCCCTTTTGGTAGGCCAGTATATTCCACATGGCTAATAACAAGTGTCAGACAATTATCTAATTTTACTGTGTCGTGTAGTTTTGATGTTCGCATTTTGCCCATGCCTTTATAATGCATATCTTTTTTTATTGTTGCTGTTCTCCGTTAGCCTTGAATGATATGTGAATGAAATAATGTATCAAAGAGAGTGATAGAAGGGCAGAATGTTAGAAGGGCCAGCGTGCCCAATTCTTAACCCTTTGAAAATAAAGTTTGTTCGTTCGTTCGTTCGTTCGTTCGTTCCTCCCTCCTCCTCCCTTTTCCTCCCTCCTCTTCCTCCCTCCCCTTCCTCCCTCCTCCTCCTAATCCCACCTTCTCTCTCCTACTCCTCCCTGTTCCTCCACTCTCCTCCTCCTCCCTCCTCCTCCCTTCTCCTCCTCCCTCCGCCTAATATGAATTAAATGATATGTTCCCCACCAGGGTCTAGGCGAAGCCGGGCCGGGTCGTCTTTTTTGGGAACGGGAACGGGAGCAGGGGCCGAATATGAATTAAATGAGACGCTCCATTTACCCAAGTTAATTGTTGGGGAAAGATGTAAAGATCTTTCAAGTGCTCTTTCTAATAACAGACAGACAGACAGACAGACAGACAGACAGACAGACAGACAGTAGATAGTCGGGAATGGGAACGGGAGCTTATATGACTACTTATATGAATTAAATTAGATGCTCCCCATCAGGGTCTGGGTGAAGCCGGGCTGGGTCAGACAGACAGACAGACAGATAGACAGACAGACAGATAGATAGTCGGGAACGGGAACGGGAGCTTATATGACTACTTATATGAATTAAATGAGATGCTACCCACCAGGGTCTGGGCGAAGCCGGGCCGGGTCAGCTAGTGTGTGTGTGTGTGTGTGTGTGTATATATATATATATATATAATGATGATTCCGGAAAAATGGCGACGGCCTAAAGCGTTCATTCTTCTGGAGACGCTGTTTTTAGTGTTTTCCTGTGAATTATATGGTATTATTTCTTATTTCGTATTCGTTTATTGGAAGTGTTCAAAAGAGGCCACAGGAGGCAGGTAGTGGATGAAATTTTGAGGGCAGCCGACAGATAGTTGTTGGTTATGGTCTCAAATTTCGCGACGGCAGGCAGGAGATCTCTTTATTGAGACAATGGCTGCGGTCACCCGGCCAGTACGGTCACTGCCAGGAAGGAAAGCAACGGCAAACTACCTTCTTTGAAAGTGCCTAGTTCATTATGATTCGCCTAATAACCGATCATCGCAAGACAAGGACAGAAACATTAAAATTAGCAAAATGGAATGTTAGGACGTTAATCGACAACGAAAAATTAGATAACATCAAACAAGAAATGGAAAGAAAGAAAATTAATATTTTACGAATGTGTGAAACGAGATGGACAGGAGCAGGCATTAAGATGGATGAAGATTTTAAAATTGTTTATTCTGGAGGAGAATTTCTACAAAGGGGGGTGGCAATTATCTTGGACCGGCAAACTTCAAAATCTGTTCAAGGATATTGGGCCGTGTCATACAAATATCTACTTGTTACATTAAGCGGTAGACCTTTCAGCATAAACGTTATTCAAGTATATGCCCCAACATGGGAAACAGGGGAACCCAGTGAAGATAGTATAGTAGAATTTTATAATGACATGGAGTCTGCTTTAAAGAAATATAAACATTCAGAAATAAACATCCTAATAGGAGACTTCAACGCAAAAGTAGGAAACAAAGTGATAGATACACAGTAGGAAACTATGGTTTAGGAGAGAGAAATGAAAGAGGATACAGAGTGGGCAAAAAGCAGGAAATGATTGTAGGAAACACCTGGTTTAAACAACACACTAGAAGATTAGGGACATGGAGGAGTCATGATAGCAGGATTAGAAACCAGATTGACTACATTCTGATTAGTAGAAGATTTAGAAATGCGTTAACAATAGCAAAACCAGTTCCCAGTGCTGATTGTTATAGTGACCACAGGTTACTTTCAGGTACATTGAGGGTAAAGTTAAAGAAAGGCAAGTATGTAACAGGAAACACTAAATATGATTTGTGTACATTGAGTAATGGCAATGAAATACAAAACAAATTCAACATAGAAGAACAGAACAGATTAGATATATTGTCTGATCTAGAGATCCTATTCCAAAATGTGGATGATCAATAGGAAATGTTGAAGAATTTAATCAGTTTGGATGCAGAAACAACTATTCCAAAATTAAATAAGGTGTCGTAAGAAATGGATGACTGAAGAAATTTTACAACTAATGGAAACACAAAGACTAAGCAAACATTATCCTGCCAAATATGAAGAAATTCACAGACAAGTCGGAATATTATTTAAGGATGCAAAAGAAGCATGGCTTGAGAAAAATTGCTTTGAAATTGAAAAACAACACAACAGTCAAAATACCAAATTAGTGCACAAAAGAATTCAGGACTTACTAATAAAAGAACAAATACTTCAGCAGGCTGTCTAAAAACTAAGGATGGCAAAATCATAACAGAAAAAAGATCAGATTCTGCATGTAGTTTCAGAGTATGTGAAAAACCTTTATGATGATAACAGAGATGAATCGTATGATATTCGATTTAATAATGAAGGACCGCCAATTTTGAAGATAGAGGTTCGAAATGTTCTTAAACATATGAAAGCTGGCAAGGCACCCGGTTCAGATAATATCACAACAGAAATGATTAAAGCTTTAGAAGAATATGGCATAGATCAAGTCACCAGACTGCTTAACACATATGATACCGGAGAAATACCTTCTGAACTATTTAATTATATATTCATTGCAATCCCAAAGAAATCAGGAGCCTTGGAATGTGGTCAATATAAAAAAAAAATAGTATAATGAGTCGCATCACAACGATTTTGCTACGAATTATAATGCAACGAGTTAGGAAGAAAATACAACCTGAAATAGAGAAAGACCAATGTGGGTTTGTAGAAGGAAAGGGTACAGTAAATGATGTGTATATGCTGCGATCAGTTAACTACACAAAGGCTTTCGATAGAGTAAGACATTTCAACAAGATAGATATGTTGCAGATATACAAATTAATGGGGAAGACATTAGACTTATAAAAAACATATATTGGAAAACACAAGCTGCCATAAGGATTGATAATGAAGTGGGACAATATCAGCCTATTAAGAGAGGTGTTAGGCAGGGATGTGTAATGTCTCCAGATATTGTTTTCCCTGTACAGTGAAAATAATTTCAGAAATGTAGAAAATATAAATGGAATCAGCATTGGAGGACGAAACATCAATAACATTAGATATGCAGATGATACAGTATTGATTGCAGACAATGAGCAGGATCTGCAAGAATTGGTAGATGTGGTTGTTGTACACAGTGAACAACCGTGGTTAGAATTAAATTGTAAAAAGACACAGATTATGGTCGTCACTAGGAAGAACGAAATACCATAATGTAATATACAAGTAAATGGGAATACTCTTCAACAAGTGAATCGGTACAATTATCTCGGAACAGTTATAACATCTGATTGGAGATGCCTTGAAGAGATTAGAATACGAATCGCCATGGCGAAAGTAGCCTTTAGCAAGATGAAAAACATTCTGACCAATAAAAGGATGTCAATTGAAACGAGAAAAAGAGTGTTGATGGGATACATATAGCCTGTTCTTTTGTATGAATGTGAAACTTGGACAATGAGCAGTCAAGCTGAAAAACATCTGATGGCTGCAGAAATATGTTTTCTGAGCAGAATGCAAAGAATACCATGGACAGACAGAAAAACCAATGACCAAGTACTACAGGAGGCAAACGAAAATCGTAAAATGATTAGAGAAATTAGACGTAGACAGTCAAAATTGTTTGGACATGTTATGAGAAAAAATGAATTGGACAACTTGGTGACAACTGGCATGATCGAAGGGAACAGACCAAGGGGATGACCGAGAAGTAAATACCTTGATGGCTTGGCCACATGGCATGGTCGAGACAGGAACACTGAGCCGATCCACGACTCTGGTGACCGAGTGAAATTGCGAGTCATCACCGCCCACATCACCGCATATATATATATATATATATATATATATATATATATATACAAAGAGAATGTTTGTTTGTCCTTCATGCGTTCCTGAACGGTCCATCCGATTGAGATGCAATCTTCTACATATGTTGTTCTCACCCCCGCAGAGCCAACTGACATAGTTAGTTAGTTTATAAACAGTTTTTCACGTAATAACACAACCTCAATGGCTCGGAACGCTGAAGAAGAAGAAGAAGAAGAACACAACATTAATTAAAATATTGCAAGGGGACTTAACCAGAAATGTTTATATCAAGGAACATTACTTTTAGTAGCGTTGTTATATTATGTAATTTAAATAATTGTTGTAATTTTCTTAAAGATTTATAAAATGTTTAATGAAGTTCTCAACAGTCATATGTGCTATAAACAATGTGATAAACATTTTAAAGCATATTCAAAGTTTTCATAAAAATAATACATCTATTTTAGATACGTGAAAATTTTCTAACTCATCTTTTTATTTCTCTTCGACGTCTATACTGAATAATATAATTTTTTTTGGATAGAAAGTTAGTTGCATATCCTTTGAAATACGCCGCATTCAACCGAGCATTTATTGGGTGTTCGTGATATCTTGGTAAGTTTACATTAGTAGTTTCAGGTTGACCTTTTTAGTTATTGGAAAGGAAATAGTTCTGTTCCAATCTTTTGCTTAGTAGAAGAAGAGAATGTTTGTTTGTGTGTGTGTCCTTTACGCGTTCCTGAACGGTCCATCCGATTGAGATGAAATTTTTACACATTTTCTCACTGACGCGGATCCAACTGAAATAGTACGTTAGTTTAAAATCATTTTTTTAATTTTTATGTAATTTTATATTTTTATTTACATATTTGAGATCAGGGTCCAAAACTAAATAAGTTATGCCACCCAAACGAAAAGCGATTGGTGGATTTATACCTCAAGCACGAAAGAAAAAGGCATTACGAGCTTCAGAAACAGATTAACATCAATTTTAATTTTTATTTAATTTTCTATTTGTATTTAAGGCGTTCGCGAACGGTCCATCCGATTGAGATGAAAATTTGCACAGATGTTGTTCTCACTCCCACGGATCCAACTTAAATTGTTAGTTAGTTTAAAATCAACAATTTGCCCTCAAGCACGAAAGAAAAAGGCTTTACGAGCTTCAGAAACAGACGAGCAACGGGAACGGGAACGGGCATCAGAAACAGACGAGCAACGGTAACGGGAACGGGAGAAGGGGCCAAACGCGTACTTTGTACTACTTATATGAATTCAGTGAGATGCACCCCGCCAGAGACTGGGCGAAGCTGGGCCGGGTCAGCTAGTGTGTGCGTGCGTGTGTGTGTGTGCGTGCGTGCGTGCGTGCGTGTGTGTGTGTGTGTGTGTAAAACCTACCTCGAAAATAAGCCCTAGTGCATTTTATAAAGCTAAAATTAACAAAAGAACCGGCCTTATTTTCGGGGAAACACAGTAGGTTACAGTGTCATTCTGTGCTATTCTTTGCTTCCTCAGTGTTTTCCCTTAACATGAGGGCGGATTCAGACATGTTAGTTTCTGCTCAGATTTAATCAAATAGTAGTGGCTGTTATTTTGTCTTCCCGATATTTTCCCCATCCTCAAAGACTGCCGTTCGAAGTAACAAACTTAAAAATAATGCTGTCGTTTTTCTTACCAAAATACTTTTGTTTTAGATGTCCACTAGATTTGCAAATGTCATTATCTGGCGGTCACAGATTACATCAAGAACTTGAAGGAATGGAAGTTTGATAAAATATCTTTGGTTGAATGAGTAAAATATTGCATCTTAGTCTTTATTATTGCTCTGCCGGGAAATTAGCTTGTTTAAAAATAGCCATCTTTCACAAGATGTAACAGATTATTGATTGTCAGACAGCAGAGTCCAGCAGTTAGTATTTTGTATTAAGTCATCTTACACAAGATGTCACAGATTATTGATTGTCAGACAGCAGAGTCCAACAGTTTGTATTTTGTTTAAAGTCATGTTACACAAGGTGTCAGATACCAAGGTCCAGCGGTCATTAACACTGTAAACTGATTGTTACGTACAAAAGAAGTCATCGGGAGCCATGGTAGCGTAGTTTACACGAAAATGAAGGGAAAGCAACATAATCGTTATTAGAGGAAGCATGATAAGTAATTCCACGTCCGTAGAAATTGATGAGCTGGGTTTGGTTGAGTCAAGAACCGACATCATTGCACTCGGGGCATTCCCAATTCAGTCATCATCTTCAACAGCCAGCGGAGAGTTCCAATTATAATGGTGCTCGTTGCAATCTGATTATATGTCCTTCTTGCTTTACCTCCGACTGACGGCCGTCTACCAGATCATATGACCAGCCTATGACGATATACCAACAGAGCTAATCCAGGTAGGAGGAGAAGACAGCGTCCGTATCAATGACGTACTATGTATGAGAATTTAAAACAGCGTTGTCTGACCCAAAGCTTGGAAGGGAATAATCTACGTCTATCTCCCAAAGGCCGGTCTCTCTGGCCGAGGGGTTACAACACTTTCTCCGTAATCCCGTTTATCACGCAGAGTCTCGTAGCAGGGCGAGAGCAGGGAGCGGTTCGACCCCAGCTGGTGACTTGTGGGATAACTGAGTCGGCCGCTCAGAAAGCAATGGCAAACTACTGAGCGTAATCTTGCCAAGAAATCAACATACAACTGAAAGATGCTGATGCTGACAGCGATGTCCTGTAAAGGATATGCACACAAAAAAAAAAAAACATTTATCTCCCAAAGAAAGGGAATGTAAAATTGTGCTCCAGCAATTTTACTGTCGCACTAATAAATCATGCTAGTAAAGTCCGTTTGCGAGCCCTCTTTTGGAAAATTGCAAGTATGTTAGAATTTGATTACAAGCATTACAGACAGAGCAGAGACACTAAGAAACACAGCTTCAAAATAAGAACCTTCTTTGAGAAACGTAATGTACAATGTTGATCTTCATGGTTGTTTCTTAGTCTTAGAGGCTTTCAACTGTGTTCAACATCAGAAAGTGTGGAACATTATGAGGGATAAGGGGTTTTGAGCACGTGTGACACATTTTACTGAATCATTATATCCTGAAGAATAAGCAGCTGAAAGAGTAGCCGCTGAAAGAAAGGTTTGAAGTGTGAACGGAGCTCAGGCAGGATTGTATTTTAATTCCACATCTGCTCAAAATCTATAAAAATGTAATGATAAACTTCAAATGTGTCGAGACCAGAGACAATTTTGATGCATTCATCTTCATCTTCTTCATCATCATCTTCCACTTCTGCCGTCAAGCGTCGTGGGGAGGAATAATTTGCGTTCCAGCGCCCGGTGGACGGCACTGGATAGTGTCATTCCGTGTGGTTGTACAATGTCTCTGATGTCGTCAATCCATTTTCTTCTTGGACGTCCTCGTGGTCTCGTCGCAGATGATCTTTGATGTAAGGCCAGTGATGGTAGTTGCTGATGCTGCATTCTAACGACATGGCCAAACCACTTGATCTTCTGTCTTTCAATAAATGTGGCACAAGGTGTTGATCCCACAGTCTGTCTGATAGTAGCATTTCTTACTCGGTCTCGGATTGTTAAGTTGCCAGGTCTCCTCGGGCATCTCATTTCGCAGGTGTTGATTTTGCGAAGGTGTAATTTGGATAAAGTCCAGGTTTGAGATTGATAGCATAGGGTTGGTGTGAATATGCTGTTTATTATCTGTCGTTTTGCTGACATGGGTATGTTTGGATGCTTCAGTATGGGTGATAGTTGATATGTAAGTGCACTAGCTTTTTGACATCTGATTTCAATTTCTCTGTCCAATCTGCCGTCTTCTGTAATCATACTTCCAAGGTATTTGAATTCTTTAACTTGTTTCAGAGGTGTATTATTTATCTGTATACTCAGTGGGCCTGGCGATCTGCTAACTTGCATTACTTCGGTTTTGGCTGTGTTTATACTCATATTGTATCTGCTGCAGGTTGAACTCAGATTAGTAATATGATTTTGTAGTCTGCCCTCATCGCTGTAAAACAGGCACTGATCGTCTGCAAATAGAAGTTCATTTATTCCTTGTGGGTCAGTTGTTTCATCTGGAGTAAAGAGTTCTAAATTTTCTGAATCTGTTCTGTCGAGACTTGCTTCTTTGGAAATTCTGTCCATGTAGATATTGAATAGCAGGGGAGAGAGCACACATCCCTTGTCAAAGACTGATACAGGAGGCAGGAAGCCTGCCTCATGATAGAACACCACCGGGACGCGGGGTCAACCTCAGATTGAGTAGAGGGAACATAGTGCCCGGGAACAGGGCAGGATAGATGATAGAAAAGGGGGACTAGTAACTAGTCCTCACACGAAGGCGTTGACCAGATAGTTAGCACTACTGGTCACGACAGAATCACGCCTGCGTGATAGCAACGATTAGCACTCAAACCAAAGCCAGCTAATAGAAGCGTGCTAACTGACCTAGCACGCAAAGAGCCGAAGGGCGTATGAAGGTCCTTCCGCGTGGCGTGTAGCGACGCGAGTGAAGCAAGTCAGACTGGGGACTGACTCTGTAGTGTTCACATCGTATAGAATAGATATGTGTTTTCATATAGCCTAGTAGATAGAGATTAGCTGTAGGGTTTATGAAAACTAGTGATAGAGAATATTGTGACTTTATGTGTGATTAGATAGCGACTGTTTTTGCAATTGTAAAGAGCCAACGGCAATAAAATGTACCATTTCATTCCTCGCACACGACTTGCAAGTTTCTTGTAGGGTGTGGGAGAAGTAATCCGATGATGCCTGAAACATGAGTTGTTGACAGGCAATAGGATTAAATGTGGTGTCAGAAGTGCCGCTTGAACCTGAGTTCAAGCTATAACACTTACCCACGGCTCTAGACTAGGTTTACGGATAGGATATTACAAAGATTAAATGTTTAATTTGTGTCAGTGACGATGACGTGTGCAGACTAGATCGAGTTGCCGGCAGAATTGTGCCTATCGTGATGAAATAATGTTTATTTGTACTTATTAGACTGTTATATATTTAAATAATGTGCTTTTCAAAGTTGTAAGTATTCATATTATGTTCTTCTTTCATTTATTTATGTAATTATTTATTTGTTTTTGAATAATTGTCACAAATGATTCATGGCGGAGCAATACAAAAGTCAGCGACAGTATTGATTTTTGCAAGCTGAAAATAGCGCTGCGCCTGTGACGTGGCACCATTGACAAACAGTTGAGCCTCGCCATTTGCAATCAGCATTTCAGCGTTTACATACTGGCAAGCTGCTGCCTGCCTGAATCTTTACGATATATTAACTATTATTTGTTTTGTTAAGTTAGAGAATGAATATATTTATTTATTTACACATTATTATTATATTTATATTTATTTAAAAGCAGTTATTGATTTTTTTTCGTACTTTTCTATTTGTTTACCGTCACGAGGGCACTACTTTCGGCTATGCAAATTAGATTTGGCCTGCACCATACTTCCATAGATTAAACTAGGTTAGTAGCGAAAGACATATTACTGTAGAACGAAGACAGGACATTGACATTAAATATTAAGTAATCGATGTTCTGTTTGTTCGTGGGCATGTTTGTGTCATTGTACCAATTTGTCAAAAATCTATTTGTCGTTTACGAGTTGGTAATTTTTGCTGCTCTGTAAAACAGGGCGAACAACAGCTGAGTAATAACGTGAGTGTATGCCGATGTGCCAAACAAGGTGACCTGAGTAGAAAACTCGTGTGTATTCCGGGGTGCCAAACAACGGGACCGGTGTTGCTGACGTGTTGTTCCTTGTTCTAGGGAAAATTAAGATGAGTAAAACCTACGTTTTTGGCATGCATTGTGATTAATAGTGCATCTCTTTTTCAGCGTGTATTGTATGAACAGACTTTGTGCTCTAATTTTTTGGAGAATACAATTTTCCAGATTGTAAACAAAGAGTACAATTTGTAGTGCTCAGATATTAGATAACTTAGCATATTAAACAAAAATAACTAAGTGAAGCAGTCAGTTCAGGTCAACGCGAACCTATTACCCAACAACATGGCTACTCTAGCTGACTTCATTAAAGCAGGCAAAGAATTGCAATACACAGGTAAAGAGCTAGAACAATATGCAGATCAAAAACTTAAAGAAGCAAAGGATGCAGAGAGAGATGAACGCGCACAGGACAGACAACACCAGATACAACTAGCTGAGATAACAAAACAAAAAGAATTACAAATTAAGCAACAACAGTTAGAGCAGGATAAGGAAAATAAACAGAAAGAAATAGAAATTAAACAGAAAGAACTAGAATTAAAGCAAAGGCAAATAGATCAGGAAAAAGAATTAAAGCAAAAGCAATTAGATCAAGAAAGAGAACTAAAGCAAAAAGAGATAGATGAAATGGCAAGAGTTAAGGAAAAACAAATACAAGTAGAATCAGAGACACAATTAAAGATGAAAGAGATGGATGTAGACTCACACGCAGAGATCTCTGCCACTAAACTTAAAAGTCAACAAGAAGAAAATAAGTTCAACAAATACAAAAATATTATCAAAGCATATTGTAAAGAGGATTCAATATCTGCCTGGACAGAAAATGTCGAGTATCAGTTTAAATATCACCAAGTTCCTTTAGAGATGTGGGCTATGATTTATATGAAGAACCTGAGTGGTGAGCCCCTTAAAGTAATAGAATCTATACCAACCGATCTTAGATCTGACTACCAATACATCCGTAGTAGGATTATGCAACACTTTTTACTTGATGCCCCTGGGTATCAGGTTCAGTTCTCAAATTTAAAACCTAAACCTACTGAGACTTTCATTGACTACGTCTCAAATGTTCAAAGTGTACTAAATAGGTGGCTTAAAGCAGCTAACATAGGAAAAGACTTTGATAGATTGAAAAACTTAATAACTATGGATAAAGTAATATCCACGATACCATCCTCTTTTGCTAAATTTTTGCAGCAGTCAGACATTGAAACCATAGAACAGTTTGAAAAGAAAGGGTCAGCATATTTTTCTTCAAACAGAAATATTTTTAAAACTTCAAATGACTCTGAAATAGTTTCCTTTGTAAAAGATCAATCTAAAAACTATCAGAGCAATAGAAAACCATTTAATAAATTTGACAAGAAAGATAGAAAAGTTTCAAAATGTATCCACTGTCACTTTTTACATGACACTTATTCAATGTGTGACAAATCGCCGAGTTATCCGGCACATCTTGAAAATGTTATTAAGAAGCAACAGAACAAAAGATCTGCATACCGGCGGGCCATCAAATGTTTTGTTTTGTTCCAGCTACGGCCATTATTCAAATAAGTGCCTTGGCCGCCAACGTATGAAAGCCAACAATGCTATTTTACTTGATACATCGTCTGATAGTGGTAGTGAGACTGAGTGTAATGTTGAAAATGAGTTACCTGTTAACCAAACGGAAGAGGTGTGTTGTGTAAACGATATGTTGAGTTTTGACAGTTGTGCGCGATGTCACCAGTTTCATGCTGACGGAAAATTAGAATGTGGACATACAGTTCCATTCTCATCTGAGAGTGTGAATGCAGCCTTAGCCTCCAGAGGCAATTAATAGTTCCACAATGCAATGGTCAATGATAGACCATGCCAATGTTTGCTGGACAGCGGGAGTACCCTTATTGGTCTCAGAAAGGAACTGGTGAGTCAAGAGGATTATACAGGTGACTCTGTCAAATGCCGAACCTTTTAGGGTAACATTGAAATTTACCCTTTGGCCAAAGCCCGTATTGACACTCCTTTCCTTTCGGGTACATTTACTTGTGCTGTACTTGACAACCCTTGTACTGATTTAATTCTGGGTTGCTTACCTCAACTAAAACAATGTACTAGCGATGAAATAACTGCATGGAACCAACTGAATGCAGTTAATGCAACAACCAGAGCAGACACTATAAAACATCAAGACACGCTTCAAGATGAGAGACTACTGGTGCTGTCTCCATCTAGCACTGATGATACCAACAGACAAAAATTCATAGAACAGCAGAAAGCTGATCCTAGTTTGTCTCCTTATTTAAAATTATTGAAAGAACGAGCCAAAATTACAAAGAACGCATCATGGTTCTTCAGATTAAATAATGGCATTCTTACTAGATATTATACTACTGGTAACCATGAGATTCAGCAAACGGTGTTACCTGTACAACATCGCATAACTGTGCTAAAGATTGCACACGAGTCACCGTTTGCTGGCCATCTTGCATATGACAAAACCAGGGCCAGAATTCAGGCTCATTTTTATTGGCCAGGTTTTTGCAATGATATTAAATTATTTTGTCGTTCGTGTAATGTCTGTCAACAGTTAGTACGAAAGGGTAAACATCCTACAGCTGAAGTACAACCTTCTACACTGGCTTCTAGGCCATTTGAGAGTGTGGCGGTAGATATTGTTGGACCCCTGAATCAGGTGTCCAGCAAAGGAAATCGCTTCATATTGACGATGGTCGACCTCTGTACAAGGTGGGTTGAGGCAGTAGCTTTGAAGTACATCACCTCCAAAGATGTTGCCAATGTATTTCTACACCTGTTCTCACGATTCGGATTTCCACGGACCATTTTATCCGATCGTGAAACTCAATTCATATCGGCTGCAACGCAAGCCCTTACAAAAATGTTAGGGATAAAACAACATTTCACGACAGCGTACCATCCAGCCAGCAATGGGATAGTAGAAAAAATTAATGGAGATCTGAAGCATATGCTGGCTAAGGTAACAGCAGAAAACCCAGCTGATTGGGATACACTGTTACCAACAGTGCTGTTCGCCTATCGGGAGATTCCCCATTCAAGCACGGGTTTCTCACCGTTTGAATTAGTGTACGGGGCTAACCCACGTGGACCCCTAACCATTTATCATCAGACAATAACAAATTCTATTCAAATTCCCGAACCAAAAACACCTTATGAAATGGTGACTGAAACACGAGATAAAATCATGAAATCGTGTATTATAGCTAAGGCAGCTTTGGAGAGGAAGGGTCAAATCTACCGCCAATATGCCAACAAAGGGGCGAGAACAATTGAACTTGAACCAGATCAAGACATACTTCTCTTGCTTCCTGACAAACGAAATTTATTATTGACTTCATGGCAAGGGCCATTCAAGGTGGTACGTAAAACTTCAGATGTTGACTATGAAATATCAATAAACGGAAACTTAAAGATATTCCATGTCAACATGTTGAAACCTTACTATTCACGACAAGAGACAGAAGTAGAGACAGACGAACACAGTGCACCCACACCAAGTGATCAGACGACAGACATACACAACGCAACTACACTAGTTAGCGAGACTGGCATATCCGACGAGCATACACTTAGCGAGAATACAGAATACACACTTAGCACCACCACCGTACTGAATCAGGTAGACGACGACGGAATGGAACTACCAGTTCCTATTGTAGACAAGACTGCTACATTAGATAGCATACAGATAGAACAGGGACTAACAGACAGTCAACGACGACAATTAGTAGAATTAGTGACGGAATACAAAGACATATTCTCTGACATTCCAGGTAGGACGGACAGAATCGAACACTCCATTCTTCTTTCGGACTCTAAGCCTATTAAATGCAGGCCGTACTCAATCCCACTAAGCTATAGGGAAAATCTAAATAAGGAAATTCTGAATTTAGAGGCTAGTGGGATCATCCAGAAATCCACCTCTGAGTACTCTTTTCCAATTGTTCTAGTTAAGAAGAAAGATTCTACAATTCGTCTGTGCGTGGACTATCGAAAGCTCAACAACATCACCAAGATCGACGCAGAGCCAATTCCTTCCTGCGAAGATCTTATTCTTGACATGTCCACCTCCAAAATCTTTTCTAAATTAGATCTCACTAAGGGATATTGGCAAGTCCCTATGCAGTCTCAATCCATCCATCTTACTGCTTTTTCAACACCTTTAGGACTGTACGAGTGGCGTTTTCTTCCTTTCGGACTTCGAAACGCTCCTGCCACTTTCGTACGCTTAACTAGAGATCTACTTTATGGAGTGACGAATACAGTGACCTATATAGATGATATATGTGTCCATACTGATGACTGGACAACACACCTACTGAAACTGAGACATGTCTTTAATAGGTTGCGACTCTTCGGGCTCACTGTCAAACCGAGCAAAGTCGAATTGGGCCTAAAAGAAATTGATTTTTTGGGTCATGTCATTTCTCAAGGTCAACTAAAGACTGACCAGAAAATTATTACCAAAATTATGAATCTGACCATGCCTACCACTAAGAAACAGGTCAGAAGCCTTTTGGGGTTAGTGAATTACTATAGTAAATTTATTCCAAATTTAGCGGAGATTACAAGTGTATTTTCCAATATTTTAAAAGCTTCTGTAAAATTGGATGTCAAAGATGCATTATTAATTTCTGCATTGTCAAAATTAAAAATTTTGTTTAGTAATGTTCCAATCCTCCGCTTGCCTAATCCGAGGCTCGTTTATTATCTTAGGACAGATGCCAGCAGGATCTCCATCGCTGCAGTACTAGGCCAATTTTATGAGGGCATCTTCCATCCGATTTGCTACGTGAGCCGTAAGATCACACCCACCGAGTCCAGATATTCCATATCCGAGTTGGAAGCCTTAAGCGTCATCTATGCGGTGAGAAAGCTGCATCGATTTCTGTCGGGTGTGCACTTCATTGTCCAGACTGACAACTCCCCAATAACGGTCATACAGAGTGGTGTACATCGAAATGACCGAATATACAGGTGGTCGCTAATACTACAAAATCACACCTTTAGTATAGAACATATTAAGGGGAAAGATAACATCTTGGCTGATACCCTTAGTCGACCATCTGATGTAGCAATACCAGAAATTTCCACATAAGAGTATATTGTAATATATGTTAATTTAGTACAGTCAAATATTCTATGTGAAATATGTTAGAAATACATGAATATTGTGTGCTGAACTAAGTACCAAAAACATTGACCTGCTATGTGTCTGTAGACATCAAAAGTAAGAACTTTACTCTGGGAACAAATATATCACTTTGTGAACTAGGACAGCTTATTACTTGCTAAGCTCCAAATATGTTCCAGTGAAGTAGTTGTGTTAAACAGAGAAAAACAGTGTCAGATGATTATATACATACAGACACGAGAACAGTGGTCTACAAACGAACTCTACAGGTGCAATACCCATAGAATAAATATAACTGTGTAATGGATTTCAAATACCCAGAACAATTGTATAGATATTATGCCAATGAAAGTATGTTTCTGAACATTAATGGCAACGACTAACCTGAGGTATTTATAGAACATGTATATATAAACTTAATGTGATATGTATCATAATGTTTTAATATAGTGATAAAATATAGATAGATTATGTCATTTTAATTTACAGTTAGATAATATAATACTTCTTCATTTTACTTTAGATAGATTATTAATTTACATATTTATTTAGCTTTAAAAATAGATTACGATAGTAATTTAAACATGACAACTAATTATAAGAAGTTTAGACAGGAATAGTATCATTCCGGTTATTATATTTCACTGTATTTCATTTCATTTGATTTCATTCCATCTTAACCAATCCATTTAACAAACGTTATCATTTAGTAGCATGATTAGGTTACACCATAATAGAATAGAAATATTATACACTTAAAGATACATCATTTACACCATATAGAATAAGAATATCAATCATATAGTTTGTTTCATTTAAATACATTAGATAAAATATGTTATATTTCACATCACCCATTTTAGAAAGGGACGGAACTTATTACATTTCACATTACCCATTTCACAAAGGGACATAACTCATCTCACATCAATTTCATTTCACATAGGTAAATTACATCCCTTAAATTAGATAAATATTAGGAGTAATGTAAGCTTATTTTAGGATTAATGTGACAGATAGATTAAAATAGGCAACGCATTAAATGTATATTTATAGAACTAGTATTAGTATGTCATTATTTAGAATAATATTTCAGTAGAATAGAGTGGTTAATAATACCAGGGTACAAACCATCAACCCGTTTTTCTTACATGTAAATATGTTGTAAATACTTGACGTGTGCAACGGTTGATGCACAGTCATTAGGCTCAACTCTGTCAAACTGAGCCAAACTTGTACAGTGTCACTCCAAGGTTTTTAAATAACTATGAGAGTGAAAGTTATGTGACAGAAATGAGGATGAAAGATGTGTGACAGAAACGAGGATAAAAGATGTGTGCCAATAGTGAGGGTAAAAGAAGTGTGACAGAAATTAGGATGAAAGATGTGTGACAGGAATGAGGGTAAAAGATGTGTGCCAATAGTGAGGGTAAAAGAAGTGTGACATAAAGGAAGGTGAAAGATGTGTGACAGAAGTGTGAAATTGAGAACAAATGTAAAATATACAGGAGAGAGTGAGAACAGTCAGCGGATTTTTTCTGCCGCTCAACAAGACTTTTTATTTTTGTTGCCGTCAAAGGTTGGTTTCAATGTTGGAAATGTGTTGTAATGAATGTATTTTGTGTATTTTAGTTTAGAATCGTAGTGAAAGTATTTTGAGTCTCATAAGACAGAAACGTAGTCACAGATTTGTATTATACACATGTTTGTGACCACAGTTAAATGAATTATGGCACTTGAAAAACTAACTTACATACACATGATAGTGAGATACACATGTTAGAGGGTAGATTATACGTTTAATTACATCCAAACACACAAACAACCAGAAAAACAAACATATAAATTGCATACACTTTTATTAGATCAAAGGGAGATAACTCCGGGTCAGGGGACATAATAGACAACGAAACACTAACTTAACAGTGAAATATGACTTTACACGCGGAAGCGAGATAGGTAAAGCCTGTCGCTCACAGCTTGTGTAATGGATGTTTAATATTATATGGGGGACATGAAGCAATTCATGTGTTGACCTTCAGAATGTCAACTTTGTATGGGTAGTGAGTTAATTTACTATTTGAGGGCAGGTCTAATAAGACAACGGTCCGGTTCAGACATACCTCTAATGAATATATTATTGCGATTGAGAAGAGGGCTCACGCCAACCAGACAAGTTTGTGGCGATTGCCAGTAGCCAAGTAAAGTGATGCTACATTGTGACATTAGTCAGTAGGACTATTGAGTAGCCCAAAGCCAGGTTATCTACAGTCTTTGACAAAAATTAGACACACTAATTTTTTTTTTAGAAACCTCTTGCGTCACAACCAATGAGTCAAAGTTGATGACGCAACACAGGAGGGGAGGGTGTGTGTCAAAGACTGATACAGGAGGCAGGAAGCCTGCCTCATGATAGAACACCACCGGGACGCGGGGTCAACCTCAGATTGAGTAGAGGGAACATAGTGCCCGGGAACAGGGCAGGATAGATGATAGAAAATGGGGACTAGTAACTAGTCCTCACACGAAGGCGTTGACCAGATAGTTAGCACTACTGGTCACGACAGAATCACGCCTGCGTGATAGCAACGATTAGCACTCAAACCAAAGCCAGCTAATAGAAGCGTGCTAACTGACCTAGCACGCAAAGAGCCGAAGGGCGTATGAAGGTCCTTCCGCGTGGCGTGTAGCGACGCGAGTGAAGCAAGTCAGACTGGGGACTGACTCTGTAGTGTTCACATCGTATAGAATAGATATGTGTTTTCATATAGCCTAGTAGATAGAGATTAGCTATAGGGTTTATGAAAACTAGTGATAGAGAATATTGTGACTTTATGTGTGATTAGATAGCGACTGTTTTTGCAATTGTAAAGAGCCAACGGCAATAAAATGTACCATTTCATTCCTCGCACACGACTTGCAAGTTTCTTGTAGGGTGTGGGAGAAGTAATCCGATGATGCCTGAAACATGAGTTGTTGACATCCCTGTCTCACTCCTGTATTGACTGTGAACATATTTGATATACCTTCTTGTGTTCTTACTGTACTTTGGCTCGAGTGGTACATGGCTATGATGTTTTCTAGCAGTTACCCTTCTATCCCATAGTCTTCAAGAATGGTCCATAATTTGTATCTGTCTACTCTATCGAAAGCCTTTTCCTGATCCACAAACACAATATTCTGCTGGTCACTATATTCGATAGTTTTTTCACAAATTTGTCTAAGTGTAATTAATGCATCAGTGCAACTTTTACCTTTCCGAAAACCGAATTGTGCTTTGCTTAACTGTTGTTCAACTATTGGTCTAGCTCTTTGTTCCAAAAGTTTTGCATACATTTTCCCTATATGGCTCAGGAGTGATATACCTCTGTATGTTTCGCACTCTCTCGTATTGCCTTTCTTTTTCCATATTGATACTATTATTGCCTGTTGCCAATCATCTGGGACTTTTCTTTCTTCCCTTGCTATGTTAAAAAGTCTTGTTAGCCATTTAACGCCTGTTTCCCCACAGGCCTGAATAGCTTCTGTGGTTATTCCATCTGGACCTGGTGATTTGTTGTTAGGACTTTTTTGTATAACTGCTTTGACTTCTGCAGGTATGAAATTTGTTTCTTGCTGTCCCTGGCATTTAGGCACAAAAGTGAGGTTTTCTATGTTATGTGTGGGGTTAAGTAGTTCTTGAAAGTATTCTGCCCACCTTGCTAGTCTTTGTTGTGGATTAAATATCGGTATACCTCTTCTGCTGTTTATGATGGTGGCTGGGTTGTAAGATGCATCTCTGTTTCTCATTGCATCTTACATAATTGGTGGAAATCCAATTTCAGAACGTAGATATGCAGATGTCACGATTCTCTTCTCAAACAGTGCTAAGTTATAACAAGAGTCGACCCTGCCTATCAAAAGACTTATTGGCACCTCGCCGTCTTGATAGACGATAGTGTGTTACATTGTGCTTCAAAAAAGGCTTAAGAACTACAACCCATGGCAGTGGAGAATGTGACTGTTAAGGCCAATTCGCGCTGTAAATATTCGTCATCAAATGCCTTGTGAGGTCGATGAAGGCAATAAACAGTGGCTGATTCTGTTCACGGCATTTTCTTGCATTTGTCGCAATGAGAATATCATAGCAATGGTAGACCGGTATTGACGAAAGCCACACTGTGATTCGTGGTAGACTTGATCCCACAGGACTTGAAGCCTGCGCAGAACAATTCTGGCAAATACTTTCCCAACAGTACACAGAAGTGAGATACCCCTATAGTTGTTACAGCCACTCCGATCGCCCTTGTTCTTGAACAGTGTTATGATGCTTGCATTTTTGAAATCCTGTGGGACTTGTCCTTCTCGCCAGCATAGCTCTATTAGCTGGTGGATCTGTAGAGTGAGTGTGTCTTGACCACTTCTGATAACCTCTGTTGAAATTCCATCCTTACCTGGAGCCTTGCCAGATGCAAGTTAATTTATAGCACACTTAACTTCTGTTATGGTGGGAAGCATGTCCAGGTGGTCAAGAGTTGGCAGAGCCTCTATGACGTTGAGGTCAGTATCCGCTAATTTGGTCTCACTTGAGGAAAGCTTCATATAGTGCTCTACCCAACTATTCATTTGCTGTTTCTTCTCAGTGATGATTTATCCAGTCAAGAAATTCAGTGGTGCACTTCTTTTGATCACTGTAACAAAGGTTTTCTTTATCCCTTCATACATGCTTCTGATGTTTTCTTTATCACTTGCATTTTGACTGGACTCACATAACTTGATCCAATAGTCATTTGCACACTGCCTGGCAGCCTTTTACACATCCTTCCTAGCTTGCTTCAGTTCACTGAGAGTTTTACGTGTTGTTCTTTCCTTGTTTCTTAAGATATCTATCTTCTTGTTATCAATCAAGGGCTGCCTCTTGTGATCCACAGTGCCGTAAACCTCTACCGCTGTTTTATAAAGAGTTTCCTTAAGTTTGCCCCACTTTTCACTTGCTGTACAAATTTCTGATGTATCAGTGAAAGCGTCGTCAAGTTGCTGTTGGAACTCAAAGCACTTACCAGGATCGTTTGTGTTAATACTATTAATCCCGGGACTAGATTTGTGTTTAGCTGTGTAGATTATCTTTGGTCTCAGTCTAACCCTTGCAACAACCAAAGAATGATCCGTATCACAGTCAGCACTGTGGTAACTTCGAGTTAATAATGTTTGGTTCAGATGTTGTCTCCGTGTGATGATGAAGTCCAGCTGATGCCAATGGCCGGATCTTGGATGTTTCCATGTGACCTTATGCAGCTCTTTTGTTTTAAAGAAGGAGTTTGTAATACATAGGTCATTTCTGGTGCAATGCTCCAACAGTCTTTGCCCATTTCAATTCATGCACACTGGCCATGAAGTCGAGTCCTTGCCCACAAGAGCATTGAAATCACCGACCACATAAATGTAGTCGGATTTTGGAACTGCCTTGATCACAGAGTCTAGCTCCTCATAGAACGCATCCTTCATATCACAAGAAGAAGCAAGTGTCGGTGCATATGCTGTAATAATGGTGGCAAAACCACAAGATGTTGCCAAGCGCAGGGATAATAGTCTTTCATTATCTCCTGCTGGAATTTCAATTATTCCCAGTAGCGAATTCTTCACTGCAAAGCCCTCAACATGTTGCCTTTTTTTTCTGCCTGCCCTCTACCCTTCCAAAAAGGTGTAATTGTTTTCCCTGAGTGACCCTTCCTCGACGAGACGAGTCTCTTGCAGGCCAGCAATATCAATGTTAAGACGATTGAGTTCGGCATCAATCAGAACCGTTTTTCTCACGTCGTCATTATTCATCAGGTCAGTGGTTCTTATGTTCCAGGCTGCAAGCTGTTCCTATGTTCCAGGGTGCAAGCCGTAGCTTGAGGTTTCTATTTTTTTAAATTAGTGCCTGGTGCATTGGTTTAACAGCCTGTGATTCAGATTTTATCCTAGCCCCAAGCACTCATTGAAGCAGGCAGGCTGTGGCGGATCAGCACCCAATTGGCCGGGGGATGCCCAGCTTAAGGCGGGCGGAGCTGATCAGTGACACCTGTAGGTGTCTCCCACCGTAAGAGGCAACTCGTGGCGCCCCATGTGTACGTTAATAGACAATGACTTATAACCCGTAACTGCTACCTCTCGCTTTGATTCCGAGACCGGTTAAGACCAGGGATGGCGTTATAGCTCTCCATAGCTCAAAGCCTAGGCTAAAATATAGAGATCATGTGTTGCCCATGCAGCATGATCCCTCTCTCGGCCTGCCTAGTTCACTCCAGAGGAAAGGTAACACCCCTACATCTGGAACAAGGAAAGCTGCAGAAGCTGCCGGATCAACAAAGCAATACTCTAACTATCCGCCTGTCGAAGCTTCGATCATGTACCAGCTGCCAACCAAGGCGTAGGGCCTGGTTTGCCCTGCCATGACATTTTGTCTTTAGGTTGCATTTCCTCTCACCAGGATAAGGCTTGTACCCTCCCAATTGCGATCTTCCGCCCGAAGCTGTTGGCACAATGTGGGGTGTCGGGTTTGGTAACCGCCGCCCAACATTCGACCCTGACAGAAAGCAGGTAGTACCGTCTACTGTCATTTGGTAGCTCAGTCATATCTGACAAAGACCTGACACGGATATTACGATTAAAATAAACACACTGAAACACACTATTAAGAGACACACTGAAAATAAACATCGTTTTCCGAACTTGGGAAAAACAAACATAGTACTAGAGAAAATTGTAGCACACAGACTTGCTTGTGACTTGGAACAGCTTGGCTGCTTCCCGCCCACACTTGGAGGATACAGACGTAGCAAAGAGTCATGGCTGGATGCGGCGGTCTTTGCTCAAGATGTTTACGAACGATTTCAGGTCAGAGAAAGTTTGGAGAGAACAATCATGGAGGGTATATACCCGGAAAGAGAGGAAGAGGAAGGCCAAAGATAAGATGAGTACAGGATGTGGCGGATGATCTTCAGATGGGTGTATCTGACGCGGGGCATCTTGCTTATGACCGAGAAGTTTTCCGGACGTTTGTTATAGGAGCGAGGTTCTGCAAGGGACATGCTACTGAATGAATTTTGTATCTGGTCTGCTATCATCATACAATTTAGTTTTCTATGTATTCTATCCATCTGTTAATTTAACTATTTTTTCAGTAACATTGCAACACCTTTCGATTTTAAACGGCTTTGTTACTTCGTGTCTTCCAGCCTGTTAACATTCCGGGTGTTTGTAAAGTCTCACTACACTTTGAAAAATGAAGTACATGAGTGTAGGGAGACTTTACAAACAACTGGTATTTAATTGTTTCAATGTTGGGATGTGAGCCTTTGTCCCAAACCTCCATGCATGTTCATATCTAGCCATACATTTATAGTCTCTTTATTTTTGTTTCCTAATCTTATGTATTCTATTATACACTACCTTATCGGTCTTGTTATACCTCCTTTCATTCATCATCTACAAGAGTTCATGTGTCATTCATTTCTTGTTCTCAATTCTGCGTATAGGAGGGATGATTTATTGTGACATCGGTTGTGGTGATTCACGCAACAAAGTCCACTGTTCATCATTAGTCTGTATTATCTCCTTAGGATAATTATATCTGTTCTTACACCACATTTAGTTAATTTCTTTGTTATGAGTATTGTTAGAAATAACTTGTTGTACTATGGGCCCTGCTTTATAGTCTTGGTGTTGAATATACCCTGTATTATATCTGGAATATAATTACCACGATAGTCTGTTTCTGGTTTGGTTTTAGTTCATATTGAAATGCTTTTGAATAATTTTGGAAGCAATATGTAATCAAAATAATTTACGTTGAACATTATTTCCTATTTTGTTGAAGGTGGTCTGTGAATCATGATATCATTATCGTCATGTGACATGGGTATAGCGTAGGTGATCAAGGTTCGCCACCTCATATGATCACCAGAGTCTTCGGTCTTTGAACCCGGTGTATCTATATTGATTTTATGAATCGCCTGCGTAGCTTAACCACCCAGCACATTGTTTGTTCCAAGAATACACCTGCAACTGCCAGTTCCCGCTGTGTCTATATAGAAATTGTCTTGGTGCTCTATATCATTGATTTCTGGCACATATAGGCGTGTCATACTAAACTGTTCCACTCTGGTAGATAGCTTAAGTGATGTTACCCTGCAATCGAGTTGTTATCCAAAGTTCAACATTCTGTTCATAGCGAGAATCGTTTAACTGAAAATTGTGACAGGAAAGGAAGTGATGTTGCTTGAGGCAAGAAAGCCAACAACAGTTTAAGGGCCAAAGATAGAAGAAAAAATATTGTATATAAGATAATCATAAGTAAAAGAATTAGGAGCGGCTGGCCGAGTGGCTCAAAGTGCAGGGTTCTCCTTCGGTAGCTGTAACAGTGTATGTGGGGTGAGCAGGGCTATTACTTCACTATATTTCATGGGAAATGTTCTGGGTATAGAGATAGGTGTAATTTGTCTTCCGAACCCCTCCAGTTCATGGACCCTGCTTTCTCACAATCTTTCTACCTAGGAAAGCTAACCACTAGGGCTCGGCTCCGACGACAAAACTCAACTCTGGTGTCATCAAGATAATAATGTAACGCTGTATTATGTACAATAGTAAAGTAGCGGATTGTTCTAGGTTAAGGCAGGACGCCTTAGGGGTTAGATAGATCGAGGAATAGCAGCTAGACAGATAGAAAGGATTCACAGCTGGAGGTCTGTGACTTCATCACAGGGTGTCCAAGGTTCATGTCTGTACGTAAGGTTATCACAGTCATCTCACTAGGCCTGTGGATCCTCTGTCCCATAGTGCAACCTCGGCAGTTTGATGTAAGTAGGTTAATGTAGGTTAAAGTAGGTTGATGTAAGTAGGCACTTAGGTAACGATTCGAATCTCCACGGTAGCCATAGTTGATTCACAGGCATCGGTAAGCTGATGACTAGCTGAATATCCTGTTCCCAGAAAAACTGAATATTCACGTTCACAGAAGACCCCATGGACCCCTGAAAATGGCAGCCCTCGCAGTGTACCAAGTCAATCTATTGTGACCCCCACTGGGTCTCGGTGTCACTCAAAATCCTCTAAACAAGGAGCCTTCTCGTTGGAGCATGGTCGGTCGGTTCTTCTTTAACAATATCATTATTGACTTCGCCATGGTATGGCAATACATTTTATGAGCCACTCTAAATACAGTCACTTTACAAGCTTACCACAGTGGGTTTATGGATGGTGCTTTGCTGGAGTGGAGTTCAAACCTGGGCGGACCGAGCCGAAGGAGACTTCACACTCCGGAGTCCAGTGAGCTGTTCCAACACAGGGAACACGGCATTACTACTGGCTTCGGCCGTTAGCTCTGTTCCACCTTCTTATCTTCATCATAGGCTTCTTAGTTGTCACCACTTGGGACTCGACCCAGTAATTAGAAGATCTGTGAAAGACCCTGGTAAAAACCCGTGAGTAATGTCACCAGAACATTTCGACAACCCTCAGGAATTATGTCATAGAGAGAATATCTTCATTATCAGAAAATAGATTAATTAGATTGTTAAACAAGTAGAAGATAGGAAAGAATCAGCATCGCACACACACCGGACGTAATCATCGATCACAGAGCCCCATAACCACTTTGACACGGGACTCTTCGCTTATCAATTTACGGCACTTAACTATGTCATGCGTATAATCCTCCGATCGAGAGAAAAGTTACGAAGACGTTAACGACCATAGTTATTCGAATACGGACCTCCTCGATCGGTAACATAACGGTTTACGAAGAGAAATCAACGCGATCAGCTATCTTGTGACTTGACTTCTCAACAGACGCAAACTAATCATGGACGGCGTTCTAGCATCGTTCGACTCTCGTCTAAATCGCACAATCACATCCAGTACATAAACAAAGACTCATTCACCTTTTTGAACCTCACAGGATAAGAATTGCCAGGGTTCCTGTCGGGCCTCTTTTAACCATATAGAAAGCCGGCTTGTTTCTTAAAGGTGACCACTCAATATCAGGAAGTGCACTGACGGTTTCTGCCCTTAATGTGCAACTTTCTTTCTCGATCTACAATCTTTCAATGCATCTCAAAGAACCGGGAAATCCCAAATTAACACGTTCAGTTACTTTCTAGTGTAAAAGAAATGCTCCGAACGAACCTGCCAGATAAAGGTAGAATATTACAGACGGGGTATTCCCTCATGGCTAAAAACTCTGGCCACATACAAATAGATAATATGACCATTAAAAGAACGGAAACATACAAATACCTGGGTACAATCTTCAACTGCTCCAACATCATAAGGGAAGAAATACAAACTAGAATCAACTCTGGAAATAAGTTTTACTATGCACTACAACATCTACTAAAATCATAGGCGCTATCTCGTAACACCAAAATCACAATATACAAAACACTGATCAGACCAGTTGTGCTGTATGGCTCTGAAACCTGGAGTACAACGAAAGGAGACGAAGCCTTGTTACAAACCTTTGAGAACAAAATTTTAAGACGCATCTTTGGACCCATTAGGGATACACAAAGTGGAGAGTGGAAAAGAAGAAGTAACAAAGACATTTATGATCTGTATAAGTCCCCGCTAATCACTGGTATCATGAAGGCTAATAGACTGCAATGGCTGGGGCATATAGAAAGAATGGGAGATAATAGGGAAACAAAACTCGCTTACACTCAGGAAATAAATGACCGTAGACCCCGAGGTAGACCAAGAAGACGGTGGAGAGATAATACATGTACAGACCTACAAGCACTTGGAATCAACGACTGGAAAGAGAAGGTCCACCAGAGAGACGAATGGAGACGGATTGTATTTGCTGCAAAGAACCTCAATGGCTCGGAAAGCTGAAGAAGAAGAAGGTATTCCCTCGGCCGGCCAACATTAAAACGGCGTTTCCCTATACCAGAATATGACAGGCGGCCATACCTACTAGCCATTCTGTGACAGTAGCCCTGGGTTCGAATCCTCCATAAAAGAGGCTACAAAAATAGTTCGACAGCAGAAGCGAGAATATATGAGTAATATAATCAAAGATATGGAAACTAATCACCACAAAAACGAATCCAGAAAGTTTTTTAAAGAACAGAAGTCAATGAAACGAGGGCACCAACACAACACATATGGTTTAAAAGGCAAAAATGGGAATATGATAAATACCAATGAGGAAATGTGTAACACATGGAAAGAATATTTTGTTGAATTACTAAATTTTGAAGCTCCAAGTAACACTTTCCCACAGGAAGAGGTTCTAATGTGTGAACCACAAATTGAAGAACCTGCATTTGAAGAAATCCTATATGTAATCACACGACTTAAAAACAATAAGGCAACTGGAGCTGATGGAATTGCTGCTGAATTTATAAAGGCAGGTGGCCATGCATTACATCTAAAGCTATACGAACTAATAATAAAAATCAGGAGGACAGAAGAATTACCCCATGACTGGAAAGAGTCATTATTGATACCTATCTTTAAGAAAGGAGACAAGTTTCAATGTGAAAATTATAGAGGAATATCACTACTGTCCACAAGCTATAAGATACTATCGGCAGTATTACTAAATAGACACAAACCATATTCAGAAGACATATTAGGTGACTACCAGGCGGGCTTTAGACACAACAGATCAACAATAGATCAGATATTCATCTTACGACAAATATCCGAGAAAAACTGGGAATATAAAAGAGATCTCCATAACATTTTTGTGGATTTTAAAAAGGCTTATGATAGTGTACATAGGAATAGTCTATGGAATGCTATGCCGGAATTTAAAATACCATGGAAGTTAATCAACATGACCAGACTATGCATGGAAGATACTTATAATATAGTAACATATAAAGGCAGGAAATCAGACCCTTTCCAAATAACATCTGGCTTGAAACAGGGTGATGCACTATCGCCGCTACTCTTCAATCTGGCTCTAGAGAAAGTTGTAAGGAAGGTAAAGGAGGAATGTGATATTGGAGGAACATCCAAGCTGCTTGGTTATGCAGATGATATAGATATTATAGGGCAAAGTGAACAAAAGACATTGGAAATATTGACTCACTTAAAGGAAAAAGCCAAACAGATAATACTGGTTATCAACCAAGATAAGACTTATAATGGTTATCTTTCGAGAGAAGGAATGGCTAAAAACTCTGGCCATATACAAATAGATAATATGACCATTAAAAGAACGGAAACATACAAATACCTGGGTACAATCTTCAACTGTTCCAACATCATAAGGGAAGAAATACAAACTAGAATCAATTCTGGAAATAAGATATACTATGCACTACAACAACTACTAAAATGCGCTATCTCGTACCACCAAAATCACAATATACAAAACACTGATCAGACCAGTTGTGCTGTATGGCTCTGAAACCTGGAGTACAACGAAAGGAGACGAAGCCTTGTTACAAACCTTTGAGAACAAAATTTTAAGACGCATCTTTGGGCCCATTAGGGATACACAAAGTGGAGAGTGGAAAAGAAGAAGTAACAAAGACATTTATGATCTGTTTAAGTCCCCGCTAATCACTGGTATCATGAAGGCTAATAGACTACAATGGCTGGGGCATATATAAAGAATGGAAGATAATAGGGAAACAAAACTCGCTTACACTCTGGAAATAAATGACCGTAGTCGCCGAGGTAGACCAAGAAGACGGTGGAGAGATAATATATATATATATACGGACCTACAAGCACTTGGAATCAACGACTGGCAAGAGAAGGTCAACCAGAGAGACGAATGGAGACGGATTGTATCTGCAGCAAAGAACCTCAATGGCTCGGAACGCTGAAGAAGAAGAAGATGGGAAAAAACGTCTAAGCTGCACAGTTCGCGGCGAGTGTAATAGCCAGGCGGCCTTAATTCCCCAGACTCAACCATTGCCCCAATCCTACACCGCAAGGTATTGGCAGTAGGTAATTGATAAATAAAGGGGGAACCATGTCTACTTGGTTAATGAGGTTAACAGCTTTTGGCATAGAGTAATTGTATGCGCCAGTGGAGGACTGGCCCGGATGTCAGCTTGCCAGATGGCAAGTAGGTCCTGTTTGCACCTGATGAATTGGGCCCCATCAAACATTAGACAATATGTTTAAGTTGTTAATGTCCTTAGAGTAACATTGTCTCATGGCAACCAATGTTGTTAGGGTCAGTCCGCCACTGGATAGCACCATAACTGTTCCAGCCTTGTCACTAAATGTTATTCTTTACTGTTTACTCCACGAGCCTAACTTTCGGTGCTTGTGGTAGATGTGTTGGTAGTTTAGGTATCAACTAACACATCTGTACATTAACTGCATGCTCAGACTCTGCATGCTACAAATCTGTTTAGCGACGTCTAGTAAGTACATAAGTCATAAGTCAATGACCTTTGTGGACACTTTTGTGCTCATGGTGCTAGACCCATATTATCCATAGAACAGGAGGTCAGCATGACGAAATGGATAAGAATGCATGTTCTTAAACATCCGGTATTCTGATGCTGAGGTAAGGGGTTCAACCTCTACACCAGTCAGTTGGACTAAAATGTTGACTACTCGTCCTTGACTTGGGAATGTATATTACAAGTACCCCTGCAGTCGGAGTGGGTTCGCCTGATGGCGAGGGACAAGAGTAATAGGGAAATACATGGGGAGAACCGTTGAGGCCACTAAGACGATTAAACAAATAAACACACATAGTATTATTTGGCGCTCACAGAAGAAGAAGAAGGAAATAGAGATTAGAAGACGCACTAGACAACATAAAATTTGAAAGCTATAATAGTTACCGACCGGTGCGTCTTCTAATCTCTATTTCCTTCTTCTTCTTTTGTGAGCGCCAAATAATACTATGTGTGTTTATTTGTTTAATAGGGAAAGCTAATCCACACACAAACTTCAGTCCAGTGACAGTAAAAGTAGTGTGTAAGGACTACGCTTGAATTCAAAACGAGCGAGGGCAAAAAGATCTATAGATCACTCGGCATTGGGAGGATAATGTCCATATTTTGTCGCAGACCTAGCTTCTGCTTCACGTGGCTATAGCATACATACATCTCACAAAACAATCCTTTAATTCAAAGAAATCTTTAACAAAACATCAGAGAACATGGCTGCAGTTTAAAGAGAATACTAGAAAACAATTCTTAGAATGAACTGAGCGAACATATCTTGAAAAATCAGTAGCAGGTAGCACGATGCCTCTGTGAGTTGATTCGTCGTGTCGGAATCTTTTTTCGTAACACGATCCTTGATGTTATCGGTCATATCCCTGATTCTATCTTCCAAAGTTAAATTATTGTACGTTTTCTCGCATTATAATTCCCGCCATCCTCAGAGTACAAGCTGTGTTCACATAAACAGTGACCGAGTTGATTGGCATTTATATAATTTTGATCTGTATTCCAAACAGTCTTGATTGCAGACAATGAGAAGAATCTGCAGCATTTAGCAGATGTTGTTGTCGCACACAGTGAACAACTAGGGTTAGGTTTTAATTGTAAGAAGACGCAGATTATGGTCGTCACTGGGACGAAGGAAATACCACAATGTAATATACAAGTAAGTGTGCATATTCTTAAACAAGTGAATCAGTACAGTCATCTCGGAACAATCATTATATCTGATGGGAGATGCCTTGGCAAAAGTAGCCTTTTCCAAGATGAAAAACATACCAACCAATAAAAAAGATGTCAACTGCAAAGAGAAAAAGAGTGTTGCGGTGCTACATAGAACCTGCACTTTTGTATGGTGAGCTTGAGCAATGAGCAGAGAGGCTGAAAAATATCTGATGGCTGTGGAGATGTGGTTTCTGAGGAAAATGCAAAGAATGCCATGGACAGACAGAAAAACCAATGAACAAGTCCTTCAAGAAACAAACGAAAATCGTAAACTGATTAGAGACATTAGACGTAGACAGTCAACATTTGTGGGCATGTTATGAGAGGAGGTGTATTGGACAACTTCGTGACAATTGGCAAGATCGAGGGGAAAAGACCAAGGGGAAGGCCGAGAAGAAATACCTGGACGGATTGGTCACGTAGCATGGTCGAGACATAAACACGGAGCTGATCCACGACACTGGTGACCTATTCAGATGGCGAAACATGACCGCCCACGCTTATCGACATGGCACAAGATGGATGGGTGGAATCCAAACAGTGCCCCCCCTCCCCAACCCACAAACAGACCATCTTTTGGAAATCTATCACATGTCCCTCTAAGAGACAGCGGGAAATTCCTCTTGGTTGACTACACAGGTAAATAAAAACGAATGAGTAAAGAAGTATAGAATAGGATAAAGAAGGTTCTCGCTTGGTTTAGTAGTCCAGAGAGACGACCTGCCTTTCTGCCTGCCTGTCTGCCTGCATGTCTGTGTTTGTATGTGTGAATGTGTGTGTGCGTGTGTGTCTGTCTGTCTGCCTGCTTGCCTGCCTGCCTGCCTGCCTGTCTCATAACATATTAATATGCACTGTTTATGTTCACATAATTCATATTACCATGTTTTCCCCCCATATGTAAATGTAACATGCATAATAGATAATTGATGTGCGAAAGATGAGTGGTTGGAAGGACTAAATGTAAGCCAAGTTTGCGTGCCTAATTTGTGACCTTTTGAAAATAAAGTTATTTAGTTCGTTCTGTGTCCGTCCGTCCGTCCGTCCGTCCGTCCGTCCGTCCGTCCGTCTGTCTGTCTGTCTGTCTGTCTGTCTGTCTGTCTGTCTGTCTGTCTGTCTGTCTGTTTCTCCAACACAAGTCTCTTTCTCCTTTCACTGTCTCTCTTGATAATCATATGTAAATGTAACATGCATAATAGATAATTGATGTGCGAAAGATGAGTGGTTGGAAGGACTAAATGTAAGACAAGTTTGCGTGCCTAATTTGTGACCTTTTGGAAATAAAGTTCGTTAGTACGCTCTGTGTCTGTCTGTCTGTCTGTCCGTCCGTCCGTCTGTCCGTCCACCCGCCCGCCCGCCCGCTTAGCTTTCCCTATTACCAGTGTCCCTCGCCATCAGGCGAACCCACTCCGACTTCTGAGGTACTTGTAATTTACGTCCCCAAGTTAAGGAAGAGATGTCAACATTTTAGTTTCGCCAAAACATCAAAGAAATGTCGCCACTTTCCATGATTCCAGTTGCCTTTGGACCTATAAAAGACACATTCCTTGGGTGGGAGTAAATATAAGACGGCAGGAAAAATGTCATAACGATGCAACAGAAACTTTAAAAAAAAAGATTGAATGTGAATGAGGGCACACATTTGTGAACACACTATAGTGTAACTCTACTTTAACTAATTCAGTGCCATGGGGTGATTAATCGTCTTAAGCGACTTCCGTATCTGCCATGTGTTTATATACGACAGTTTCCCTCTGCAATCCCCTTTACGTTTATATATAATTCAATTGTCTCCTACCGTATTAACACCTTTTAAGTTATAATGGTGATACACCGCTACTTCATATTTTCAGCCGTCCATTTTTGGTTGGTCTAAACCAGAGGTTCCCAAACCACGGCCAGCGGGTCACTTGTGGCCCGCCAGCTGTCAGAAAGTGGCACGCGAGGCCTCGTTTCAGTCGAAATTTCAATAGTTCACATTAGAAGAGGATAATGTTGCCCTCTTCATAAATCCGTTTGTATTTCCTGATGCCAAGCTCTGTCAATTACAGCAAAACCTTCAACACGAAGTAATTGATTTGAAATGTAATTCTGCACTGAGATTTAAATTTCTGGAGCTGCCTGCTTCACCTTCAGCTGATCATATGATTTCATTCTGGCGACTATTGCCTGCCGAACAATTTGAACAAGTGCGTTCATTCGCCCAGAGATACATTTGTCCTTTTGGTTCGACTTATAGATGCGAGCAGTCATTTTCCGCAATGACCGTTATAAAACAAACCAAGCAACGTTCCAGACTCACCGACAGTAATCTAGCTGCGCTTATGACTTTGGGCACGACAGATTTGTGCCCAGGCATTGATAAACTGGCATCTGAACTTAAGTAACTGGTTATGAAGAACAGTTACAATTGTAAGTTAATTGCATTAATAGCGATTTTCGAAACTGATTTAAAATGTATTCTTAAATGAAATTTTGATTTTAAACCAAGAAATGACCGCAGTGTAGTACTGACACTGACTGCCTTTAAAGTTTTAGAATTTTGATGACAAAAGTTAAGAAATATAAGAATGATATTGCACGACTTTTATAATTGTATAATGTTGTGGCCCGCTTAACTACCGAAAATAGTAGATATTACCCTCTGCTTGAAAAGCTTGGGAACCACTGGTCTAAACCTACGTTTGTTTGGCACTGAATCTGTTAAGAAAATCTTTTGGGAAAAAGATGTGGCCCACAACCGCCTTTTTCAAGAGAAGCTATGATGAAACTAAAACTTTCAACCTCGCTAGATACTGTAAAAAGAGAATCCGAAATACCAGTATAACTGAGTCGTGGACGCTTATAATATATTCTTACCGTCGGTTATTATCGAAAAAGAGTATGGCAATAGATCACTACCCTTGCATTTTTCAAGCTTTCTTTGTTTAATTTCTTACTGGTTGTTAGAATGTTTACATTTGTTTCTGTAACCGTATTTCACTCTGTGCCGAATGAGTTTCGAATGCAATTCCTAATCCTGCAAACCGATTTCGAAACACAGCTGTGGGTGATTTGGAAGCAGACCGCTTTGCGTTAGTTTCCAAACAATGGTATGACTGCCGGTAGTTCAGAAAGCAATGGAAAACTATTTACAGTAAACTTGCTCAGGAATCCCAAACAGCCAAACAAGTTTGGAGTTCACTGCTACGCCCTGTAAAGAATTTGCAACTAACTTTGTGTTTACTTATGTGTAATATTAATTAATTATTTCCACGTCTGTTAGAGAGCCTCTGTGGTGAAGTGGTCAAGCCGTTTGACTCGGGCTCCGAAGGTTGTGGGTTCGATTCCGGGCCGCATCCTTCGGTTCTCGAGTTACATTTTTCTGAGACTCCTGTGGGTCGTCGCTAGAGCTACGGAGATCGTGATTGGTGCGCCGCTTTCCGCGCTGCGGAATGAGACCGAGCCATATGGGATTAAACCCGGTGCAATGAAGTCGACCTTTTTTTTCCACGTGTGTTATCTTCAACACTAGACTATTGGATATCGCGTCTACCAGTATTTACTTCTGATCGTCTGAACAAGTAGTTGGTCAGCAGACAGAAAGGTAACCGTCAAATAGAGTCGTGGAGCACCCTGAATATGGTAAGACATGACACATCAGTGTGGTCACCCACTGCTTAATGTTTATATTCAAGCAGTTTCAAGCATATCTCACAGGGTAAAATATCATTACATCTTGTAAATTTGGTAGATGATGTGGGAAGTGGTATAACGGGATACCAGGGTAGATAATAAGGCATCTGATAGAAAATATCTCCGGGGACTATGATTAAACTGTATATACCGAAGGATCAATGCGGCGCGGTGAGATATTGAAGTCACAGTTAGATGGTGGGGAAAATCATTACAGAGTATAGTGCAGCCTATTCAAACACAACATCCATGAATGAGAATAGATGTAAAGGCAGTCATTGTGGCTCTCGTCTAGTTTTCTGAATTTCCATTCAATAGTGTGGTATATTTTTGCAAGCCGAACGTTACTGTGAATATTCCCCATAAAACAATTCAAGATAGACACCACAACAGGGCTAGTTTGTTCCCTACTTCTAAAATCCTAATTTTACAACGACAGACTCATTTTCGACGGGATAGCCAAAAATGTGGACTGGAAAAGGCTAAGATAAAAACAGCAACGACCGGTGCACGGGTCTCATTGTGATACCACAAACTCGTCGTCGCTAGAAGAAGGCCTATTGTGAATGCGGGAATTGGTAACCTCACAATCTCTACAAACGCAAGATACAAAAGCAACTCGAGAGAAAAGAAGGACCAACAAATCAGCAGCCAGTGTATTTGGAAAACCAACCAAATATAGGACCTGACATCTTGGTGTTGGCATGTGGTGTTGGAGCCATTCATAAAAGAATGAAGGTAAAACAAGTGTTTTAGATTAGATTAGTCTGTGAGCACGTTTGCCAAGAAGAGCTGGTAAGTCAATGTGTTGTAAACCACGTAATTAGTCCTTAACAAATTAATTTAATAGAAACTAAATATTATATTCAGTTATCATAGTCATAAATAAACAGTACATTAGGATAAACCACTGTGAGTTTCTGTTTCTCCCAGTCACACAACATATTTAATATGTAAGCATTAGACCTAAGTTGTACATTTTATTTCTTAAGTAGTTAAACTCAATCAGCAGTGATTTAGAAGTTGGTGAGTAACTTAAGATTTAGAAAGCTAAGAACACTTAGTTCACTAAGAAGAAACTATTTTAAATGTGCAAACACTGGTAAGACAAATTAGTGTATTGTGTAATAGTCAAGAAGATTTTTATTACATGAGCACATAAGTCAAGCATTTTTTTTCATGAGCACATGGGAACCAAATAGATTTCTATATGTATCATAATTTTATATGGTGAGTCAAAGGTATTTTCATTGTTGTTAGACATGAGGATTTATCATTTGTGAGGCACATAATAATGCTTATTCAACCGCCATGCAAGAGTGGGTATGATTCATGATGAATGAATGTGGATTGAGTATATCACATAAATCTATGTATTTGATGAGAGCATGTAGGGATCCATGTGTAAGTTCATTATTTTTAAACATGAGGAATCATCCTTTATGAATCTCATAAGTATGCGTGCCATAGTCTGACTGCCCTCTTGATACTAGTTTGTTGAATACGCCCACCTTCCTAGTGTAATGACTGTAGCTAATTTCTTGTGCAGTCGGTACCATGGTCATCTCTCAGCATATAACTTGCTGATGGTTACTTTAACATACTTTACACATTACACCAACTCGAACACTAGTTAACTCTACCAGGAGCCAACTCAAACAGCAGTTAACTCGGACACTGTTTATAAGTTTCTACATATAATGTTCTGTACAGACGAATATCAACATTATCAAATACACAACCACTTATTCGACGATCAATTCACAGTACACTACGTAACGATATAAAAGCGTGGTTCAATGTAGAGCCATAATGCTGTATACTTTTCACCATGTCCATGCTGGACGATGGATCAACGCAGACTGACTTGTCCCAAGCCCACTTCCTGTCACGTGGGAAGTGAGTTCCAACGTTTCCACGTTGTGTGGAAAGCATCCATTTTCCACGTTCAGATGTTCACTTGCTGAACACAGCCATAACCTTTACCCTTATATAATTAGGTTATGGCAGCATGCCTGTGGAGAGTCATGTGTGATTTCATTATTGTTAAACTGATGTGAATTTTTCATTTATAAAGCACATACATATGCTTAATTGCCATCCATACACATATGATTGTGTCTGATGAATGATTGTGGAAATGACTGAGATCCCATTGTGATGTCAATGGTGTTAAACATTTAAAGTTATCATTGGGAAATCACATAAGTATAAATACTTATCTTAATGCAAGTATAAGAATGATTTCTGATTAATGAGTGCAATGATTATCCATACACATATGGATATATCTGATGAATGAGGAGAATGAGTGAGATGAAGTGACATGCTAAGAAGGAACGAACGAACGAACGAACGAACAAACTTTATTTTCAAAGGGTTAAGAATTGGGCAAGCAGGCCCGTCTAACATTTTGCCCTTCTATCACTCTCTTTCATACATTATTTCATTCACACATCATTCAAGGCTAACAGAGAACAGCAACAATATAAAAGATATTCATTATAAAGGCTTGGGCAAAATGCGAACATCAAAACTACACGACTCAGTAATATTAGATAATGGTCTGACACTTGTTATTAGCCATGTGGAATATACTGGCCTACCAAAAGGGGACTGGCTGTTATACTAGGGTTTTGTTATTATTATTATCTCTATTATTAAGGGGGAACATAATCCGTACTGAGATAGTGTTCGAATAATTTGCGATTATATGAATAGGGATTGGTGATGTATTTGATTTCGTGTGGAGGATTGTTCCACAGCTGAGCTGCAGAGTACGTTAAGCTTGTTTTGTATAAGTCAATCCTAGGCTTCGGAATGTGTAATATATTTAAACGTTTACTGTGTCTAGCATTATATTTAAACAATGGCCAAAGGTAATTTGGGGCATTCCGATGCAGGATTTTGTGAATTAGTTTAGCTTTATTGAAAAGCAGGCGTTTGCGGAGTGGTAGTAACTGAAAGCATTTATACAGGCTAGGATTGTCAGATAAATGTTTGCTATAAATTAGACTCATGACCCGTTTCTGGAGTGAGTAAAGTCGCTTGGTGTTTGAATTAGAACAACCGTCTCAGATTGTAGAGCAGTAGTCAAAATGTGTCTGTATATGAGAAGTATAGAATAGTTTTCTTGTGTCCTCATCAAGGAAGTTTTTAATTTTGGCGAGTTGGTAGACTTTTTTCGCTGTTTGTTTAATAAGCGCTTGAATATGGGTATTAAAGGTTGGGTTTCTATCAATGATTAGGCCTATTATTTTGTGCTTAATTACACTTTCTACTGGCATGTTATCGATGTGAAGTTGAACTGATCTGTGTGAGCTTTGAGTTTGAAGTCTTTGTCTGGTTGTTAATAACATTGATTTTGTTTTAGTGATGTTAATTTGCATACGGTTTGAATAGCTCCACCTAACTACATTATTTAATTCTTGTTGTAAAGACGACTCCAGTAAAATACAGTTTTCAGCGTTTGTGTACGCTGTACAGTCGTCTGCAAATAGATCGCAGGACGACGAAAGGTGCAAATGTAGATCGTTAATATATATGGCAAATAATAGAGGGCCAAGAATAGAGCCTTGCGTTACTCCAATATTAAAGGTAGTGGTTTGAGACATATATTTATTATGTGATACTACTTGCTTTCTGTTTGATAGAAAAGATTATATTAGAGTGATTACATTAGGGCCAATTTTCATTGTCTCAAGTATTTTAATTAAAATAACATGGTCTATCATATCAAATGCTTTCTTGAAATCAATAAACACAGTTCCACATATACTGTTGTTGTTTATATTCTGGTGCAAATTTTCTATCATGTTTGTTAGGGCCGCATGGCAAGAATATTTTGGTCGAAATCCTGACTGGCTGTCAACAATAAGCTTGTTGCGAACTAAATACTGTAATGTTACTTTATGGATGTGTTTTTCTAGTGGCTTAGATAGTGATGATAGTAAGGAAATGGGTCTGTAATTGTTCGGGAGACCATTGTCCAATGAACCAGATGTAAGAAGAGGGTACACTTTAGCGATTTTGAGAGCTGATGGAAAGTGGCCTTTGGTGAGACACTGATTATATACATAGGTTAGTGATATACAGATCACTGGCGCAGCACAATGGAGAATCCGGTTGCTGATTCCATCTAACCCAGATGAGGTTGTGTTTTTTAGGTTACTGAGGTAAGTGGATACTTCAGTGATTATCATTAGCGGTATGTCGGAAAGAATATCACGGGAGCATCTATTCTCGCAAAACGATGACAGTCAAGATAAGTTGCAAGGAGAATTAGGTACTGAAGCCTTCAACTGATCTATGTCAGTTTGAAAAAAACAATTACTGAATTGGTCGCATGTAATATGATTTGATGGTAAAGAATTATGGAAGTTATACTTGTTTGTCAAGGTGTTAATTGCCTTCCATATATCCTTACTATTTGTTTTATCCATTACTAAGTTCTTAAGTAATTTTTCTTTTCCCGTCGTATGGTATATTGAACTTTGTTTCTAAGAGTACGGTATGCGCTGAGATCCCGCTTTTTATGTGCTCTATCTCTGTCTCTCATAATTTCAAGTATTTCCTGGGTGGTCCAAAGGTGGCTTGACGTGGTGTTTTACTCGAACTTCCTTGATTGGCACATGTCTATCAAAAACATCAATAAAGGTTTTCATCCAGAATTCCAGAGCATCATCCGGGTCAGGAAGCTGATAAACATTGTATATAGGTGAACTGAGCAAGTCCTGTAAAAATGCGTTTTGTTTGAAATCTTTGTAACTTCTATATTTTACACTTATGTGTTTATGTTTAGGAGTTTTAATTCCTTTTTTAGACCACGTGCAGCATATTGGGTAGTGATCGATCATTGCACAATTGGGTACGGTGCATTCTATGATGTTGTCTGAGCAAGTTACATAAATGTGATCTATGACTGTTGAAGATGACTGTCGTATTATTTCTATGTGTCGTCCCTGGGATGAGGGGAATCAACACCGACATCCTTTTAACCCCATATCAATATCTTGAGGATCTCCCAGCTTTCTGTCCACAACACCCCGTCGGTCCCTGGATCTCTCTCTCTCTCTCTCTCTCTCTCTCTCTATCTCTCTCTCTCTCTCTCTCTCTCTCTCTCTTACTACTAAACCAAGCCCCCTCTCATTCTTTTCCCAAAACACACTACACAACACTGGCTCTAACAACAACAACCACAATTTAGTTTAATATAGAAAAGTGTCATGTATGTGCAAAGTGTATGTGTAGAATTCTGTCGTATCCTCTAGCGTGTATGTATAGTCATACCAAATAGCTCAGGAGCAAAGTCTGTCTCCTCACTGTACTGGCCACACAACAGCACCATATATGATGGCCAGAAAACCTCACCCAAATGATGTGTCTCTCAGGCCAAGTGTCGACTTTTTCCGATAGCTCTTGGACAATCCAGATGCTTGGTCATCAATAGTGGGAACAGTCCAATATTGATCATCACTCTAACACACACAGTGTAACTACTCTGTTCATAAATGTTCCGTGATCAGAGAATCCTAAAATAATGTTACTGTCACTTTGAAAACTAAATGTTAGTATTTCACTTTTTGTAGGAATTCCCCAATTGTAATACACACTGGTACTTGGTAATGATAGGAATTCCCCAATGTTAACACACAATTTTAATGTTCCAGGTAGCTATATCTACTAATGTTCCTGGTACAGGTGTTATTGTCAGTGTCTTTATTTTACTGTGATGTAAACTATCACTTAGGAAACACACTATATATACTCATCGTTTCTTGCTCAGCAGAGGCCAGGTTCCTACAGACCCTCTGGGTTATGGGCACAGTGCAAAAGCCTCTCAGTAAACTCTGCCTTCAATACTTGAGTCATGACTTTTCTTCTAGTTGGTGTTACAATCTAGTGGAACCTGTTGAAGAGAGAACACACCTGGTGAGAGCAACCCGATTCCAACCTTTATTAGGTGAGTGTAGGCCACCGGCCGCACTCAGAAATATAACAGAGAACCAAACTCTGCCATAAGGCCAAGGAGCTCATTACATCGGTCTGAGTCATGGTAAGACAAGGAAAGACTAAAGGAAAAGGGCAGAAACCCAGCAGATTCCCTACCGGAAGATCCTACAATTTGACATTTCATTCATCCCCCCAATCATCCTCAATCTCCCTAAATATTATCCAACTACATTGTCCTCAACTCACTGAGTTAAATAATATCTCACACCAGCTAGTTTAAGCTACGTAATAGGCTACTGTTGCCGACGCTCTTATAATACGTTCTATCAACGCACATTACTACATTCGATTCCTAAGAATAATCTAATGTAGGTTTATTTAATTAATTAAATACCATATAGTTATTCCTGTTTGAGATGGAGACTATGAAATCACACACTGGATACATGTCCGCCGATAGAACTCAACAATAGTCTCTCTCTAGAAACAAACTAGGAATATTGCACACATCCGTAGCGCTTCACAACTTTTGGCCGACTACCCCAAAGTTGTTTACCCCCAACTCTTTTTAATACTTTTATCTGAGTGACGTCACAAAACTGTCTAGACACAACACAGTCTAGAAGCTATTTTTCTCTCTCCATTTCCGACTTAATGTCAACAACTGGCTGGTTGCCTCATTCATCTGGGAAATCATCCGGTACTTCAAAAAGTCCCGCCAGTCTGTAATCTAGAGAATTCTTGTCCCCACAACAAAAGATCCGGCCGCCTTACATCCAGACAGAGTGTCTCCAACTTCAAAGGATGACTGCCGCCTTGCAGACGTATGGCGCTATAGTCCTTCCTCGATCAACAACACATTAAAGAAATGCCGGCTGTTTGTAGACGTTTGGAGCGAGTTTCTGTCATCGATCGACCTCCAAGATTTATTGTGACAATGACTTTGTTACTCTAGTAGCTTGTTGTACTATTTATTGGAAATTGCATGATGCAATTATATTTCCCCATATTATGTTGGATTTGTTGGTGTCAATGTTAAAGTCTCCGAGTAGTATAATTTCCTTCCAGGAAGCGAAAACCACATCCATCATGGTAGTGAAGTTTTCGTACCAGACGTGTCCAGCACTGGGATTTCGATAGAGGTAGCCAATTATCAGGAGTGTGCGGTTTTGAAGTTTTAGCTCTAACCAAATACATTCTATTTCGCAAGTTTCAAAGTCTAGCCTACGGTGAGCATTTAGTAAATTAGAAACATAGGCTACTATGCCTGTCTCTTGTTTCCTAAAGGGATCCCTTCTAAAAACTGTGTATCCTTTAATAGAGATGTCCTCATCTGAAATGTTATCATTAAACCTACTTTCACTAAGGCCGAATAAATGAAAATTTTGTTTAAGAATAGAAGATAACTCTGGTAGCTTGGTAAATAAGCTGCAAATGTTTAAGTATCCAAGGCGTATTCCTGACTTATTGAGCCAGTGTTGCCACTTCTCAGACATTTCAACCATGAAGAAAGTGTAAATTAGTCAAAATTAAGCAAAAATACAAGATCATAAAAATTCACAAATACATTAGCTTAGAAAATATTAGTTAAACAAATCGATATGCAAATGACAATATTATAACGATATAACTAATTAGACCAACAAATATAATGCAAACACAGAATAAAACGAATTAAAGAACATAAAACAAATAATTAACCTGAAAAAACTACTTCACAAGCTAAATAACCAGCTGTTATCCAAAAGAATGAATAAATGACTATCCAAGTCAATGTTTCTGTTTAAAGTGGGGTATCCCACACGGAAAATAAAACGTTAAACATTAAGCAATTAAAGTTCAAGGAGGAAACTCTGTTGCTGGTATCAATGCACATAGGGTTCCGTTTTTAACTCGTATCCTATCTCACAGGTCTGTATTGTAGAAACATCATAAGGGCTTGATTCAGTTCGGCAGGACTAAGTTGCATCAAGTATAGAAGTTCTGGACTCCAATGATGCGGAACCTGTTGTTGTCTGATTGGTCGCTCATTACTGGCGTGAACTTGGTGATGCGGAACCTGTTGTTGCCTGCTTGATCGTTCATTGCTGGCGTGAACTTGGTGATGCGTAGCCTCTTGCTGTCTGCTTTGGGGCCCATAGCTGTCTTGACCTTGGTGTGCCAAAGTGGTATTACTGCCATGCGTGTGTACCGCAGCTTGTAACGAGGGTTCGTTGGAAGTGGGGTTAGGGAAATCTTTCTGGTAGTTATTTCCTTCACATGTGAGGGTGGGGGTCTGAAGGAGAGGTTGATTTATTCTTGGTAGCATGTGCGCACCTTGAATGGCAGGCGTTCGGGGGTCAGACGTCAGCATACGTTTATATGTGGTGATGGGGGTATTTCGACTGGCTTAAGTAGTCAATGTTCGTCGTGTTTGTGTGTTGGTCATGTTTTGTGCCCTCTCGGGATATTTGATATTTTTAGCAAGGAAGCTATTACCTAATGTGGATGTGTGGATCTGGTCACTGTACAGTCGTTTCTTTGGCGCGCCTCTTTGAGATGTAAAAAATGGTGTGTTGTTGATAAAGTGTACATTATACTGATTACAGAATTTCTCTAGGGTGTTGTTGTTTATGTCGGCTAGTCGACGTTCGGGGCCATAACTTGGTGGTATGATGGAAGAGGAAAACACTTTAGAATTTGGAAAATTATGGCGTAATAAGTCTAGTAGTTTTCGTAAGTGAGAAATGGTGAAATTTTGGTTTCTCATAGTGTCATTAATTCCTATATGTATTGTAATCCTCTTCACGCTTTCATTGATTTCCATTCTACGTATACTGTTTGTTAGGCTGTCTAACCCTGCACCTGGAAGTGGAATTGTTGTAGCTATATCGGAGTGTGATGAGGACATAGGATCACTGTATATGCCTTTCATCAAGGAGTCGTCAATTATCAAGTGGGTGCAGTCAGTTGGTAGTCTCTGTATGTACTGGCTTCTGGTACGTCTGGCACGTTGTTTCTGCCTTTGATAATTATCCGGCTGTGGACTGCCTTCTTGCAGGTTACCAGCCGTTTCTTGAATAGGCGGGTTGTCTGTCAGCAATGTCTCGTCGTATTGGCTGTCGTTTACCAATTGTTCTTTTGGTAGTTCAAATCGATTGCTGACTTTTACTTCTATGGGAAATGTCGAGTCCTGTTGAATGGCTTTGTCTGTTTGTTGATGTGTATTCGTTGGCGGAATAGTTGTCGCTCCCAGGGATGGTTGTGTTGTTTCTAAGCTGTAAGTCTGTGCTCCCTGATCAATAGTGGGCGCGTGTTGTACAGTCTCAATAGTGTTTTTCAGTATACCATACCAATTTTCTCTCAGGAGAGCGACCTCTGACTTGAGGTTGATATAGTCATTAGTGATCCTGGCGATCTTGTCTGTGTTGTCAGAGGCAACGTCTAGAAGTACCTTCAAACTGGCCTCTAACTGTTCAATGTGCTGCTGACAACCTCATGAGTGTTGATTTGTAGCTGGACTTTCATCTAGTACCGATGGTGTAACCTCAATTTGGTTTGAATTGTTTTAATTTGGTTGTATAGTGTCCCATAGGCGCCTCATCGGGTATTCAATGGCTAGCAACACTGGTTGGTTAGAAGAAGCTGCGTTCGAGCTGCTGCTGTGTTGAGTCGTGGCATGTTGGAGTCTGTTGTTACTATCGCCTCATGCTGTAACGACTGCCACTGCAGGCTGTGTTGATTTTATGGTTCTGTCCTACAATAGCGTGACCGCTGTAGGCTGTGCTGGTTTTATGGCAGACACTAGCGTGCTGAAATCGGCAGGCGTGTTTAGCGAGTCACTTGCCAGTTTCAGTGCTGCCTGTTCAATTTCGACGAATTGTGTCGCGAGCCACTCAGACATGACGGCGTTTGCTCCTTGTATTAAAATTTTATTCTGCGTGTGGTACAAATATAACGTGTGTAGGGGAGATGATATTTTGACTTCTACCTCCGCTCCTTGTCGGTCTTTTCTATAATCAACGTTGGCTTCATGGTAATAATTGATCAGTCATGTTCGAAATGCCTCGTAATGTATTGTATTGTTGAATGTGATAGAGATGCATTTACCGACATCCATACATTTAACAGACAGCGATGGCGAGCTAAAACAGTTCTTTAGTTTGCTTTTCACTGCCCGCTCTTTGTTTAGTGTGTAGTTTCTTGTTACTGCAGATCGTAATCCACTTCGACCCACAGATCTACTTCGCCCCCTTTCTCCCGCTAACTTCAGCACATAAATTTCCTCCTCGACAGACATGATATTTACATAATATTACGTTTCAACAAACACGGAAACATTGTAGCGCCGCCCACGGTTTAAATCCAAGTTATGTGATTGGATAGTTCAAGCTATCACTGACGCACCGCTGTTCCATGAATAATTTATCCACAGTGTCATTGAATACAATTTTATTAGCATTTATATCTAACACTGCACATATAGCAACTTTAAAACAAGTTCAATAGTTGAACGGCATCATTGTGATCACAACCATATAAAATCCATTGCGTACGAATGTAGATAAACAGGAAAATTAATCCAAAAAGGAGGAGACCACGCAAATGCGTCCTTCCTCGTGGGAAACCGGCAGAAGAAGAGGAGGATAAGCTAGCAATCAATCTCATGATAGAAGGCAACTTTGATTTAGTGCATTCCGACGCATGACACCACTTTGTATTAAATATCACTCATGGTACCATCATCTGGTTTTGTGCCTTAAGCACAACACAACCCATATTACATATCAAGCATACTACGAGCATCTGTTTTTGTGTCTTAATCAAGACCCCCCAAGACCATCTTTCTCATATGTTTATTTTTCTCTAGGAACAACATTCCTCTTATTGATTTCACTTGCTGCGTTCTTAGGAGTTTACAGCATTGCATTTCTAATGTCATATTGAGGATGTGATTAGATGTACGTTGATTGCTGAAATTTCAGGGAGTGGCCTGATCCAATTAGATCCAGACCTGACTTTGGTGAATTTAGCAGCTTGACTGAGTGAGGCAGCTGATATAGTGAGGCCAACTACTAGTCAAAAGAAAATTCCTGCAAATTTCTCCACCATTAAAGGACAGGTATCCCAGATTACTTAGTTCTATTCGTATAAGTGGGGAAAACAATTGAGCCACTAATCCGTATCCTGGAACAAAGGAACTCAATAAATTGTCACATATATTTAGCACTGACTGATTGCCGCAGAGATCCATGAACGTGATGGTGGACCAATCAAAGTGTATCCAATTTTTATCCACAGATTATAAATAGGTCACAACAAGAGGCATAATAATTATAATAGAAAACTGAGACAGCACTGATGGTGATGGATTGTAAAGTGGGCACAGTCAGGAAATAGATATATAGATAGAGATGAATATGTATATAATCTTGGTTTGTTAATGCACTGATTATGTATGTTTATGACATTATTGTTCCATAACACTAGTTAAGTGTAATAAATTTGAAAATAAGGGTCATTGTCTCGTAGTAAAATTGTTTTAAGTAACAACCCTAGATTAATAATTATTTAGTTGGCAGAGGAGAGACAAGGAACCACCAAAGGGATATTTTGGGGATACACAGAAAACTTTTCATTGGTTTCCTGGAGGTATTCCTTTGTTCTCCGAAACTCTATTTATAGTCTCAATCCACTGAGCCAGTATCAGCTAAATTAATTATAACGGGCAGGATCACATTGAGAAAGAGTAACTTAGTATTCCTTCTCTCTTTGGGGTTGACCCATCAACCAAACATCCGACAAATAGGACAATCGTAAATAACATTCACTAAATGCACCGACAAGTTCGGCCTTGATATTTCTGGCATGTATGGTTGACACTCACAGCCACCATACTTATAAGATGAAGTGACTCTGCTGTTTAGGCCATACCGGTGTCCTTGCAAAAGAAAGAGCCAATTGGCTCGTCTCCAAGGCACTTCTACGGGGAACACTGAGAATGGGTTAGGTAGATGTGATACTATCTATATATGAGGAAACACAAGTCAATGGTTGCATGCGGCACGACTGATGGAATCGTGAATCCACTTCGGCACTGACAGGAAGGATCGTGGTAGAGGACGAAGCAGAGGCGGTTGTAACCAAGTGCCCATATTACTCAACATTTTCTGAGGGAGACTGCGCACATCCGTGCAAGTACCGACTGACGTTTCGCCGGCGTTGGATGACAACCATATCTCGCTACTGCATTCAATGGGATTAGGATGCAATAGCGAGACTGAAGCTGCACAGCCAAACCTCACTTAAATTAAGTTAATAAGCTGGTAGTGTTGCCATCTCGTACCATCATTACCGGCCTGTGGTGATGAGCCAATGGTAAAGGGGAAGGTGTTAATTCCTCTGCGCTCCCTGTAACAAGCTATTCTAGGCTGAGTCTGGAATAGCAAATCATGTCTAAACCCATCTGGGAAATCGGCAGATGCCAGCATGATCGTCTTCTGTAGCAATGAACAAACAAACTAAGCCAACCATTGCTTGCTTTGCATGACACATATGCTATATTCTTTTGCCACAATCAGTCACACACAGACTCATTCTGTACACGGCGAGTGCTCCATTAAATATAACTAACCACCCTTCATGTTTCCAGACAAGTATTTATACCACACATTGCTGCACCGAGAGAATCATCCTAGATGTACTAACACGGCGGCATGGAGAAATGTCATCAGGCTGATATAGAACAATAAAGTTCGAGAATTATGGAGGGACATATACGCTTACGCCAGTTGCTAGGGGACATAATGATGGCGACTGTTGCTCACGTGCCATGAACATATTTAATCTGTTGTATGAAGCGCTATCCCATGAGGGTAGCTTATTTTTGCCTGCTCCAATGCTGAGACCAAGAATTCAGCAGTTTGTGCTAAACGCTACCATTAAACTAGTAATCACCAATGACGAAATAACACCAGGATGCTGTTGAACCTAGAAAACTGCTCCATACTGTGCTCTACTGTGCTGTTGCATTTTTCGACAGGTTTTACTCATGCCCGTATAATTGTAGATGTCTACTTTGTAGCCATTACTCTAGTGTTAGGCAGTGTAAATGTAGCAATCATCTATGTTCTACTCCCTTTTAAATGAAACAACCGTATCGTGATTGACAAACGTCTGGTTTATACACACATTAGACAGGTAATTGATGTATTTTATAGGAAGTCGCAATCAACTCCATCATTGTTTCACTGTTTGTGATTTGCTAGGCACATTTTTATTTTCAGAAGAAGAAGAAGAAGAAGAAGAAGAAGAAGAAGAAGAAGAAGAAGAAGAAGAAGAAGAAGAAGAACCTAAGTTACGTCTACAGCTAAGAATAGAAGATGAATGAGTTAAAAATTAATAATAATAATAAATGTGTAATATTACATGACAGAAACGTACAAGCTGAAACTTTGTCAGACAAAATGTAAATTCTTATGCAAAGAACAGATGAGTGAAATAGGGCCAGAAGGATGGGGAAATAATTCAGTGAGTGAGAAACCCGTAGAGATGAATATTGTCGAGTCCAGCCTACAAGACTCTAGCTCTGGGGGAGTACAGCCTTTAACATGTTAATTTTACCACTGTCAGGTTCAGAGAACTCTTTCATTTCCTTCAGCGGCAGCTCTTCATATCGCATTACCGGCCCTCTTCAGAAACAATGAAACATCGCTTATTGAAACACGGGCTGTCCATAACGGATGGCAAGGCGGGTTGAGCTTTCCGTTGCGGAACTCCTCGTGTTCTTTTTTTGTTGTTAGAGGAATTGAAAATGAAGTGAGAATGTTAACATGCAGCCAGCAGCTGGCATGTTTATAGTCACGGCGCCTGGATGTCAATTGCTATAAATTATCCTTATATCCTGTTTCAAGCTCCATGCTGGGGGTGTCCTAATGTACTTCAGCTGTTTATTTTCCTTTAACCCCCAAGCTTTGCTTGTCGTACATTTTATTCTTTCTGTGCGTGAAATTATCCCAGTCAGTATACATCATTCACGCTCGCCTGACGACTCGGTGGTCACCGGTTCCAGTTCGCATTAGTGCGGAGTTTACACATTGACAAGATAGTCCCAGCCTAAATTGGTACCAAGAAATATGTGCTTTTCAAAGAAATTTTGCGCTTTATTAACATGTCATTGCTGTCTGAACGGCCAAGCTCATGCCATTGTGAACTTCATTAGAAAACAGTCTGTTTCCACAGGTGACTAAGAATCTTGATATGTCGGTATTGTAAACGATAGACTAAAATATATTTTTGGCACATTCAACCATGCAATACTGGAACAAAAAGCGCTTTGAGGTTGTTGGGCTTATAAAGTCTGTTCTCCCCATGAGTTGTCCGCTCTTGTCCAAGAAGACTAGAAACAGAGAGAGAGAGAGAGAGAGAGAGAGAGAGAGAGAGAGAGAGAGAGAGAGAGAGAGAGAGAGAGAGAGAGAGAGAGAGAGATTGTATAATTACCGTGATTTATGGTAAGCTGACGTGTACAAAGATGTATTTATGGCAAAGCGACATGGTCAAAGTTGGAAGTATAGCAAAGAGACATGTTCAAAGCTGGAGTTATCGTAAAAAGACATGTTCAAAGTTGGATTTATGGTCGAAAGACATGTTCAAAGTTGGAGTTATGGTAAAGAGACATATTAAAAGCTGGAATTATGGTAAAGAGACATGTTCAAAGCTGGAGTTATGGTAAAGAGACATATTAAAAGCTGGAATTATGGTAAAGAGACATGTTCAAAGCTGGAGTTATGGTAAAGAGACATATTAAAAGCTGGAATTATGGTAAAGAGACATATTAAAAGCTGGAGTTATGGTAAAGAGACATATTAAAAGCTGGAGTTATGGTAAAGAGACATATTAAAAGCTGGAATTATGGTAAAAAGACATGTTCAAAGCTGGAGTTATGGTAAAGAGACATATTAAAAGCTGGAATTATGGTAAAGAGACATGTTCAAAGCTGGAGTTATGGTAAAGAGACATGCTCAAAGCTGGAGTTATGGTAAAGAGTCAAGTTCAAAATTGGAATTATCAGAAAGAGACATGTTCAAAGTTGGAAGTATCGCAAAGAGACATGTTCAAAGTTAAAGTTATGGTAAAGAGACATGTTCAAAGTTAAAGTTATGGTAAAGAGACATGTTCAAAGTTTTAAATATCACAAAGAGACATGCTCAAAGTTGGAGTTATAGTGACGTGACATTTTCAAAACAGCTTCATAACGGCTTTAGAACTTCATGCCATGAAATAATATACTATTTTTGAAATAAATTTAAAAAAAAAATTTAGAAAGCTGATTTAAGCATTATGTGAACTATCGATCAGTGAAGTAAAAGCACGTAAACCCCCCCCCCCCCCCCCCACACACACTTTCCGCCAACCTGTACACGCTCACCTGTTATCAATTACGTGATAATGCGTTGTGTGACGGTACCCTGTGGACAACAACCACCACACCCGTCCAAGGATAAACACAGAATATGACATGAATGAGGCGACCATCACCCACTCTATTCCTGGGTACTTCCACACTATAGTTCAACTTAGTACCGGCTGCAACATCTACGAGATGTCAGCGATATGATCATCACATCTGGTATATTTCTGTATCATTGTGAGAAATGTGCGGAACATTTCATCTCTGTAATGGGCTGCGCGGCCGTCTGGCGCGGGTTAGCATCGATTATTGATAATTCTCTTTCTTTTGATATTCAAGTTTGAACTTGACAGTTATCGCTGCAATATTTGTCTCCCCTGCACCTGTATGTGGTCTAGTTAACATAGTATTTACAAGTTGCTTTCCCTCCGGTGACGAATGCACATTTCCACAGCTTCACCGCAGCTTAACCAAATTCAATACAACGTAGTCTGAGAATATAGAATACACTCAAAGTATCTGCGTGTAAGGAATAACAAACATAGATACGTCTGACAGGAGGCAGACAGGATTAGCAGCAAGAAATTTAACTGGACACTACGACTTTTAACGGTATGTTTTACATACATGCATACATGCATACATACATGCATACATGCATACATGCATGCATGCATACATACACATACACACACGCACGCACGCACGCACCCATCCACCCACACGCACGCACGCACGCACATACATACATACATATATACACACAGACAGGCACGCACGCACGCACGCACTCACGCACGCTGGCAGACAGGCAGGCAGGCAGGCAGGCAGGTAGGCATCCATGCATGCATGCATGCATACATACATAACCATATGGTTGTTACATGAGTTTTATTAAACTTGTCCCCTTCAAGCAGTATGTCATGTCTCACTGGTCTAGCCAATGGTACTTAACGTTAATCTACAGATGTGGTGTATATAACGCCACTTACTTAAGTACTTGTAATCAAATGTTTTGTAGGTAGCAATCAAGTGGACATACATTGACTTGCAGCATTCTTTCATCGCCCCCTTCAGACACATTCAGCCGGGAATCTTTTAGTCACGAATATTAAAGTGAATGACGTATGAACGTCACGTGATTGTTACAGGCTGTTTTCAGATTCCGACCCGCGCTTTATGTGGGCGATATTTTGAAATCTGCAATAAGTAGCGCGACTCTGTCCTGGCAACTTGTGAACAGAACTTGGTAACAGCAACTCAACAGCGACTGACATTAAGTGAGAGTAGATTGTCTGCTTGTTGGAGTATGTCAAAGTATATTTAACCAGAAGGTTCGATTTTGACAGTATCGTAACGTGGTTGAGGTAAGCATCGATGTCCCTATGTGTACCGCTATTGATGGCAATATTGCCCCAATGCAGTAAATATCCGTATATAGCGTTGCTCTTGTTGGTATAGTAAACATTTTATACTGTAAGGCAATTCAATTTGAAACCGAATACTTGCCACCACTTTCATAAAATATATAATATATTTATATCGTCCTATGGAGCTTTTCACACACACGCACACACACACACACACACACAAACACACACACACACACACGCACACACACACACACACACACACACGCGCACATATATATTTTGTTAATTTGTATATCACATAATACTATTTTAATTTTCATCTCACAATTTGTATTGAACATTTTTCAATGATTTATTTCGTTGGTTTTCGATAGCTTTTAACTCTAGCGTTGTCCGCACACTTCCTACCACTACTTACAGTACCACTACTACTCAGAACTAATGTTGTGTCATGGTTACCTTTCCCTTTTACCAGTGCGCCTCGCCATCAAGCGAAACATTCTCCGGCATCAATGATACTTGCAATGTACGTCCCCAAGCCAAGGACTGGAATCTTACAATGAACATTTTAATGAAATTGATGCACATTTTCAATTTTACAATAAATATCTGAAATTGTTTGTGAAAACATATATATATATATATATATATATATATATATATATATATATATATATATATATATATATATATATGAGAGTGCCATTTAAATGCATCCAGTGTTTCGAACACATGTGGTAATTTCGCAAAACAGTTTCCAACGGAATTAATTAAAATAAATATTATGACAATGAGTCTCTGACTAGAACTCACCTATAAAAGACACACATTATAAGGGCACATAAATTATAAATTATCAGGGGACATAAATTAATTCTCATCTTTGCAATATTGTTTGAGCAACTGCTCATAACATTGTCTCCCTTAAAACTATCGATTGTCTATCAGGTATGATATTACATACTTTGTTTTATTTACATATATAGCATACGGTTTGTTCAGTGGTTATATATTTTATTCATAGATATACTGGAGCATCAATGTAAGCAATAGTCACATTTAATAAAGTCACAGACAATAATTGCAATGGCAATGGATTTAACATTGTTTCTATTTATATCTTTTATGGGAATGTGTAGAATTCGACATGGTCGAAAGGGCTCAAAGCGCTCTAGTTCTTAAACTGTCGGTACTCCGATGACGAGGTAGTGGGATCGTTTCCTACACAAGTCAGTTTGAACTTCAACGTTGACGTTTGTTTCAGAAAGCAACGACAATCTACTGAACGTAAAATTGCCTAGAAAAGCGGAATGTTGGGGTTGATCGCAACGTCGTCCAAAGCACATGCAATTTATTTTGTTTAAGTTGATGAGTAATTTTTGAAAAAATAAATAACCATATACACCAAGAATACCATTGACTGGCATTTAATACTTCGTTGAATTACGTCAAGGGGACAATCCACGAGAGATCACACTATAAACAATAACTACAACAAGCACTCCCAATTGTCATGATTACCTATAACAAGAATATTACAATCTGTGCGTGTGCTACTGTTGGCGTCATCTGTATGTGTTAATAAAACTAGGCATTCATTATTCATATGGGTTCATGTGATCAATGTATGGGGATGCCTATGGCATCGAATTATCTAAATTATTACTTTAAAAAAAATTAATTGTGACTTTATTTAATCCCAGAATTTCATCTGCAAATGACATACATTATCTGCCATCTACTATTAACGCTTAATATGAAGTTAAGTTTAGGAGTAATACAACTTAAATACACGATTCATACAGTGTACATATCAAAAGACATCATCTGTATTTACACATATGGATCAAACTGATATTTCATCTCATTAGGCACTATCATTATTTACACAGATGGATCACACTAATACATGATATCATCGGTACTATCACTATTTGCACAGATGGGTAACTTACCAGTGTCCTCCATCACCATAAGTTAAAAACACATTTCTAGTGTCCTTCACTTCTATCATGTGCCGATTACTTAGCATTGTGCGCCATTCACAACACTTGAAGATAACTTTCCAGTATCTACACTCCCACCTATTGAAGATAATTGTCCTATTTCTACACTTCCATCTATTGAAGATAATTGTCCCATTTCTACAATCCCGTCTATATAAGATAATTGTCCAATTTCTACACTCCCGTCTATATAAGATAATTGTCCCATTTCTACAATCCCGTCTATATAAGATAATTGTCCCATTTCTACAATCCCGTCTATATAAGATAATTGTCCAATTTCTACACTCCCATCTATTGAAGAAAATTGTCCCATTTCTACACTCCCGACTATTTAAGAAAATTGTCCCATTTCTACACTCCTGTCTATTGAAGATAACTGTCCCATTTCTACAATCCCGTCTATATAAGATAATTGTCCAATTTCTACACTTTTATCTATTAAAGATAATTGTCCCATTTCTACACTCCTATCTATTGAAGACAATTATCCCATTTCTATACTTCCATCTATTGGAGATAATTATCCAATTTCTACACTCCCATATATTGAAGATATTTATCCCATCTATACACTCCCATCTATTGAAGATAATTGTCCGATTTATACACTCCCGTCTGTTGAAGATAGTTGTCCCATTTCTACACTCCCGTCTATTGGCGATAATTGCCCTATTTCTATACTCCCGTCTATTGAAGATAATTGTCCCATTTCTACACTCCCGTCTATATAAGATAATTGTCCCATTTCTACACTCCCGTCTATTGAAGATAATTCTCCCATTTCTACACTCCCATATATTGAAGATAATTATCCCATTTATACACTCCCATATATTGAAGATAATTATCCCATTTATACACTCCCATCTATTGAAGATAATTGTCCTATTTCTACACTCCTATCTATTAAGAATAACTCTCTAGTTTCCACACTCCCATCTATTGAAGACAATGGTCCCATTTCTACACTCCTATGAATTGAAGATAATAAATAAATATTTTGCATATCCTTTACAGGACTCTGTGGCTAAGGGCTTGCGAACGCGGTTTGTGAGCCCGTATACCCGGGTTCGAAACACAGCGGTGCTGGTTTTTTCAAAAAAGGTATAGGGGCCGGTCGTTCAGAAAGCAATGGCAAACTACTGAACGTAACACTTGCCTAGTACATCAACAGCAGCTGAAAATGCTGGTGTTGACTGCAACGTCCCGTAAGGGATACGCAAAAAAAAAAAAAAATTACAGGACATCGCTGCCAACATCAGCATCTTTCAGCTGATTGTTGATTTCTTTGGCAAGATTACGCTCAGTAGTTTTCCATACTCCCATCTGTTGAAGATAACTTTCCGATTACTATACTCTCATCAGTTGAAGATAACTTTCCGATTTCTATACTTCCATCTGTTGATGATAATTTTCCAATTTCTACGCGCCCATCAATTAAAGATAACCTACAAATTTCTACACTTCCATCAGTTCAAAACAACTTTCCAGGTTTATACTTCCATTACTTGAAGATCTTCCAGTTTCCACATTCCCAGCAGTTGAAGATAACTTTCCTGTGTTTACATTCCCATGTATTGAAGATAATTTTCCAAATTTTACACTCTCATGTATTAAAGTTAACTCTCCAGTCTTACACTCCCATTCTTGAAGATGACTTTCCAGTTTCCAGACTCCCATCCCTTGAAAATAACTTCTCTGTCTCTACACTCCAACCACTTTCAGATAACTCTCCCATTTGGACACTCCCACAACTTGAAGATAATCTAACACTGTTCTCCGCTACCATCATTTGAATATATACTCCCAGTGTATCCCACCTGCATCAGTTGATAAGAACCTTCCAGTGTTAACCACATATATTAGAAAATTAGACGCAGTATTAGGTACGTCATTAGGAGAAATCAACTTGAAAACTTAATGATATTGGGCAAAATTAATGAGGAAAGAGTATTGGGAAGGTAAATAGATAAATAGCTAGATGGCTTGGTCACATGGCATCAACAGAACAAAAAAAAAAGGCAGACGTGATCCTATTTCTACACTTGCATCAATTGAAGATAACTTTCCAGTGTTTACACTTCCATTACTTGAAGATAAACTTTCTCATTTCTACACTCCCATCAATTGAACACAACCTACCCTTTTCTACACTCCCATCTGTTGAAGACAACTTTCTAGTTTTTACTCTTCCTTCACTAAAATATAACTTTCCAGTCTTTAAATTCCCATCACTTGATTATAACTTTCTCATTTCTACACTCCGACCAGTTGAAGATAACTTGCCCATTTCTACATTCTCATGTACTGAAGATAACCTTCCAGTTTTTACACTTTCATGTATTGAAGTTAACTCTCTTGTCTCACACTCCCATTCTTGAAGATAACTTTCCAGATTCCACATTCCCATCCCTTGAAGATAGCTTCTCTATTTCTACACACCCAACACTTGCAGAAATGTTCCCATTTTTACACTCCCGCCACGTGAAGATAATCCAACACTGTTCTCCGCTCCCATCATTTGAATATACACTCCCAGTGTATCCCTAGCGAATCAGTTGAGAAGAACCTTCCAGTGTTCATCACATATATTAGAGAATTAGACGTAGACAGTCAAGTTTATTTGGGCACATTATTAGGAGAAATCATCTTGAAAACTTGGTGATAATTGGCAAAATTAATTAGGAAAGAGTAAGGGGAAGCCACAGAGATAAATAGCTAGATGGATTGGCCACATGACATAATCAGGACCCAAACAAAAAATACAGGCGTGATCCAAGACTAATAGTGTGAAATCGCGAATCACGACCGCCCTCGATATGTAGTATGGCATATGATGCTGGTTAATATAATGATTACATTAACCACACTCATCAGTCTTAGGTTAACTATCCTGTGTGTTTCAGTCTCATAAGACGACGACAACCATCCACTGCTACGACATTCCAATAGTCACAGAAAATGTCCCATTGTTTTAAATGTCCATAACTTGAAGACAATTTAAACACAGAAACCACACACTAATTCGCACAATATGTCGCTGCATCTCGTCAGCTGGGTGCTGCAGATTTATATATCATATGAAGTGAATATATGAATTATATCTTGGCTGAAATACTGAAAATACAAAGTCCCTTATATTGTTAGAGTGTGGAGCATCAGCTATCTCCACAGTGATAGAAAGCTTAAACTGAAAGCTTTCTGCTTGCCCAAAATTGGCAGGAATCGCCCGATTGCTAATGCCTCGTTATATTTTAGCAATCATTTATTATCGTTGAATACTTTATACGAAACGCCTTTTCTTTGCTAACTTTATTACCAGAAGATAAATTAAAATTACTCTCCATTGTCATAAAATGACGATAACACCTTACTGTTTTCGCTTCCCATTCAACATTATGTGTTCTGTCTGCTGGCGCAGGAGTTCATTCATTTCCATAGATCTCAGTCGTTGGTGTTCCTCGATCAATTCTTTTAATGATAATCCTCCAGGTGACTTTCCCACTCCACCCAGCATACTTTTTCTCGGTCTACCACTGATCCTCCCAGTTATCGTGATGTTTTCCAAAGTCTCTCTTCTCATTACATTACCAATGATCATTGTTTGTGTCCTTTTTCATATTTATGTGTAAATTGTGTGTATATTTCTTAAATTTGAATTTAAAATGAGTCAGATCTTAGTTAGATATGACTGACCTACCGTATAAAAGTAGACGATACTAAAGGCAGATCATGGGGAAACACTTCCTCCAATACACAGGGGGAGGAGCTCGAGACTGCACTGGAAACCATCGACCTGGTTTGTATCAACAGTGGCTGTGTCACCAGGACAGCAAGCCGTCCGGGCGATGAGGACAGTGCTATTGATCTGGCGCTAGTTTCACCTTCACTCACTACAGTGTGTAGATGGGGTGTCCTAGGACACCATGGCAGCGACCACCACCCGTGCAGCATACTGGTGGAGAAAGACAGAACCAGGCAGCACAAGCTAAAGGTAAAGACGTTCCAGTATGACAGTACAGGGCAAGATGTGGTGAGTAAAATAAGACGTGACAAGCGCAGAACGTTTCAGGGCAGGAAAAAAAGCTGGGAGCAGCCACCGTGGTGGAGTTTCGAGGTGGAGAAGGCTTGGGTGGATAAGCGTAGTGCTGTAAGGAGATGGCAAAATGCCAAGAATAACAGAGCTGGTCATCCTAGTCCCTGCTTGCACTTAGAAAGAGAGATGCACACAAAAGTAAGCTACTTCAAAAAACTGGTCAAGGTTGTTAAAAGCGAAAAATGGGCAGAGGTGTGTCAAAGAGTAAGCATAGACAAGTCACTGAAATTGTTCTGGCGACTACATAAAAGCATGAGTGGTGTAGTCAAGAATAAGAGCATTTCTGACTTCCAAGGTGCTGACCTCATCTGGCAGAGGACTGGCGAGGACAAGGGCAAAGGCCTCTTTGAACGCTACCTTGAGCAAAGCAACCAGACAGACATGGGAGGCCGAAATCTGGCCAAGGAGGTCACCTCAGACAGATTCAAGGCCCAGAACACTTCGGATGAAGACACAGTGACAGTGAAAGAAATCAAGACTGTGCTTCGACGATAAAAAAACAGTGCTCCAGGTCCTGATGGCATAAGATACGACGACATAAATAGGTGTACCGACAATGAGCTAGAAACTAGCAGACATGTACAACAACAGTATAGGGAGTGCTAGCATCAAGGAGGAATGGTTACACAGCTATCTGATTCCCTTGCCGAAGCCTGACAAAGACCACAAAAAAATTCAGGGATATCGAATTATAACCATGCAGAATACAATAGGCAAGCTGCTGGAGAAGGTAATTGCCAGGAAAATATCAAGCCAACTAGAGAGGCAAGGTGTTTTCCCACCCACCCTGGGTGGGTACCGTCCAAAGAGAGAAACCTGGACCAATGCAGCAGTCTTTGCCCAGGATGTCTATGAAGGTTTCCACTCAGGCACTGAAACCGTTGCTGCAGCGATTGATCTTGAGGACGCATACAACAGAGTACCACTGGATTTTTTAATGTTTCAGCTTCTCGAACTAAACGTAAGTCCATTCCTCCTTAGTTGGATCGCTGCAGCCCTCTTCCAACGGAAAGTAGTTTTTAGATGTGGCAGTTGGACTTCAGAACCAACAACAATATACCCTGGCCTACCACAGGGATCACCATTATCTCCGGTACTTTTCAACGCCTACACAGTGAGAATCACCAGTGAGCAGATCACTGGACCTGGCAGGACATTGTCATATGCCGATGATGTTTTAGTGTATCGTCAGGGGAAGGATAGAGAGGAGGTTGCTGTGGAACTACAAACCGAACTCAATCGCATAAGTACTTGGTGTGATGAAGCTGGGGCAATGGTCAACCCAACAAAGGCAACAGTGACTTGGTTCTCGTTGAATAATCATATTGTCAACACTCCAACACCAACTGTAATGCTGTGTTCAGAGACGGTGGAAAGAACGCAGGCAATGAATTACCTGGGGATACGGTTTGATCGAAGCCTTGCTTATAATGTGCACATAAAGCAGGTGATAACAAAGGCCAAGCGGGGTTTGGCAGCGATGCGGGTGATGGCGGCAGCAAACTGTGAGCAGCGCCATCTATGTCTTCTGTACGAGGGGTTGGTCATGTCTGTTTTGGAGTATGCAATGGCAATCCTGACTCTCAGCCATAAGCAGATAGAAAGGATGGAAAGGATACAGAATGAAGCTATGCGCATTATTCTTGGATGTACAAGAGATACAGCATGCAGGGCGATGCGCTACCTTCTTGGTTTTCCAACCATTGAAGAGAGAATACAAGGTTGCAGGGCACGCGCCTACCTCAGAATTAACGCAAACACACAACATCCACTGCATAGTGAAATTATTAAGGTGAAGGGCAGCAGGTTAAAAAGAGGACGGTCGTGGATGGGTCAAGCCGAAGACATTCTTCAACAGGTGTGTTCACTTGAGGACTTAGAACCTGGCGAGGAGTGGGTGCAAGTGCCAACAGACTTCTGCACATCCTTTTCAGTTTGCATCCAACTAGATAGAAAATGCAGACATGAAAATCCGGCTGCTGTTGAGGCTGAAGTACAAGCGTTGATTTTCGAGAATTCGCTAGACGATGACGCGGTCATCTACACAGATGGGTCGGTCGTCCGACATGTGAGAAGCTCATGGGCCTTTACAGCTCGGGCCGGAGGGAGAATTGTGAAGGAGGACTCTGGTGCTTTCACTGAAACCACAAGTAGCCTGACCATGGAAGTCATGGCAGTAAGTAAAGCAATAACATGGCTCGAGACACAGACATTCACTAGGGCTTGTTTCCTTAGCGACTCAATGAACATGATCAAGAGGATAGAGGAGGGGTCGATCCGAAGAGAATGGTTGCTGCCTTTGGAGCGGTCTCGATTGGCAAAGATTAGTTTCATCTTCGTGCCAGGGCATGCGGGAGTACAAGGAAATGAGCGGGCTGACAAGCTCGCAGGTGAGGCTACTGTGGAGGGCGGACGCGCCATGGACCAGGCCGACATTCTGAATGCTCTACGAGAAGTAAGACTTTTGCGAGAACCAAGTGATGACTGTGAATCTACAACAATGGCCAGACTGCGAGAGCAGCAAATTAAAAGAGGGGTGGCCAAACAAGAACATTACGCAGGAAGCCAAAGAAGATTGATAAACCAACACAGAACTGGCGTCGTTAGCCGCTACACGTTGCGGGATTTGCTGAGGAGAAGATCCGAGCACTTATGGACTGAATGGTTCGATGTGCAATGAGGATGATCTGTCGACTAACTAACTAACTAACCTACTTTCTTTTGAGCCCAATGTTAGGCGGCGCTCACCAAACCCGACACCCAACATAGTGCCAAAGGCTTTACGTGGAGGTGCGCAATTGGGACGCTTCAATAATTATCCTAGTGCGAGGAAATACAACCTAAAGACTAAATGTCATGGTAAGGCAGACCATGCCCTATGTCTTGGTCGCCAAATGGTCTAGAATCGAACATCCGACATATGGATAATTAGAGCATTGCGCTTTACTTATCTTGTTCCAGTTGTAGTTGAGAGAGAGAGAGAGAGAGAGAGAGAGAGAGAGAGAGAGAGAGAGAGAGAGAGAGAGAGAGAGAGAGAGAGAGAGAGAGAGAGAGAGAGAGAGAGAGAGAGAGAGAGAGAGAGAGAGAGAGAGAGAGAGAGAGAGAGAGAGAGCTCATGCTGCATGTGCAACACATGGTCTCTACAGTTCAGCCTAGCCTTTGCGCTATCAAAATTTGAATATAAAGTTTCAGTGTTATCAACACCTATCAGATGACCATAACTTTCCCGTGTTATCCACTCCCACCAATCAACCCTAACTTTCCAGAGTTATTCACTCCCACCAATCAACCATAACTTTCCCGTGTTATTCACTCCCACCAATCAATCATAACTTCCCCGTGATATTCACTCCCACCAATCAACCACAACTATCCAATATTATCCACTCCCACAATAAACCATAACTTTCCCTTGTTATCCACTCCCACCATTCAACCATAACTTTCCAGTGTTATCCACTCCCACCAATCGACCATAACTTTCCAGTGTTATCCACTCCCACCAATCAACCATAACTTTCCCTTGTTATCCACTCCCACCAATCAACCATAGCTTTCCCTTGTTATCCACTCCCACCAATCAACCATAACTTTCCAGTGTTATCCACTCCCATCAATCAACCATAACTTTCCCTTGTTATGTACTCCCACAATTAACCATAACTTTCCCTTGTTATCCACTCACACCAATCAACCATAACTTTCCAGTGTTATCTATTCCCACAAATCAACCATAACTTTCCATTGTTATCCACTCCCACAATTAACCATAACTTTCCCTTGTTATCCATTCCCACCAATCAACCATAACTTTCCCTTGTTGTCCACTCCCACCAATCAACAATAACTTTCCCTTGTTATCCACTCCCACCAATCAACCATAACTTTCCCTTGTTATCCACTCCCACCAATCAACCATAACTTTCCAGTGTTATCCACTCCCACCAATCAACCATAACTTTCCAGTGTTATCCACTCCCACCAATCAACCATAACTTTCCAGTGTTATCCACTCCCACCAATCAACCATAACTTTCCAGTGTTATCCACTCCCACCAATCAACCATAACTTTCCCTTGTTATCCACTCCCACCAATCAACAATAACTTTCCCGTGTTATCCACTCCCACCAATCAACCATAACGTTCCCGTGTTATCCACTTCCACCAATCAACCATAACTTTCCCGTGTTATCTATTCCCACCAATCGACCATAACGTTCTAGTGTTATCCACTACCACCAATCAACCATAACTTTCCCTTGTTATCCACTCCCAGTAATCAACAATAACTTTCCCGTGTTATCCACTCCCACCAATCAACCATAACGTTCCCGTGTTATCCACTCCCACCAATCAACCATAACTTTCCAGTGTTATCCACTCCCACCAATCAACCATAACTTTCCAGTGTTATCCATTCCCACCAATCAACCATAACTTTCCAGTGTTATCCACTCCCACCAATCAACCATAACTTTCCAGTGTTATGCACTCCCACCAATCAACCATAACTTTCCCTTGTTATCCACTCCCACCAATCAACCATAACTTTCCCTTGTTATCCACTCCCACCAATCAACCATAACGTTCCCGTGTTATGCACTCCCACCAATCAACCATAACGTTCCCGTGTTATCCACTCCCACCAATCAACCATAACTTTCCCGTGTTATCCACTCCCACAAATCAACCATAACGTTCCCGTGTTATCCACTCCCACCAATCAACCATAACTTTCCCGTGTTATCTATTCCCACCAATCGACCATGACGTTCTCGTGTTATCCACTCCCGTCAATCAACCATAACTTTCCCATCCACTTCTACATGTGACGAAAATTGTATATTTCTCCCATCAGTTGAGGATAACTTTCTCCATGTTTCTTCATAGTATTCTTCTCCGCACTATTTGATGGGACAATTGTGGTATCCACCTCCATACCTTCATTCATGAAACTTTCCCTGATCTACAATCTCTGGGTATAATACTGTACTGATGGAATGTTGTACACAATAAGACCATTTCAGTGACCGCATCTATAGTATTATTTTCTAGAAGAAACGAAATATACAAATCGTTATATTATTATTACAGTAAAACAAAGTACCCCTTGAGCACTTCTTGATGAGTATTGGATATATTTTGCTAGATCCACATTGTTATAGATCAATGGGCACCCGGGAGTTGATATGATCAATATCTCGCAGGAATTGTGTTGCTACTTTAAGAAAATAATTAATCATCGCATTTGCCAAGCATGTTCTGGAATAATTGTTATCCAATGTTTTCAACAACTTGCTTAAAATATTGAACATGAGCATGCCTGTCAACTGCAGCATTAAACTGAACAGAAATTACAGACCACTGAAATCAAACTGGAAAATGATTAAAATAGTTTACTGAACGTTGACATGATTAATGATTTATGCAGACAGTTTTTATGTTTTGCCCCATGACACTACCCGTACATTTCCTCCGGAATGTATACTGTTGCAGTTATAGTGTATTGTATTTGTTAAATTTGCAAAGAGTACCATGGACAGTCAGAAAGCCAATGAGCGAATCCTACAAGAAACAAATGAAAACTGTAAACTGATTGGATAAATTAGACGTAGATAGTCAAGATGTTTTGGGCATGTTATGAGACGAAACTAGAGAACTTAATGACAGCTGTCAAGATGGAGGGTAAAAGAAAACGGAGGAGACAGAGCATAAATGTCTGCATGGTTTGGCCACATGGCACGGTCGAGACAAGAGCACAGAGTTGATTACCAACTCTCGTGGTCATGTGAGATGGCGAAATATGACAGCCGACATATAGCATAGCACATGATAATGATGATGATTTGCTAATTACTTCTACGTCAGGGGTGGCCAACCTTCTCAGCAGGGGGGTAAAATTTCAGAAATAATATTTCCTGCCGGGCCACTCACCTAATTTTGTTTGTTTGTTAATTAAAGTAAACAAGCAAGCGTGCTACAGCTTCGACCACATCGTCGCTTCCCAGTAGGTTAGATCGTGGTCAAACGTTTGCCTGGTTAGATTTTTTTTTGGAAGAAAATAAAACATAACTGAGAATTAAACATATTTATTAGACAATTTAAAAATATTTAAAAGTGAGACATATGACTTTGTTTTGCAGAATAAAGTGCATCAAAATTGATATGATATGTTAATTTGACCTAGCTCCGCGGGCCGCAACATGACTCCCAGCGGGCCGCATGCGGAACCGTTTTTCTGTCAAGGGCATTTGGATATTTATAACATCATTCGTCGGCCGTACAAAATTGTCAACTTAATTACACTGCTATATTTGGTCAAACATTTAATTACCGCACCCATAATGTGATGACTGGAACTGCTTCTTGTTAGATTTTTTGTGATTATCGATAGTGTAAATTATTTCGTGATTATTGATATTTATAAATTTACTTCGTGACTTTTGATAATATCAGTTTACACCGTGACATTATTTCTCTTTACTGTGTTCTTCTCATGAGTTCTTGTTTGTTACACGCGAAGACTCTATAATGGGCAGTTTGATGTAAAGCATTGTAGTAAGTAGAGTAGTTTGCTGTGAGCATTTCAACAGGTTGAGCATTTTTCATGTGAGCATTGCAAGCTCGCCACCATCATCATCTTGTGTCATACCGATAAGCGTGAGCGGTCATGTTTCGCCATCTCACACGTTCATCAATGGTGATTCATTTATTATCTTCTAAATTTCTAAAAGGAAATTCACTATATAGGGAGAAATGATCTGGAGAGTTATACATCCCTGTCGCACAACTCCCTTAATAGGCTGATATTGATATAATAGTCATTACCAATTTTTATGGCATCTTGTTGTTTCTAATAAATGCTTTTTTTTTAAATTTCAAGCCTAAGGTCTTTCTTATCAATTTCTAGATCTGCAAGCATCTCCATCATGTTGACATATCTTACATTATCGAAAACCTTTTTTAGTCAATAAAGCAAAGATGTAGGTCTTTTTTTTTTTAAACTTCACTAGAACGCTCATTTAATGTTCTCAGCTTATACACAGCATTTACTGTACCCTCGCCTTCCACGAACCCAAATTTTTCTTCTGCTATTTCGGGTTGTATTGTCTTCCAAAGAAGACGGAGATCAAGCATAACATTAGCAAAACCCCTACGAAGTGCAGACTGCGATACAGATCATCAGTTATTAGAGGAAGATCTGAAATTAAAACTGAAAAAGCTTACCTGAGGACCAAGGCCACTTTTTTTGATCCCACAAAAATACCAGGTGCATACGCGTCGAAGTGAGGAATCGTTTTGGGGTCTGGGTGTTTCGTGGTCTCGAGGTAAGGTGTCCGCCTCGAGTGCTGGAGGTTCCGGGTTCAAGCCCCGGTGATGACCGGGACCTTTTCTCGTGGACTTCTAGTAATAAAATTTCCCCTGGTCTCTGGGTAGTGAGATCGGACGCCCGTGTGTAGTGTTGTGCACGTAAAAAATCCCTTGGCAGTTAGTTGGAAATAGAAAAAAGAGTAGCCTAATGGTGCTGCCCGGGCAAAATGTCGAGTTAAAAATATACCCAAGTATTTCAGGATCCTCGCCGGTGCTACGGAGTTCGTGCACTGAGTTGAGTTTCTCCAGACTCAGGTTTGAGTTAAGAGGAGAACGTAGCACTTATGGATTACACCCATGTGCCGTGACGTTGATCCATCGACTAAACTAAACTAAACTTTGGGGTCTTGGTGTTTATACAGGAGGAATTGACACCTGATGAATTGGTAGTACGAGCTAGAGATATCTTGATAACTGCAGCCAAAGATTTAATTCCGATCAAGAATAAAAACATGAGCCATGGATTACATCAGACACGTTAGAATTAATAAAGCAACAAAGAGAACTGAAACAGAAAGGAAGTGAAACTGATAACAGCAGGATGAAGTATAAATATTTAACTCGAGAAATAAGAAAGAACATCAGAAAGGATGAAAACCAATTTATACAAGATTGATGTACCAGAATAGAACAATATCACAAGGATGGAAGAGAGTATGAAATGTTCAAACGAAATGTTCAAAGAAATGAAGTTATTGACAAGAAATGTTCAACCTCAATTAAATGTTGTCTGTGACAAGTTCGGAAATACTTTAACAGAATGTAGACAAATTCTAGAAAGATGGCAGGGATACTGCAGTGGAATGTATGCTATGAATTACTGTAAACAATATAAAACACCACAAAGTAATGCAGCTTTTCAGAATAGAATTACGACACATACAGGACGTTGCGGCGACTATCCTTCATCAGCCTAGTACAGGAGAAGACCATCCGGGTTGTGTTTCGTGCATGTATTTGTTTACTGATGAAGGCTAGTCGCCGCAACGTCCTGTATGTGTCGTAATTTTGTTCTGTAAAGCTGCATTACTTTGTGTTATTTTATATTATTTACATTTCCACAACTTTACCGTAGTTCCAGCAAATTTTATGAATAACTGTGAGGATATGAATGAGATACGTGAATCAATGACAGCAGAGATAGAAGCAGAACCCTCATTAGATGAAATCACATGAGCAATAAAGAACCTGAAGAATGGTAAATCACCAGGTTGTGATGGGATACCAGCTGAACTAATTAAAGTGGGAGGAGAAGAAAGCATACAAATTTATCGGACATTGTGTAAAATGAAATGGAAATATGGTATATGGCCAAAAGATTGGAAAAGAACTATCTTCATATCAATACCAATAAAGAGCAACCTGAATTATGCATCAACTATAGAACTGTTGCCCTGATCAGTCATGCAAGTAAAATTATACTAAACATCGTAATGGGAAGACTTCGAATTTAAACAAGGAAGAGGAACAAGAAATCACATACTCAGCATGCGTTTAATAATAGAGAAGTGCAGAGAATTTAATGTAAATCAATGCTCATGTTTTGTGGATTATTAAAAGGCATTCGTCTGTGTACAACATCAGAAACATTAGGAAATCATGAGGGATATGGGCTTTCCATCACATGTAGTACAACTCATAAAAATGATCTATCTAGACCAAAAAGCGGCGGTTAGAATAGATGGCGAGAAATCAGATTGGTTTGACATCAAACAATGAGTCCGCGTGTGGGTTGTGCGCTGCCCCCCCCCACCCCCACCCACCCCAATTGTTTACCCTGTACGCCGAAAATATAATGAAAAATGTCAGAGATGATATAACTGGGGAGCAATATGATGCCCTAAATATCGGTGGTCATGAAATATCAGAGATTCGATATGCTGATGATACAGTATTACTATCCACAGAAAGGTATAGAAAACCTAACAACCTCAACCCAAAAGGATAGGAAAATCACAACTTATATCTTAACATAGCAAAAAGAAAGATAATGCAAACAGATAAAGCTACCATGGAGAAAGAAATATATGTTCATGAGGAAAACTTGGAGGTGGTGGACAATTTTGATTAACTTGGGTCATTGATTACCAACAATGGCGACACAATGAAATACATTACAAAAACGAATATATATTGCTCTTCAAATACTAAAACAACTGAATAAATTGTGGAGTGGGACAGATAGAACTACAACATTTAGAATTTTAAGGACATGCATCTTTCTCATTGCAACATACGCCTGTGAGACGTGGAAGTAGCAAGGACGAAGCAAGCTGAACAGCGCATAAATGCCTTTGAATGTAAATGTTATAAACAGGTTCTAAGAATGTCTTGCATAAGGAAGAGAACAAATTCACCCATACTTCAAGAGCTGAATATCGAAGAAGGTTGGTTATTAAAGACGATAAAATAAAGAACATTGACATATTTTGGTCACTTGAAACGTCATGAAAGTTTGGAGAGAACATGAATAGAGGGGTATATGCATGTGAAGAGAGAAAAGGGAAGGCCAAAGAGAAGATGGGTGTAGGATGTGGCGGATGATCTTCAGATGGGTGTATCCGATGCGGGACATCTTGCTTGTGATCGAGAGGTTTTTTGCAAGGTTGTTAAGGGAGCGAGGTTCTGCAAAGGACATGCTACTGAATGACTTGTCTTCCAAACTCTTTACATTATGATTATCAAATACTAGCTGACCCGGCCGGCTTCGCCCAGTCCCTGGTGGTAAGCATCTCATTTAATTCATATAAGTAGTCATATAAGCTCCCGTTCCCGTTCCCGACTATCTATCTGTCTGTCTATCTGTCTGTCTGTCTGTCTGTCTGTCTGTCTGTCTGTCTGACCCGGCCCGGCTTCGCCCAACCCCTGATGGGGAGCATCTCATTTAATTCATATAAGTAGTCATATAAGTTCCCGTTCCCGACTATCTGTCTGTCTGTCTGTCTGTCTGTCTGTCTGTCTGTTTGTCCGTCCGTCCCTCTCTGTCTGTCTGCCTGTCTGTCTAATCATTTATTGGTTGCAGTTAGAACAACCTTAGATAAACGAAGACCAACTTACAAAAAGCATTAGAAAGAGCACTTGAAAGATCTTTACATCTTCCCAACATTTAACTTGGGTAAATGGAGCGGCGGCAGCAGCAGCAGCAGAAGAAGAAAAAGGAAGAGTAGGAGGAGGGAGGAGGAAGAAGGAGGTGGAGGAGGGAGGAGGAGGGAGGAGGAGGAGGGAGAGGGAGGAGGAGGTAGGAGGAGGAGAAAGAGGGAGGAGGAGGGAGGAGGATGAGGAGAGAGGAGGAGGGAGGAGGAGGAAGAGGGAGGAGGAGGTCGAGGAGGAAGAGGGAGGAGGAGGAAGAGGGAGAAGGAGGGAGGAGGAGAAGGGAGGAGGAGGAGAGAGGAGGAGCGATGAGGCAGAGGGAGAAGGAGGAGGGAGGAGGAGGAAGAGGGAAAAGGAGTAGCGAGGAGGAAGAGGGAAAAGGAGGAGGGAGGAGGGGGAGGGAGGAGGAGGTAGAGGGAGGAGAGAGTATGTGGAGAGAAGAGGAGGGAGGAGGGAGGAGACGGAGGGAGGAGGAGGAGGGGGGAGGATGGAGGAGGGAGGGAGGGAGGAGGAGGAAGAAGAGAGGAGGAGGAGGGAGGAGGAGTGATTAGGAGGAGGAGGAGGAGGAGGGAGAAGGGAGGATGAGGAGGGAGAAGGGAGGAGGAAGAGGGAGGAAGAGTGAGGAGGAGGAGGGAGTATGAAGGGGGAGGAGGGAGGAGGAGAAGGGAGGAGGAGTGATTAGGAGGAGGAGGAGGAGGGAGGAGGAAAGTGAGGAGGAGGGGGAGGAGGTAGGAGGAGGGATGAGGAGGAAGAGAGAGGAGGGGAGGGGAGGAGGAAGAGGGTAGAAGGAGGAGGAGGAGGATTATAACTCATATGCCTGTAGTTAACTGTCTGTCTGTCTGTCTATCTGAATGTCTGTCTGTCTGAGCCGGCCCGGCTTCACCTAGTCCCTGGTGGGGAGCATCTCATTTAATTCATATAAGTAGTCATATAAGCTCCCGTTCCCAACTTTCTGTCTGTCTGTCTATCTATCTGACCCGGCGTGGCTTCGCCCAGCTCCTGGCAGGTAGCGTCTCATTAAATTCATACAAAAATAAAAGTAACTTAAAAGAATGTCCTTCCACACAACATCCATTATTTCTAATGAAAACTGTTTCTAATCACCTGCATGACTGTAGATAACTTCTTAAGCATAAAAAGATGAGTTACAATGTTATGCATTATGCATTATTTTTATGAAAACTTTGAAAATGCCTTAAAGTTTGTATCATTATTTATTATAACTCATATGCCGGTACATAACTATAGACAAAGAGTTTATAAATCTTTGAAAAAGATGCAACAATATGACTATAAGGTATACAGAAAATTTATTAAAAGTTATGCCCCTTGAAATAACTTTTCTAGAGTTAAGTCCCCTCGCTGTATATAAGATTATAATGTAAAATGAAAAATTAAATAATATTAAGTAAGAAGCCGATTTCACACTAACAAAATATCACAGTTGGCTGCGCTGGAATGAAAGGAAGGTGTGTAGAAAATTTCATCTCAATCGGATGGGCCGTTCGCGAACGCATAAAGGACATCCATACAGACATACAGACGGAGATCCTATTTTATATATAAGACTAGCTGACCCGGCCCGGCTTCGCCCAGTCCCTGGTGGGGAGCATCTCATTTAATGCATATAAGTAGTCATATAAGCTCCTGTTCCCGAATGTCTGTCTGTCTGTCTGTCTGTCTGTCTGTCTGTCTGACCCGGCATCGCCCAGCTCCTGGCGTGGAGCATCTCATTTAATTCATATAAGTAGTCATATAAGCTCCCGTTCCAGTTCCCGACTATCTATCTGTCTGTCTGTCTATCTGTCTGTCTGTCTGTCTGTCTGTCTGACCCGGCCCGGCTTCGCCCAGCTCCTGGTGTGAGCATCTCATTTAATTCATATAAGTAGTCATATAAGTTCCCGTTCCCGACTGTCTGTCTGTCTGTCTATCTATCTGTCTGTCTGTCTGTCTGTCTGTCTGTCTGTCTGTCTGTCTGTCTGTCTGTCTGACCTGGCCCAGCCCTTGGTGGAGAGCATCTCATTTAAATCATATAAGTAGTCATATAAGC